>MU128943.1:3977-176396 GCA_014904985.1 Hydnum rufescens UP504 | reverse complement strand
TTAAAGATGACTTAGCTCCAGATGGCTTTAGATAGACTGTTCTTTAGATTATAAGCAGAATGGTTGACAGTAGTTGACAGTGGTTGATTTCCAGAGTGAGGAGATGGGGGGGGGTACAAGAAAATCTGTGTTAAGGGTTGTTTGTGGCTGGGGAGGTGATTATGTAATCAGGCCAAGGATGAACAGGAATCCCTTAATTATGATTGATGGGGGGCTTGTGAAGTGAGGGTTATGTAATGTTTGTGAAGATGAGAACACAGGGGAATGGAGTGGCAGAACTGGATTCTCAGGGTGGCTTGAGGTGGAAGGGGGGTTGGTGAGAAGGGGCAATCACAGGATCTCTCTCTTTTTTTTGAGCTGATTGAATGCAAACTGATGGAGAAATTCATAAAATACTGGTGGGTGTTGGATTTGACTGTAATATTGTTCTGGGGAATGCAGTTTTGATCTGTTCTTGGCATGCTCAGTACTGTTCGATGTGGATTTTCAATAGCTTTCTAGACATGGTGGTTCCAAGCAGATCAGATGTGAATTGATGGAGAAATTTGTTAAATACTGGAAGATTTGAATTTCAATAGTAAAATCAGTTGCAATTTTGATCTGTTGTTGGAGGGACAAATCCCTACTACATGCAAACCCCATCCAAGGATGATTCTTCAAATAAATGAACCAATTTCTATGTCAATTTGGACATCAATTCTCACACTGTCATTCATTTGAGAACAAGCCAGAATCCCATATGTCTAGAATTGTCAGGGCCATGCTGCAACAAGGGCACCAAACAAATATAAACACAAATAATTCTGGTGTGGAAGATAAAAACATCCAGTATCAGAAAATGTGAATATCCATTGATCCCAGCCTATGGAATGATCATGTGACCTATTATGAAATTAATTATGGCTATGCATGAAAACAGAATTTGTTCAATTACTCTGTCAGTTTTGATTGGAGAGGTATGCCCATATAACACCTGGAAAGCCATGATTCACACCTTTCGAATGGTACCAAACACAAGTTGAATGGACCAGAACTGCACTTTCCAGACCAATATTACTATCAAAATCCGAAATTTTCAGTAAAAAATGAATTCCTCTGTCAGTTCACATCCAATCCTCTCGAAACAACCACATCTAGAAAGATATAGAAAATCCACATCCAACGGTACCAAGCACATGAAGAACAGATTAAAAAGAGCTATACAGAACAATATTACTATCAGAATCAACACCCATTAGTATTTTACAAATTTCTCTGTCAGTTCGCATCCGATCTGCTCAGAACCACTGCACCCAAAAAGCTGTTAAAAATCTGCATTGAATGATACCAAGAACGTCTATTATGGATGCAAACTGTTGTTTCTGCATCAAATCCCATCCCATGCACTTGTCCCCATTATCAACCAGCAACAAAAACATCTTAACCACTGGACTACAAACAAATTAGTCTCCAATAACTTGGAATTATCCTTTGATTTCATCTCCCATTGCCACAAATAACTTCTAGAACTTCACAGATAAGAAAGATAACACCTTAGCAACCCTTTTGTTCTGTTTATGAATGACTCAACTATCATGCAACCACCTTATGAATGACTCACCTTCCTTGCAACCACTTTATGAATGACTCACCTTCCTTGCAACCACTTTATGAATGACTCACCCTCCTTAACAACTCTATTGTTCTCACCTATGACTCACATATGACTCACCTAGGAGTGAGTCATATTCTTTAAACACAGCCACCTTCAGAAAGGTATAAAAGCTGGTAGATCTTCCTGTATCCCCCATCTCCTACTGGGAATATACTACTGTCTACAAATCTGCTTGCATCTGGAGAGAGTACTGATCTAAAGCCATCTGGAGCTAAGTCATATACAAGGTTGTTAAGACTAAGTCACTGAAAGCCCTCTACACAAAATACTGAGCCAAGGATAGTTGCAGGACCTAAGGTTAGAGTTGCTGAACATCCAAGGAAAGGTGAGTAACAACAAAGTCTAGTCAGAAGAAGAAAGAAACACATTGACACACTGAATCAAGCTTAAACTAGTCTAGAACCCTCTTTAGAATCCGCATTTTGACCAGGAGGACACAAATAGGTACATACAAATAGCAATAAATGATCCAATACAACATGTATGAGCCTTTCACAAGCATCCCATGATATATCATTGACTATAGCTAGTCCATACCATCACCATATCCATCACTGAATTCCATACACAACTTGTTAGAGAGTGATCAACCATCAGAGTGAACCAGCCCATTGAATAAAAACAGAAATACAGTCTCCCATCCACACACTGGCTGGACCAGAGTTTGATTTGACAGTCATTGGAGCTCCCAATCCTTCTTCTATACTGGCTAAGTCTGGTGTAAGTCTGGCTAAGTCTGCAAGAATCCAGGCAAGAAGGAGATAAGAAGGTTAGAGATGTTGGAGGAGCAGTCCAGTGGCCCGGAAGGGACTAGGCAGTGTTGGAGGGATAAATCCCTACACCATAGAATCCTCATCCAAGCCCTATTTCCCTTTCAAATGAATCAATTATATGTCACTGCACTCATTAAATTTATTGTCATTCATTTATTCAAGAAATCAATTGGATTCCTACCCCTTTCCAACTCATAATATCACCTCATTCCTTTACCATGAACACCAGTCAATTTATTGACTATCCATCAGACTTCAACAGTCCTCATCAAAAAGGGGCAGTTTATGCCCTACATCAAGTCCATTTTCTTTGGACAAGGCAATTCAACTTGCCATTCTTCCTCAAGACTGTATCACTTGTCTGTTCATCCAAGCTATCCTACTGCCTTAAGGGTGATGAATTGTGATTATGTAACAATGCAGACCAGGCCTAGTTCCAATTCTGGACTCATGGATCTGTCACATGATCCAGATAGGGGCTGCACTACAGTAAAGGAGTATTTTTCGAATTTCTCCATCAGTTTTGATCACATCGACTTGAAACAACCGCGCCCAGAAAGACATGAATTGTACCTATCAAACGGTACCAAACACGAAACAAACAGATCAAAAATGCGGTCCCTGTAACAATATCTTGCCATGATTCATACTCTGAAGGAGTATTTCTTGATTTTTGAAGCCAATTCTTATTGTATTCATTCATGAGTACCACACCCTGAAAGCTGTTAAAAATGCTCATTGAACAGTACCAAGGGGAAAACAAGTGGACATGAACTCCATTTTTCACAAGACAACTCCCTCCCCATGACTCCCCCTTTGCTCCACCATTCAAAATAACGAATTACTTCTGGCCCTCTTACTATTTGTACCTGGGTCTGTTGCTGCCCCCAGTATATTGCTGTTGCCCTCCTACAGCCATCAATTTGCATCTGTTGCTCTCCAAATTTGTATGGTAGCTGTGTTGGGGGTGTATATACAATTGTGTGAAGCAGTATTGAAAAACTGATTCAAGTACTTGCTAACAAAGCAAATTAGTGGTGGGAAATTTCCAAAATCAGTATTTTTTGATACTTAAAAATGCATTCATGAGTTGTGTGCATACTCTTCAATGGCAAGACTCCTTGTATATTGTGGACCAGTGTAGTGGCTATCTCTGTATAGAATTTCAGCTCTCTAGGGACCAGGGTTCAGCTGTGAAAGTGGATGAAGTGTTGGAATTCTGATCTGCTTCTACCAAGCAAGCCACAACAAGTAAACAACCTTCCTTGCCACCTCAGTTTCCACTGTGGGTAATAATATGCCTAGCCAATGGCGGCACTGGTCTGAGGATGCCATGCAGGAGGCCATTGCTGAGTATAGAGCAGGAAAATATCCTCATGTTGCTGCTGCTGCTACTGCATATGGTATCCCTGCAAGGACTCTTTGCTGGTGTCTCCAAAATGGGGATGATATGTCACAACAAAAGGGGCACATTCACTGTCAGCTTCTTACCCCAGCTCAGGTAAGTACATATAAATTCTACATGTTTCAAGTCATTAATTGATGTGTTTGACACCTTGTGCTAGGAAAAGGTGCTCCTTGAATGGATCACTCACCTTGGTCTCCTTGCTCAACCACTTGACTCCTGTACCATTGGACCCTTTGTCAAAGATATATGTGGAAGATTCCCTGGCAAGAATTGGCTACAGAGGTTCCTGATGCGCAACAAAAGTGCTGTGTGATACTGCTGGACTGCAGCATTAGACCCCAAGTGTGCTCAGTCATTCAACTATACTACCATACATGACCACTTTGACAAACTGGAGGCTATTTTGGAGCAACACAGCATTCCTTTGGAGAATGTGTACAACATGGATGAAAAAGGTTGTCAACTTGGTGGGGGGCAGAAGGGTTGTCACTGTAAATACCTATTTGGATGAAATTCATGTGAGTGATACCGTATATGTGACTCGAATATTGAACTAGTTACAGCAGTGGAATGTGTCAGTGCAGATGGACATGCAATGAAACCCTATATCATCTTCAAAGGGAAGCAGCTCTGCCAAGCCTGGTTTGAGGCATCAGGTGCTGAGCAGGCAGCTGGGTAAGTCTGAATGACTCTAACCTTGATGCAGCGGTCTAATCAAGTTATATCAGCATTGGTGTTTCCAAAAATGGTTGGATCGATAACAACCATTGTGAAAAATGGCTTGAACTTGCATTCCTTCCTGAGGCACAAGCACAAAATAAATCTGGAAAACCAATTCTATTGATTTGTGATGGGCATGGTTCACATATTGCCCAAGATCTTCTCATCAAGGTGCACAAACACAATGTTTTTGTGTATTGCTTACCACTGCACTGCACACACCAGCTTCAGCCCCTTGATGTGGGGATCTTCAGCCCATTCCAATCTGCCTTCACAGATAGGGCAGACAAATTTGTGGAAGACTGAGGGTATGGACTCATGAAACCAGCTTTTGTCACAATATATCTTGACACACAGGGTGCAACCTTCACCCAGAATACAATCAGCAAAGCATTCCAAAAGTGTGGAATCAATCCACTTAACCCCTCCATCTTCCCAAAATCTAGTTTTGGGCCAAGTCAGGCCACATCCACTGAAGCTTCATCTCATCTGCCCCCCTCCTTCCCCTTGAATGATGGAGAACAGGACTCACAATTGGCTGGGCAGGATACAGAGTCAGAAAATATGAGTGACATGGGTTCAGATATCACCACAAACTTCAATGACAATCCATCCATTCCATCAGTGACATCAATCTGTTCCCAGCAGTCCAACCTGCAGGATAATTTTACCCCACACACACCTACAGTCCCCCCCTCAGTAACCACCACTCACTGTGTCCATATCTCCTCGAGTCTCTCTAAAGAATGACTCATTAATATCACACTTACACTTCACAATGAGAGGGAGGCTGCCCAGACAGCTGCTGAAAGGGCCAATACCCATGCAGCTATTGTTGGTCACAAATACACTCAGCTCCAGCAGCAGATCCATGCCAGAGAGGACACACATGATGTATCTCACAGATCCTTTGCAACTACTGCTCATGTCATGAACACAATGGAAGCCCTTAATCAAATTGAGGCAGAGAAGGCTGCCACTGTTGCTGATGCAATCAAGAACGACAAATTAAAATGGCAGAAAGAGGATAATGTGAGAAAGGTTGCATTTTTCAAGTGCACACAACGAGTTGCCAAGCATTTCAATGACCTCCAAATAAAGGCACAGAAACAGGCCAAAATGGAGCCTTGTAATCAAGAGAAGGAGGCAGCAAAGGCAGCAAAGGCAGCTGAGAAAGTTGCAGCAAAGGAAGCTGAGCACAAGCAGAAAGCACAGGCCAAGGCAGAAAAGGCAGTGCTGGATGCAGCTACCAAAGGCCACAAGGAGGCCACATCCAGGGGGAAGAGGAAGGCTGTCAGTGATAACAAGGAGAACAGGGCACAGAATCAAGACACACCTTCAATCCAAAACCCTTCACCTAAGTGATGCCACACCACCTCACCCTGGCCTAACATCACCAGCCCATCCCACTACCCTCCCCAGCATTGTCCAATCCCTCATCTGGCATGGGTTGGCACACCAGGATACTCAGCATTTCAATCTGATGTTGTGTCAGGAACAGTTTTAAGGTATGTGAATGGAACTACACCACCAATGTACCCAGGACCACCCCCACCCCTTGTGGCAGAACCCACCAAGTCCTAGGCAATGGTCTTTGAAGCAACTGTGATGCTTCTGCTTGATACAAGTGCATTATAAAGTTGTGGCAATATCCTGGTGATGGATTTTGCTGATGCAAAAAAGGGTCCATGTTGCAGATCCTTGATTTCTCCCTCATCTTTGCTTAGAATCCTTTATAATTTGGCAGCTGTGTAGATACTCTTATATTCTATGTACCTATAAAATTTGAGACCCATCAGACAACAGGAAGATGCTCAAATCATCAATTTATTCACTTCACAGCAATATCTAGGTAGGGAATAGTATGTCCGATGGAGAAGACCCTCAGGGAAACCTATTCCACCTTTCCTTAAGGGAACTTGTCCAGATTTGAAGGAGGAATAGCATGTAATGTGTCAATCTCCCCTTTTATCTTGAAATTGGAATATCTCCATCAGTTTTGAAGATTTTAACTTCATTTCTTTTTCTCTATATATCCCTTAAGTCTGAATTTTTCACTTTATATTGAGTTGAAGTCTGGATTGTATATTAGGTGCAGCTAGCACACAAATTCAGTAGTTCTCCCCCTCCCTCCAGTCTGAAGCACACTGACTTGCTGCTGGTTCCTGGGTGATTTCTCACTTGAAAAGACTACTCTAACTATGCTTTGACTAAAGTCTCAAGAGGAGATTCTTAGGGTGTGGTATAGTAACCAACAAGACTCCATATTTTCAATTGCTTGGATAGTGCAGACTTACAAGCAATTCCCCCTGTTCAAAAGACCTTCCCCCACTTGAACCTGAATATCTGGATTAGTTCTGTGATCCCCTCTTTCATCCCTGGCTCAACATTGCAGACTGTAGTTGGATTGGTTCCTAACCAACCTGCCTACACCAGGCAAGAGTAAGATAGTAAACAACAGGGGAATGGAGGAGAAATCCTGCAGCCCAGGAGGGTCTAGGTGGAAGTGAGCACAGCAGTCCTTAAGCTTGTGAAGTCAGCTGGAAAGCACTCAGAGCTGTAGTCTGGAGTAGAAGCAGAAATCCTGAGAGACCAAAGCTGGGTCTCTGGATGTCACCCCTGGACTACTTATACATAGTTCCTATACTACAGGGGATTGATTGCTTAACAAGGGGTGGTTACAGGGGGGCAGGCACAGGAGGGGGAGGCAATAATGGAATGAGACATGGGGGAGTTGAATTGTAGAAAGTCAAGTTTTAATCAGATCATTTTTCTCTTGGTGATGTTGGATGTGGACTGTCAACATCTTTCTAGGTGTGCTTGTTGCAAACAAATTGGATCAAAACTGACTGAGAAAATTGAGAAATACTGGTTGGAAATATGAAACACATAGTAAAAATGACCTGGAGAGTGTAGTTTTGATTCCTTGATCTCATGTTTGGTATCATCTGAAAGGTGTGAATTGTAGCCTTCTGGGTGCTATCTTCCTGAGTCAATCCAATCAAAACTGAGGGAGATATTCTGCATTTACTCCTTGAGAGCACTGCATTAGCCCCTATTTGTCATGTGACAGGTCCATGAGTTGGAATCAAGGTCCAGATGTGTAATCCATTGCATTACATAATCACAATTCATCAGAGTCACCCTTGAGGCAACAGGGAGTGTGTGTCAGAAGTGGAGACTATTCCAAGCTCAAGGAAGGTGGGCAAGTTGAATTGCCATGTCCAGGATTAATTGGACTCAAGTAGGGCATAAACAAATGCAATTTGGTGTGGCCTGTTGAAGTGCCATGGCTGAACAATAAATTGGCTCATGTGCAAGTAAAGCAATGGTGCAGATTTGTGGGTTTTAGACATATGAGATTTGGGCTTGTTCTCAAATGAATGATGGCATGGGAATTGACATCTGGATTGACATGGAAATTAGTTCATTTAATTGAAAGATCATCCTCAGATGGGGTTTGTGCATAGTAGGGATTTGTCCCTCCAACAATGCCTGAGTACCCCAAAGGTGTCAAAGGAGTTGAAGGACTGTAGTGATGCTGAGGGAGCAGGGATTGGGATGGGTGGTGAGGATTCAGGGAATGGGGGTGAAGTAGGAGGAGGAGTCTGGACTGGCAACTGCATTGACTTGTGTGGGGAGCAAGGGGATAAGGGGTGCTGACAAGGCTACCAATGCTACCACTGGTTGATTACCCAGCCCACAGCCCACTGGTTGAGGCCCAATAGTATGAGGGCAATAATAACAAGAGAAATGCCAATAATGGTAAGGATGACATTAACTGCCTGACTGAATGGAGGGAGAGAGGAGGTGAGAGCATTTGAAGAAGTAGGTGCCATATGATAGAGTTGATGAAGAATGATACTCTGATGGGTAAATCCATGGGCAGAAGCAAATGTCAATTTGATCCTGACTCATGGTCCTTTCACAGGCCCCTTGTGACAATCTCGCAGATTTCTCACAGTGCTTCCACAGACCTCTCACAACAAAATTTGCCACAAACACTTCCACAATTTTCTCATGGTCCTCTTGTGGACCTCTTGCAACAAAATTTGCTGCAACACTTCCACCAAATTCTGCATGGTCTCTTGTGACCTCTCTCAAGTCTCTCACAACCTCTTGCAACCCCATGCAAAACTTCTCAAAATCCCCAGTCCTTTCATGGACCTCTTGCAACACATTTTGCCATTGTTAAGGGTTGTTTGTGGCTTGGGGAGGTGATTATGTAATCAGGCTGAGAACAAACAGGAGCCCCTTAATATGATTGACAAGGAGGCTCATGAAGCAAGGGTTATGTAATGTCATGGAAGACAAGAATGTGGAGGAATGAAGTGGAGGAACCAAATTCTCAGGGAGACTTGAGACAAAAGGAGGATTGGTGAGAAGAGACAATCACAGAGACATGTATTCTCAATCTTCTAAGGAGCTAGAGTATGAGCAGTAGCTACTTATATACTAAGATCAAGGGAGGATTGGTAAGGGGATTATTAAGGAAGGTGGAGGTGGATGTGATGTGCTTATGTATGAGGTTACATGTATGACTTGTAACAGCCATGATACACAAATTTTCTCACAGTCCTTCATGACATTTTGTCATTGTTGTTGCAACACTTGCAAGTTTCTCATGGTCCTGTCACAGCACTCTGGCAGACCTCTTGTGACACTCTCACTGATTTCTTGCAACCCCCTGAGGGATCTCTTACATTAGGGGGTTTCATGCAGCCCAAATTGTTCCCAAATAGCTCCCAAATAGCATAGCCAAATGAGTTTCACAAAAACTAATTTGAGCATGATTTGAAAAGTGATTTGGAGCTACCTGAGCCCCAAATCACTTTTCAAATCACTCTCAAATCCATTTTTGAATTGAAAAGTGAGAATTTGGACACTTTTGAGAAGTGATTTGGAGCTCAGGTAGCTTCAAATCCATTTTCAAATGACTCACAAATCAGTTTTTGGGAAACTCCCAAATCTCATTTGACTACAGTATTTGGGAGCTATTTGAGAGCAATTTGCAGTGCATGAAACCCCCTATTCTCTTAAGAATCCTCACCCTCCTATTTTTTCTCCTACTTTCAACCCCTTAAATAATGTGCTCTGAGGGCTCTCCACTTTAAAGGGGCAGGTACTGTTATGAGTTGTATCACAACCTCATCATGTGACCTCATCCATGCCAATCACCATTATTAGTAATTCCCCCATTAAGGCTTACCTAGTGCTTATTCATCCCCCTTTCCTTATTCACCTCCACTCCTTATTGTCCTTGGGGCAACATGTAGAGGTCTTTGATGTGGAGATGGAAGCCCTTGCAATGGCAGCTGAAGCAGTTAAGGAACTTATTACATATGACCCAGAGAGGGGCTGCATCAAATCAATCCACTTCTTTGCTGACAATATGGGTGCCTTGCAATGGATCCACAAGGGAACCCTTGGGAAAGTGCAAAACTGCTCATGCCATTTCCAAGCCATAACCTGTGCAATACTCTATGAACTGCAAGACACCAAAATTGTCCTATCCTGGGTCCCAGGCCACCAGAATATCACTGGAAATGAGTGGTCAGATGAACTGGCAAAAGAAGGCAGCACAAAACAACCAGCCTGCCCAGAATACCACTCAGCAGCCTTTGTGGGATGTATGTGCCATCACAAGCTCAGGGAATGCTGGGTCCACATGTGGATCACAGACCCCCAACAGCATCACCCATCAAAATACAAGATTGCAAACAAATTCCCCCCCTCCCTCTGACTGTTGAAGTGGCTATGCACACTTGCCCAGAAGACATTCAGCAGGCTAATCCAATGCTGAACAGGCCATGCACATATCAGAAGCTACTACATCAAATTCATGCCCAATGAGGACTGGCACTGCCAGTGTGGAGAACTGACCCAGATGTGAGACCACATCCTCTACAAATGCCTGATCTTCAATGATAAACAACATTTCCTGGGCCATGGGGAAGACTGCCAACTGTGGCACCTACTTGGCACCATGGAAGGCATCAAACACCTGGAAAACTTCATTGAAGCCACTCTGGCATTTACCAAGCTAAGTATGACCCACCATCTAATGTAACCTATGCCCTCATATGAAACCTACCCCAAATCTATGTACACTATGCCCAAAATGAGGAGAGATGCACCACATCTGCCTTGCAGAGACTCAAAAAGGGAAAGCTGGATAAGCAGAGGAGAATAGCACACTACAAGTCTGATGAGGAATTCCACAGGAAAGGAGGAGCATGAGAGGGAAATAAAATCTAAGATTATCCTTGTAAAAGGACCACCCTAGGTGCTGTAAGTAGGAAATGGAAGCCGAATCCAACCACAGTTCATGAAATGGATATGAGGATGAGAAGAAGGGATCACAGGGTCAATCCAAATGTTTAGGTCTGAGGGGAGGAGAGGTCTTTGGATGGGTGAAATGGTCCTGTATAGACAGAGCCTATCCAGACAATAAATGAAGGGGCTGTTAAATCAGGGAATAACACTCTAGGTTCTCCTCTTGAGAGCCTATCAAAAGTGTTATTAGTGGGGATTGAGTTGTGGAATTTACCCTGACACCAGCAGCAGTTCAACTAGCTTTTCAACTGGGGATGGGGGGAAAGATGATAGAAATTCACATCTCCTGCACTCAATATACATCAAAGAAAAATGCTATGGTAACCAGCGGAAAGGTGGGATTAAGGTAAAAATAATGAAAAAGAAATCAAGTCCAAAGCTTCAAAACTGAAGGAGCTATTCCAATATCAAGTCAGAATTGGGGAATATGGCTTAACCAAGGTATTCCTCCTCTCCTACTGAACAAAATCCCTTGGGGAAAGGTGGAACTTGTCGCCCTAGATGTACTCTCCATTGGACATAGGGTTCCAGAATCATAATTTCCTTTAGTAATCAGAAAAGCGAAGGTAAAAGTGAGATGAGACATGGGGAGACTAAATTACAGAAAGCCAAGTTCTAATCCGCTGTAAGCAGGATGGTTATTAAACCAATCCAACTACTGTCCACGATGTTGAGCCGGGGACGAAAGAGGGGATCACAGATCTAATCCAGATGTTCAGGTTCGAGTGGGGGAAGGTCTTTTGAACAGGGGAAATTGCAGTGAGCCAACAAAGCCCAAGCAATTAAGTGAGAATGTGTCTTTCAGTCAAATTACCACACCCTAAGAATCTCTTCTTGAGACCTTAGTCAAAGTGTAGTTAGAATTCGCTTTTTTTAGTGAGAAATCACCCAGGGACCAGCAGCTGTTCAAGGAGCTTCAAACTGGAGGGAGGGGGAGAACTAATGAATTTGTGTGCTAGCTGCACCTAATATACAATCCAGACTTCGACTCAATAGAAAGTGAAAAAGTCGGACTTAAGGGACACACAGAGAAAAAGAAATCAAGTTAAAATCTTCAAAACTGATGGAGATATTCCAATTTCAAGATAAAAGGGGAGATTGACACATTACATGCTATTCCTCCTTCAAACCTGGACAAGTTCCCTTAAGGAAAAGTGGAATAGGTCGCCCTGAGGGTCTTCTCCATCGGACATAAGAGGGCCGGAAGTAATTCGCTATTTTGAATGGTGGAGCAAAGGGGGAGTCATGGGGAGGGAGTTGTCTTGTGAAAAATGGAGTTCGCGTCCGCTCGTTTTTCCCTTGGTACCGTTCGATGCGCATTTTTAACAGCTTTCAGGGAATGGTTGTTTCGAGTCGATCCGATCAAAACTGACGGAGAAATTCGAAAAATACTCCTTCAGAGTATGAATCATGGCAAGATATTGTTACAGGGACCGCATTTTTGATCCGTTCGTTTCGTGTTTGGTACCGTTCGATAGGTACGATTCGTATCTTTCTGGGCGCGGTCGTTTCGAGTCGATCCGATCAAAAATGACGGAGAAATTCGAAAAATACTCCTTCAGAGTAGTGCAGCCCCTATCTGGATCATGTGATGGATCCGCGAGTCCAGAATTGGAACTAGGCCCGGTCCGCTTCGTTACATAATCACAATTCATCGCCCTTAAGGCAATAGGATGGCTTGGAAGAGCAGGCAAGTCA
Source organism: Hydnum rufescens UP504 (assembly GCA_014904985.1). Lineage (NCBI taxonomy): Eukaryota > Fungi > Basidiomycota > Agaricomycetes > Cantharellales > Hydnaceae > Hydnum > Hydnum rufescens. Next base: position 163,807 of record MU128943.1, on the reverse strand, counting down.
TCCAGACTTGAAGAAAGATGGCAAGTTGAATTGCCTTGTCCAAAGAAAATGGACTTGAAGTAGGGCATAAACTGCCCCTTTTTGATGAGGACTGTTGAAGTCCGACAGATAGTCAATAAATTGACTGGTAGACATGGTAAAGGAATGAGGCGATATTATGGGTTGGAAAGGGGTAGGAATCCAATTGATTTCTTGAATAAACGAATGGCGATAAAATTAAATGAGCGTGGTGACATATAATTGATTCGTTCGTAGGGAAAATGGCCTCGGATGAGGATTTCTATGGTGTAGGGATTTATGGATCTCGTACATATTGCTTTTTGATTTTGAAGTGATGCATTCGCCTGCTTCAAAACATCGAGGCCCAGACAACGTTGAAGCGGATGGCTCACCAAGGTATAACTCCTTTTTCCCTTGGTACCATTTGATGCATATTTTTAGGTTTTGTCCAGGAGTGGTCATTGCTAATGAATCGGATCAAAACTGGTGGATATATTTGAAAAATACTGAAGGATAGTGTGAAGTATGAGGTAAAATCAATCTGGAGGGTGCAATTCGTATCCGATAGACGTGTATGTGGTACCGTTAGATAGGTATTGATCACAGCTTTCTGGGCGCTATTTTTCCGAGTCGATCCGAACAAAACTGAGTGAGATATGCCTTATTTACTCCTTGAGAGTGTTGCAATAACCCCTATTTAACATGTGACAAGTCCGTGAGTGAGCATCATGTTATGTAATCCAAGGTCAAATACCACCCTTGAGGCAAGTGGATATGCCGGTTAGATAATCTCTTGCTTGTGGTCACAGCTAGGTGGGTTGAAGGAACCAGGTTGAATGGCCTGGAGCCTTGGAGTGCGGGATGTAGGCTACACAACTGAAAGACCCTACATCAGGCACATTGTTCATTGGACCAACAGTAAGAGCAAAGGGGGAGGTGGGTGGGTGCAAATTTATATTCAAACTGATGAGGAAGATTGATGTGCAAGAGTTCCAGTTGAGTGGATCGAGTATGGTCAAGAACATGTGACTCTGCCACTCAACTGATTATCTAACTGGGAGACTGAGGCTCGTTCCTCATTCTCAGTCTCTGTCAATAGTGATACAATAGGTGGACAAAAGTAAGCAAGTTGAATTGCTGTAGCCTTGTTAAACTGGCTTGGAATAAGTACAATTTCGGATGGCCTGTTGAAGTGCCATGGACAGACAAGTAATTGTCTCATATATATGGTAGAGGAAAAGTAATAGGACCATGGTTCCTGGGATGTGGAATCCATGCTATATGATGGCCAAAGGAACAACAAGTATGGATACGAGGGAAATGTAAAAATATGGATTCATTTGAGGAGGTAGTTGGGCCCAGATGAGGTATGTACATAGTAGGGTTTTATCCCTCCAACAGCACTGTAAGCAGGAGAAAAAGGGGGGATCTCTGCCACAGTCCATGATATGGAATCGAGAACAAAGAATGGGGGCCACCAAAATAATCCAAATGTTCAGGTCCAAGTGTAGGAGGGTCTTTAGGATAGAAGATAATCTGCTGTCAGCAGTAGTTGCTCAAGCAGATGAATAAAGGGGAAATTATGCCACAAATACCACACCCCAAGGTCCTAGTCTTGTGGCCTTAGACAAAGTGTAGTAGTAGCAATGTCCTCAGATGGAATTCGCCCAGAAATCCAGCAGCAATACTTCAGTGCTTCAGACTGGGGAGGGGGAAGACAATGGAATTTTCAACACAATTCACTTGATATACAACCCAGCTATGAGATCAAATATCCGACGGAAGCAGGGAGATAGGGGAAATATGTAGAAAAAGGAATCAAGTCAAAAGCTTCAAAACTGACAGAGATATTCAATTTACAAGTCTGGGGATAGGATAGAGCATAAAATGACTATTTCTCCTTCCCTTTTGGACAGATTCCCTTGAGGAATGGTGGAATGAGTCGTCCTGAATGTCCTATCCTTCGGATATAAGGCTGCTGGACAATATTCGATATTTGAAAATTGGAAGGGGGAATGATGTTCTCCTGAGACAAGGGGGAAATTCGTATGTAGAACACCAAGTTCTTTTTCGTTCGTGACGCCCTTTATATCGTTGGATGGGCATTTTTAATACCTTTCTAGGCGCAGTTGTTTCATGCAAATCCGATCAAAACTGACTGAGAAATTCGAAAAATACATCTTCTAATTATGAATGAGCAGGTGAAATCATTCCAGAAGCCTCAGTTCTGATTCGATGAACACGTAATTGGTATCATTCGATAGGTATTGATGACAGCTTTCAAGGTGCTATATTTACGAGTTGATCGGATACGAATTGACTTCGAAAAGTGGAAAATACTCCTTAAGAGCATGGATTCCATAGTAAAATCGTTCTATAACATGCAATTTTAATCGGATCGACTCGTGCTTGGTATCGTTGGATAGGTGTGAATCATATCTTTCCGGACGCTACTTTTTCGAGCCGATACGATCAAAACTGACGGAGAAATTCGACAAATACTCCTTAAGAGTGCCGCATTTGCCCCTATTTGATTATGTAAACATATCCGGGAGTAGGAATGAAGGCCCAAGTGTGTAATCCATCGTATTACATAATCACCATTCATTAGAGTCGCCCTTAAGGCAACAAGATCTGTATGAGCAGATTGAAGGAGAATTCAAGACGATATACAGAAGGGCAAGTTGAATTGCTGGGTGCACCATATCATGGCTTATGGTAAGGCATAAATGAATACAGTCCCTGTGGCCTGTTGAAGACCCTGGGAGATTGACTTGTGTACAAAGGAAATGAGCATTCCATTTACATCTTCTCAGGCATATGGAATTCATGCTCATCCATGAACAGATGAAAGGATTGTTATTTGGATGACATATTGGTACATTTTTAATTTGTTCATCAGAAAATTCGACACTGAAATGGATCTCTATGTGGTAGGGATTTTTCCCTCCAACAGCGCCTTATCTCTACCCATAGGCAGCCTGCCACGGTATATAAATAAGACTTCCACCACCAGCACCACCTTATTGTCCTTGGTCTTTAGTATATAAGTAGCTAACTACTGTACTCTAGCTCCTTAGAAAGATCAAGAATACAGTCTTTCACCGGTCAATGAGCCAGTGTTCATATTTCCTCTCTCACTGATGCAAATATTTGAATTTTGCCATAAAAGTTTCATGAGCTTGTAGCATAGTGTCTCATGCTGCATTATGTGTAGTAGCATAGTAAATAAGCAAAACTGTTAGAGGATGAGGGCAATTACTGAACAGGGTCCATTTCGGCTGTTACCGGTCCTTGAGCCACATCCTCTTACTCATTGTTGATACTGCTTTCGCCATCTGAACTTGAAGCCCTGTCACTCCCACCCCCTCTGCTACCCCCAGCATCATCACCCCCAGCACCTTCACCCCCATCTTGAGAGAATAATGCAAAAATGTCTTTGCGGAGCTTCATAGTGGGCCTCGGTGGCAGACATAAGCCCTCAGCACAACATTGGGCACAGGTCTCCCTCCATTCCTTCTCCAACCTCTCATTTTTGGCCTTTGCCTGGTCCCATGTGGGTGTCCGTTCCTTCTGGCGAGTGTCCACCCTGGCATTGTGCTGCTTTACTAACTGTCACTTCTCGGCTCTTGCTGCCTTTGCCGTGCTTGCTGCCTCCCTTCTTGCCTCAGCCTCCTGTATTTCTTCATGCAGTGTGGGGTCAGTCAGGATCCGACTCTTGCTGCTAGCTTTGACACGTGTACAGTCTCTTGTCTTCTTGTTCTCTTTGTGCGCAAGCTGACGGCGAGTTCAATCAAGATGCATCCCAGCAAGTGCAAGTTGGGCATTTCCCATGTCCACGGCTTTACAGTATTCATCTAGTTGAGCCTTTGCATCATGGAGATGGGAACGGAGGAGCTCATTCTCTTGTAGAATTTCGTCCCGGCTCTCAGCGTGCAATGGTTGCATAGTGGTGTGATCCCAATCAATGGAAACTGGTATGGGATGTTTTTGGTAGATCCTTGGTGGTAAACTTGAGGCTGATTTCAATGGAGATGTACTGAACAGGAAGCGGGCTGAGGAATCTGTGAATGCATTTTTAAGGTGGTCGGGGGTAGATGTGTGAAGGCTAGGGTCCAGTTCTATATGACCACTCCCTGTAGTGTCCATATCAGGTGTGGTGGCCTGCAGTCCATGATCATGTAGGGCCTCCATTGTGGTGCTATCTGCTGCATCCCAAATCTGGCAGTATGTCTGAAGTATGCGCTTGACCAGAGATGGAGGATCAATAGGCATTGAACCACAGGCTGCCAGTTCAACACTAGGGGCCATCTGCTGCGGGGTGATGACTGTGGGGTCGAATGTAACAATGCCAGTTTTTCAAAATGAGGTGAGAATGTTTTCATGAGTGAAGGATTTAAGGTGAGCAGCTCCATAGACCCTTAGGAACATGTCTTTTGTGACATGAAACCCTGTCATTGTCTCAAAGGAATGGACCTCATCAACCCAGGCACGTTTTGCTACTGAGAAGACCACAACATCAAGAGGCTGGAGGGCATGTGTGGAGTGTGATGGAAAGCATAGGACAATGATATTGTGAGCATCGGTGTAGTCAATGAATGCAATTGACTCGTGCAAAACATGGCCATCAAGCAATAGCAGGCAGTACTCATCTTGGTGCTCTAACTTGTTGCAGGTTTTCTCTTTGAAGTATCGTAGCCAGTCTACTGCAATTTTGCTCTCAGTCCACCCCTTACTGGAGCGGCAATACCTGGTAGAGTGAGTGTCAACAATATGGGCTGATACATGCTCTTATTGTACGCACACAGCTTCAAGAGGGTTTTCTTGTAACCAGTCCTTCAAAAAATATTTCCCTTTGAAGATGACAACAGGTGGGATAGAGGTACCATCTGCACTTATCGCCACCAAGACAGTAACGTTCTCTTTGTCACCATTGCACCACTTTTTCTGTTGCTTCGTCCCCCTGCGCCCAACAACACACTCCTTGCCACTTGGACCAAGGGGGTAACCACTCTCATCGAAATTGTAAATATTATGGTCACAAATACGGTATGTATCTTGGATTTTCTGCAGAGTGTCGTAGTAATCCTTTATGTTTCATGGATTTAGGGCTGCTGCACAGACAGTGTCAAGACCTGAGCTCCACAATGATGCAAGCCGGTCACTGTGCTTGGTTACGAAGCGATGTGCCCAATTCTGCCCAACTTCTGCAAGGTTTGGGTTTCGTTTTTTGGCAATCTTGAGTGCATACAAGGCAATCTTTTTGAGTGTCAATGGAAAGCCACAATCAGCCATTTTAATAATGAAGTTTATGAGTACTTCACTCTCCTGCACATTGAGGTGGCCTTTTTCAGCATTGGTGTCACTGATAGTTCTCCCTCCTTCAACATGGTGCTGGAGGGTTGACCTATCAACTCCAAGCTTCTTTGCCATTGAATGAAAGCTAGGCACATGTTTGCCATCAAGGTGTGCCTGTTCAGCTGCCTTGGAATATGCATCCACAGCATGCTGGTGCTTCTCATTGCGTACACAAGTCATGTTATGAGCCTGGCGTTCTTGAGATAGGGCATGCTGAGTCATAATTAGTTGGCTGCTAGTTAAGGAAGGCAATGGATGGGAGTCAGGGAGATCCGGGCTTGCAAAGGTAAATTGAGATGAAGCGCATCAGTGTCAGAGATTGAATTTTTTATCATCACCATGTTTTCTCCACCAAAGAAACAGCCATGCTTTCACATCAATAATGAAAAATCATGTTTTAAGTGTCACCAAGGAATAATACAAGTTTTTGGACCTTTATAGGATGAAAGAGGTAGAGAAAAACCTGCTGAGGAATTGGATCTCCATGGAAATTAACTACATTACTCCTAATGATTCACATTACGAGATTTCTGTGCATCCATTTCCCTTGAAATTTGGCACAGCTATTCCCTAGAGGTGTCCCCCCAGTATGCAAGTGGAAGTAAAGGTATATCTTTTAAATTGATGAAGATCTAGTTAGTTGGCTCATTGACTGGTGTGGCTCATTGACCAGTGAAAGACTGTATATGTCTTTAGTTGACACTCTCTTCCTCACCCTCCATTGCTCCACTCCTCCATGTACTCATCTTCTGCAGCATTACATAATCCTTTCATTGTGAACCTCCTTGTCAATTATATTAAGGGGCTATCCCTTGTGCTCAACCCGGTTACATAGTTGCCTCCTCAACCCATGCACAACCCTTAACAGCATTATAATGTTTTTGCAGTATTTATGTAAGCAGGATGTGATTATGTAAGGCACTGTCACATCCCTTTTTACAACTCCAACTGTGTCCCCAAATGCCTGGATCCAAGGCTAGAGAAATGGTGCAAAGTGGACCGATTCTTGATGAGGCTTAATATGAGGGAATGAGGAGAGTGATGAGGACAATCAATGGCATGTATTCTCAATCTTCTAAGGGATTGAGAATACAGGAGTAGCTACTCTATGAAGGTTGAGGGGGGATTACTAAGGCAATTATTAAGAAGGGTGAAGGGGAATGCATGCCATGTACGTGGGTATGTCACGTGATGAGGTTACGTACGATTCGTAACATTATGGACCCTTATGGACCACTTTATGGAGCTCAGGATGAGTATAACTCATCTATAAGTCTTTTCATAGCTTTTCTTGGAACTTTATGAACAGTTTATGAAAACACTTAGATGACTTATGCATGGGCTTTTGGGCAACATGAAACCCCCTGATAAATCTAAAGACAGTAGTGACAAAGGAGGTCTGTACCTTTTCCCTCCCCTTCTTTTTGGTCTTTCTTTTTTTGGATTGCATCGCAGAGATCTGGAGACCATTCTTTTTCTCGGACAGAATCCAATTCAATATCGCACACCCACCAGTGCACTCTGCTCCCAAGATGGTCCCTGTGCATCCCACACCAGCACAAAATTCATCAGATCATAGGCAAGAGAACCAAGGTATTTGGCAAACGGTGTCAAGACCAAGTCTCCTGATAAGAAAATGAACAAACCTGCAAATAGGACACCCGGGGGGCCATTTAGAGTTTTCATAACCACACCCTGATTGAGTAGCTATAGTCTACATATCAAACTATGCGGATCAGGGAACTATGGAGCAGAGTAGGCCAAAGCCTCCGCTTTATCAAGACACGAATCCATTTCTCTTCGGAGACGAGGCAACCGCTGAAGTATCTCCGCCCTGGCCCATTCACGCCTCTGCGCAACGGCACTGTGGTTTGAGAGGCCGGTATAGCGGTGGGGAATTGGGTGAAACTCTGCGGCCCCAAGCACGGGCCCAGCATGGTCCACAGGCGCAGACACCGTCGTGGTTTTCACGGGCTTCAAGTTGGGGCGGCGCCTCACGGACTTCTTGGTGGGCGGAGACAGCAGTATTGGGTCTATGTTGAAATGTGAGCGAAGGCACATAAATCACATAGTGAGTTACCGCACTTCTCGGCGGCACCTGCACGTAAACTCCACTTGACTGGCCATGACCCGTGGTAGGTTTCACAGTGACGCTCCCAGTTGGGGTGGGGGATTGGGGTCCATTGTCTTTGCTTGTTTCTGCAATGAGGTCATCCAAGATTGCAATGGCTGCCTCTCGCATTGGTTGACTCAGGTGAAGGAGAGTCTGCCTCTGTATTCATGGGCATCCGTGAGTAGTGCTGAGTACTATGGCTAGCAGACTTAACTGCTGATGAGGACACTCACTACTGCAGTGGCACCATCCCGTTTGAGGTGGAATTGAATAATTTCTTTCTCTGCCATCCGTACGGTTGAATGGGTGCAAATTTGGAGTGTCCGGTGACTGCCGGGCGGAGTTGAAATTTTTTGGACTCCCGACGGCTAGCGAGTCTGTATCTGTTTGCTCGTGAAAGGGAACCTGAAAGGTGCAACTGGTACAGAAATTTGCATTCTCCATTGAACAATTGTTCGATGGTCTCACTCCTGCGAACCCTGCGCAACATCCGGCGGGCGGGTATAAAGCAATGGTGGCGGTACACCTACTACATTGGTGATGCAAAGTTTGGTGAACATGTCGGAACGGATCAGTGCGTGACTGTCTTCCTTTTCTCGATAATGACATCTGTTTTGGTGGTGTTCTGGCTTTGAAGGGTTTCTTATGGCCTCCGCTTTTCAGATTTGGGAACAAGTATTTCCAAAACCTTAATGCCGAGGAGGAAGTTCCAGGTGGGTGTCGTGGTATAAACGAATGGAACGTAAAGGCTCAACTCACGAGACGTGATCTGTATATGATATATTTAGGGCGTCATCGCTGGATTGATTTCGCACAAGTCCGTACCTGGCCAGTCGATATCCAGCTTAGCTTGGTGCTCAATATGGAATATACTACAGCACGACAACAATGCAACGCAAGTTCCTCCAGAATGGCACTCGTGGCTGTCACACATCCGTAAGGAGCCTCCAACGAACGACCCTGTCATGCAAGCCGTGTCTCCTCCGTGGAAGGCGGTGCGTCTTTTTCTCCCCACAATCTCCACCTTTGTTGTACAACTCCATTGCACCTTTCTTTCGATTTTCTTGTGTTTGATTTATGTCCCTCTTGTGTTCCTTGCAGCCCCACGTCGAGAATTTGACTGGAACGCGGGGCGCGTACCGGCCATACAATACAGTCGTGCCCAAGATCAATGCGTGGAACCCCAGCGTGCGAGCGAGAACAGGACCGTAATCATTTCTTGTATTTATTATGCTGACTAGAAAGGAATGGCCTCTTTTGCAGGCTGTGGCGATCTATCGTGCGTCCGATAAGCTGAATTTCACCAGCGCAGATATGGCATTGTACGCTGCCTTGGTTCGATCTCAAGTATCGACTTGACGTGTTATGGATGTGTCATGCGGGGGTACCGCGCGAGAGAGTTTAGGCCAACCAGGCTGTGAGGATGTACATGAGTGTGTCATCAATCGAAGCAATTCAGTCGGCCGACCCGGACTGACATTGACTTGATTCGCCACATCAGTCATGAATATAGAGGTTGGACATCTTGCTTCTTCAGCCGCCAATGGCTTCAAAGACTCTAGTCTCGCTGCTCGTTCTTGCTGGCCTCAGTCATGGTCAATATAATCGTTACGGGCCTATTCGCAAGAACATTACCTGGACCAGCTGTGTTACTGTAAGTGCCCCCCCAGGTTTTCTTTGTGGGGAATTCGATGTTCCCTTGGACTACACCGATGTCACTCGGGGCAAGGCAACTCTCGCCCTCATCAAATATCCCAGTACCGTGCAACCACGAAAGGGCACAATATTCCTGAACCCGGGTGAAAGATGCCTCTGGAAGGCTGGGTTTCTCAGAATACTTACCTGATCGGGTCCATTCCAGGAGGACCGGGGGAACCTGGCTTGGACTTCTTGATCAGTACTGGCCCGGGCTTGTCCAATTCGAGTGGTGTGTGCGGACCAGGAATCTTGTCTATCACTGCATTGTTTAAATCACATTATGGTGACAGGAGGGCAATACGACATCAGTGGGTCATATTGGTTTTTCTTCCTCTCCCTTTTGCCCCGACATTCATCCATAGTAAGTTGAGATCCGCGGGGTGTCGGGCTGAGCTATCCGCGAATCAGGTGCTTCAACTCCACTGCGGAACAAGCATCGTTCTGGCAGGGAACAGCCCCTTCTCAGCTGAGCTCAGGCCTTCTTGACAGTACGCCAGCACCCCTAATCTTCTCAATTTGAACCAGGGGCATAGAATCAAAGGGCAATTTTAGCAATGCCGATGGAACTGACCCAAATGAGCTAGCGTTCTGGAAACAGGAGCCGTTAGTCGATTATCTCTTACTTGCAGTCGGCCAGAAATGTTGGGCCGAGAATGGTGACCACTTGTCATATGTTGGTACCGCAGCTGTCACGCGCGATATTGTTGCCATGCATGATATAATTGAGGGTCCTGGATCGCTAATCAATTATTGGGGATACAGGTATGAACGATCACTCATTTTCCAATTCAAAACTCACGTCACGTTTACAGCTATGGCACTGTCATAGGCAATTTCCTTGTTAACAGTGAGCTAAAGTATCACCAACTATTTTCGTCCGATAACTTATCCCTATGTCCTACAGTGTTCCCGCACCGTGTTGGCCGCGTCATCCTCGACGGGGTTTTGAACCCAATATTCTGGTCAGATGTCCCCTCATACAAAATTTGGGCTTGTAAGCATATCCATTTTTTTGGGTCATGGTCCGCACTCATACCCCCTTCTAGACGCCATCCAAGATATTGAAAAAGTTTTCGAAGGCTTCGCTACAACATGTGCGGCAGCGGGATCCACTTCCTGTGCGATTGCCGACAATTCATCAACATCTGCATCGATCTTGAAATGGATTCGACATCTTATGGATGATGCCTTTGATTATCACAAGGCCGGCGGCTCGTTCGGATCTGCTACTATCCGATGTAAGCATGTCTTTTCATGTGTTTCTGCAGATTCTGATGTCTTTAATCTAGTGTTGCTCCTCGGTTCCATGTACACCCCTATCAGATGGCCCGCTCTCGCGACCCAGCTACATCACCTATCGGAAATTTTGTACAAGAACGGTACCTCTAATGGTACCTCGCTCACAGAAAAACGCACTTTACACCCCATTACACTACCGGTGCGGGCATCTGGTCCTCTGGATATTTTGCCGAAGACTTTGTTCAAACGAACCGAAGATCCTTCAACCTTTGACTATGCTATTTATGCAATCTCCTGCGGGGATGCCGCCGATACAGATAACACGACCACTGCGGACGTGTTCAAAGAAATTATAAGTGCGTCTTATAATGTGTCTCAGACCTGTAGGTGTCTCGCTTGGGTTCTCCCGACCATCTGTGTTCTCACTGTGGTCTTCAGTTGGGCCCTCTTTCATAGATCCACACTTCTGGTGTCAAAGGTTAGTCAATCCTTCTGCTTTGGGTTCGAAACATCGACCCCTCTTGATCAGATGGCCTGTCCGAGCGGTAGAACGGTTTTACGGGCCATGGAATCACAAACCTCACACCCCAATTCTGCTCATTTCGAATACTGCGGATCCAATTACGCCTCATGTGGGTGCGGAAGCCGTCGCCGATGCGTACCGAGACGGCGCCGTTCTCGTCATCCAAAATGGCTATGGTGTATGTCACCTGTTTCCCTTGATTGCAGTTCCCGTCTTCGGGGTTGAGCCATGACCGTTATCGTAGCACACCTCTCTGGCCGAGCACTCGGATTGCACTCAGGCCATCATAAATGGGTTCTTTACTAATGGCACATACCCACCCAAGAACACGGTTTGCCAAACCAACCAAGTCCTATTCCCTTGAGGCTGTGTCCCGCCCACTGCCTGGAGGAAGACGGTAGCTTTATCTTAGTGTGTCGACTGTTCGTATTTCAAATGGACACATAATTATGGCGTGACAGCGTCAAGGACCAAAAGATAGTACAATAATGTATATACTCAAAGGGTCTCAGGTCCGGATATCTTGAACTTCGATGTGGTATAGACGCGAATGAGATAGCTCTGGCTCGCACTTCCCTAAGGCTGCTGGACCAAATTCTACTGCCCGACATCCTCACTCCTGTCGTCACGTTGTAGGACGCTTCGGCGCGTTTCCTGTGGTAGTGTTCCAAGCGGTGCCAGGAGGAACTTGCCAATCCCCATGACAATCCCACTCCCAATCTGCCTCTCTCAAGACCGTCTTCTCCGCCTCGACGAATGTGTCTACAGGGCACATACCATCCTTCTGGTCTGGGCACCCAGCAATAGACGTCAGAGGCGTGACACCATCATTGATTATTATCCGAATCTGAGAAGGGGTGGGAGTGGAGCTGCATGAAAGGACTAGGGGTCGCAAGTGTAAGTACAACTGCTAAATTATGAGTGTCGACCTATGTAAGAACGTACGTTGAAATTGGATATTGGTGGCAAACGGGGCGAGTTGCGAGGCGATAAACTTCCGATTTGGTGGGATATGGTCAGCTGGCAAGGGTCCGTCCGTCGCAAAGTTGGTCAGATTGAGGGCGGTAATGACTATAGGAACGCTCCGACAACTGAGATGCGTGAACCAAATTGACAGTGGGTCTACGTACTGTGAAGAACGACTACTTCGTGCGTGGCGTCAACGTACAGACTGTGTCCAAATGGGAATGTAATATCATTGTCATCGAGGGTAGCATTGGTAGAGGTGTTGTGGGTCTCGATGCGCGTTTCGGTAAGGCGAGATACAAGTTCAGCTATGTAACCAACACCTAAAATTCTCGCCACAGGCGAACCGAAAGCCGAAGTGTACCTGTAGATCATAAAAATAGCTGAGCATGTCAGATTTCAGTGTAGCATGGGAATCATGAGCACCAAAAATATAGGTCCAAACTGGGGCATATTGGTTAAGTTAGCAGGGAAAAGTACTTCGGTTTGCATCTCCAGGGACTGACGCATATTCAAATCCCTCCCATTCTTCTTCAGTGAATAGCTCGCAAAACTTGCTGTATCCAAGAGCCACAGTCTGAAGGGGACAAGATTACTTAGTAAGTTTTCAATGGAACTTCAACTGTGGACAATGACTTGCCTCATAAGCACAAAGCTGCTGCAAAACATACGTATCTTCAATGGTAAGGTCGAAACCAACTATTTGTTTCTGGAGACGTTCGCGTGCGTCATTGAGATATATTCCGATCCATTCCCGCAAATATGGTATCGAGCGGTCTGCTTTTGAGGGAATGTGCGCATTTGGGCACCTGTGATGCCGTACGCAGTTAACTTAGGACCAGCTGGAATTATACCACAAAGTGGAGATGCATTCATCTGGACATACGTCTTGTAGGGAGCCAATGTGTTATTAAACTATACATTAAAATTGAAGACCAAGGGTATTAGGTATGCGTACAGTTGGTTGAAACTGTAATAAAACTTACACCAGGAGCCTCGATAGTTATACTCTGCAGGTACTTATCTTGGTGTGGGTATCCGAAGAATCCAATCGCGAAGTTCAGTGCAGAATACAGCATGCGATCCCTACAAAACAAACGTCAAGATATCCACACCGCAGGCTAAATATTAACTCACTGAGACTCGGTCCGGAAGACGGGAAGAGCCTGCTTCTCAGTGAAGTTTTGCAGTAAGAAGCCGTATTTCAAGCGCATTGAAACCCCGAGATCGACTGTCTCCGCAAATCAATGAAGCGGTGTTAGATCTTGCAACTAATGCCCCAAAGGAAAACAACGGACAGAGCTGTTGGCGTCCAAACGGTGTAAGTAGATCTCCCCCTAATTTGTAAGTCCTAAACGGCGAAAATTGAGTCAGGGAACGTCACTAATGGAAGAATGTGATTCAGACCAGTTGTTCAAGAACTTCAGGTCACCGGTTGCCTCCCATTCCTTACCATCTGCAGAAGCATTCCGCAGACGCTGTGCAAATCGCGCTGGACCGGCAAAGGATGCTGCGGAAAAAAACGTTCAGAGATTAATACATTGAGACGTATATGCTGGATGCGCCAACGACGCACCGAACGAAGTTGGATATCGTGCCCCATGACGATGCAGAAAATGCAGACCAGTGATTCTACAGCCTTCAGGGGCGTCAGGTGTGGTGTCGAGACCGAATGTTTGCGATGGAACAGAGTACCAGGGGCTGAAATTAATTATCAAAGAAATAAATCATTTCGAACCACCAGGCTTTGGGAATCCATCACTACCTTAGGTTTCCCCAGTACTTGAATATATCGAATGTCGCATTGCCCTTTCCGATTGTTTTCGAAGGGTTACTTGGCCCTAGCAAATTCTGGGGGCCATTCTGCAGGGGATAGCTTGGTGCAGTTGCGATAATTCCAGGCTCGGCTCCAGTGGGGGTTGGACCAGCATATCCAACATCTGTCGGAAAGTAGGATGGGAAATCATTGGTAGCTGAAGCCGGCGGATACTTATGCGCGACTTTCGATCCGGCGTAGGGCGATGAGAGCATCTCATAGCGATTAGAACAAGGAGTCCCCCTGCCTGCCGTGGAAATCAGTGAGGGGAAGAAATACTGCCCAATGAGGCACGCAAGGATCCCAGCGACGAATGCAAGCGCCACATGGAATCTCGAACTAGAAGTTAGTGTCGGTAGAGGCTTATGTGAAGGTGCAGAGACAGGCTCGGGGAGAAGTGACTCGCTCTCTTCCCCATACGTGTGGCCATTTGAATCGTATGTTTTGTCAATGTACGCGACATTCGTTCCGCTCGAGTCGTCCATGAGATTGAGGCGGACGGCAAGTCTGTCGAGGACAGGCTGAGATTATCTCATCAAGGTCGCGTTACACTGGCAAACGCCGTTCTGATTCCGCTCTGCAAAAACCGACCAATTTAATGGCTGGCGACGCGTTCTTCTCCAAAACGCGTAAACGCAAGCGGCCAAATGGGCGCCCAATTTCTGGCCTTCCCGCTAGAAAACGTCCCAAGTCTACGACCTCACGAGATTCCATCAACCCAAAAAATCGACGACGAAAAGACAATGAGCTCCACTCTGCGGGGTCAGACGACGACGTTGGGGGAAATATTGACGATCTCGACCTCAAGGGGTCTGATGTGGACGAAAAAGCTTCAGACGATGAGGTTCAAAATGAGACTGCGGCGGAGAAACGGCTTCGCCTGGCCAAATTGTATCTCGACTCGGTCAGAGAAGATCTCGGTGCGACAAATTTGCATGCGCATAAGCTTTAAATTTTTTGTATATGATATAATGTTCTAGGAGATGGTGAAGTCGATGCAGCAGAGATTGATCGAGAGCTCATTGCTTCCAGATTAAAGCAGGACGTGGTTCGTAATATTTCATTTGGGTAGTTCTGTGCGTTCAGCTCAGACTGAGATTGTCCCCTCAGTTACAGCAATCCGGAAAGATAAACCTATTTTTGGCGGACACGGTTCGTCATTCTAATGGCTCACCATTATCTCATGTTAAGACTTGTTGACGATAGTTGCCATTGGGAGATTCGCCTCCAGTACTTCGTACACGTGGTCACCGTTTCACAGTGACTAGTGCCGCAGCCTCACAAGACGCGAAGTTCATGTACACCGCTGGAAAAGAAGGGACCATTCAAAAATGGAATCTGGAGAATGGGAAGAAACTAGCCACCTTCCCCCGAATCCGATTGCCTTCCTCCTCGGGATCGAACAAAGGGAAAGGCAAGGCAAAAGTTATTCCCACCGGGGCAAATGAGGACGTGCACGGCCACACAGACGAAATATTAGCGCTTGCTATCAGTAGCGACGGAAAATATCTCGCAAGTGGTGGCCGAGATCGTATCCTTGGAGTATGGGATACTGAGAATGACAAATGGGTGCGAGGTTTTTCGGGTCATCGAGATACAATATCTGTCAGTGGTCTAGCCGTTTTCTTCCTTGTAATATTCCAGCCACTGATCATGTCTTCGTGGCAGGGTATTGTGTTTCGAAAAGGGACCCAACAACTGTACACGGCTTCCTTTGACCGGACGATCAAATTATTCGACTTGGCAATAATGGGCTATGTTGAGACGTTATTCGGGCATCAGGACTCTGTGACCTCTATCGATGCCCTCCGTGGCGAATTCGCTCTCACGTCAGGGGGGCAAGACCGCACGGTTCGGTTTTGGAAAATTGTTGATGAAACCCAGCTCGTATTTCGTGGCGGGGGACGGAGTAAAATCCGTGAGGTCCTAGAGGGAGGCTTGGATGGTGATGCGGCGGATGAGGAACCCACGCGGCATAACAACACATCCCAGAAACAGAGCGGGTTCGTTGAGGGCCGTATTGACTGTGTGGCTATGCTGGATGAGACGACGTTTGTCAGTGGCGGCGACAGCGGGTGAGTTTCAAAGCGATCGCATTTCTAGCTCCGAAGATCAATACTGACGCTTTCCTTTTAGGTCTGTATCACTGTGGTCCACGACCAAGAAAAAGCCATTATTCTCGCTTCCCGAGGCCCATGGCGTGCATGTTTCAGAAGCTGAGGGTGCCAAAGGGAGCGTCAGGAACCCCCGTTGGATAACATGCATCGCCTCCTTGCCATACTCTGATCTATTTGCATCAGGTGAGACCCATTTGTTTGAAAAGCCCCTTGGTGTTGTGGATTTGTCTTCATTCGCTAATATCTGGTGACTGGGGATTGCTCGCTTAAAGGTTCCTGGGACGGCTTGATCAGGCTCTGGAAAGTAGATCCGAGTCTCCGTTCGTTTAGCGCCCTCCGAACACTCGAGGCACCAGGTTTTGTCAATTCTCTACAACTTATTCGGCCGCTGGTCGGCTCTCTTCCTAATGCGACATGGCTAGCTGGTACAGCCACTATATTGCATAGCAATGGAAGCGCCACTGAGACGAACGGGTCAAAGTCAAGTCGGCAGGGAGAAGCTCTGGGTAAGGACATCTTCCTCACTGCGGGCGTGGGGCGTGAACCGCGTTTGGGGAGGTGGATGACTTTAAAGGGTGATGACAATAATCAGGTGCGGAATGGTGCATTGGTCTTCGCTCTCACTCGGAGTATCTCAGATGCTACATTTGGTCCTGCGGAGAATGCGGGATCTCCATGACGTACATATTTTGCAATCTACATCGAGTCGACTAATACGTACCTCCTCATAAGGCCAAGGAATGTGCGAGCACGAGGCTAATATTAGAGGAGCACACCCAGCTCCTTTGGGCGTAGTATAATACAAGGAGGTAATCCGTGTATCAGATGGTGACCAACACAGAAAGGGGACGAACAAAATAGCGTCGAGCTAAGTGCCTGTATGATATAAAAAAATGTGCAGGAGGATTGTGTATGCGAATTGTGTGCATGACCAAGCGAATTACATCGGTGCAAGGAGAACCGGATACATGGCAAACCGTGCACTGATAACGCACCATAGAATTTATAATAGAAAGCGGGCAGTGGAAAAAAATAAAACGAGAAAGCCAAGCTGCGCGAAGGAGATCCACGTCCGAATGACGGCAGTGCAAAGCGACAGGCCATACAATGTCAACGTCGTGTTGCTCAATATTTAGCTGAACGAAGCGTCTTTGGCAATCTGCAGTGCATTATCTATGATCTTGTCAACGGTCCAGCGCTCCTTGACATGGCCATGCTTCAAGTCCAAAAGATCACCAATTTCGTCGCACGCCCTCAGAAGCATATCTACATCAGTCTTGACATGGCTTGCACTAAGGCAAAAGCGCACGCGACTGGTGACCAGTGGTGTAGCAGGGTAAGCCACCACGACGACTACGATGGGCACTTTCCACTCGAGCATCAACCGCGAGAAGAGAAGCATCTTTCCGGGATTGAAAAGCAGCATTGGGATGACGGGGGAGTCCTCATGGCCGTATGTAATGAAACCAAGCTTCTTGAGCCCCCGGGATAGGTAGCGGACATTGAAAGCGAGACGACGCAGTCGCTCGCGGCCCTCGCTTCCATCGCGTAACTGTGGCGGTAGGGACAGCCATTGGGGAGAAGCGAAGAGGGTGCCGGGCCTGTATAGCTCAAACTGGAGTCATCGGTAACCCCGTTGGCTTGAATGGTAGACGTGGAAGCGGACGAGGATACCTCGAGGTGTTTGGGAGAATCTGCCACACCCATAATCGAGCCCATGCTTGCGATCACCTGGGTAAGAACCACCGGACTCATAGCCTCTGCGTAACTCCCCGCATGAGTCCTAATGCGAAGGGCAGCGATGAGAGGCTTGGGGCCTGCGATATAACCCCCTGCAGCTCCAAAGGACTTGGTAAAGGTGCCCATGAGGATGTCGATTGAGCGAGGGTTTACGCCAAAGTAGTCACACACACCCCGGCCGTGTGGCCCAAGAGCTCCGATCGAATGTGCTTCGTCCACATACAAATAAAACTGCGTAATCCCACTCAGTACCTCAGAATAAGACATCCATGAGAGATCACCAACCTTATATTTTTGCTTCAGAGCGACGACTGCAGGTAGGTTCACAAGTGTTCCCTCCATACTATACAACCCCTCGACGACGAGCAGGATCTTCTTCCAAGGACGATGCGTTTTGGGCTGACCCTGACTAATAACTTCTCGCAACAGATTCTCCAAATCCTCCATGTTATTATGCTTGAACATGCGGACCTGGGCTCCGCTCACGCGAACTCCATATCGAATCGAGGCATGATTATACTCGTCTGATATGACCAGAGAACCCTTGCCGACCAAGGCGGGTATCGTTGTCGAGTTGGTAGCAAAGCCCATGGAACCGATGATGGAATCTTCATGACCCACAAAGCGGGATACGAGAGCTT
Organism: Hydnum rufescens UP504; assembly: GCA_014904985.1. Classification (NCBI taxonomy): domain Eukaryota; kingdom Fungi; phylum Basidiomycota; class Agaricomycetes; order Cantharellales; family Hydnaceae; genus Hydnum; species Hydnum rufescens. The sequence continues at coordinate 145,596 of MU128943.1, read as the reverse complement.
CAGCTTGAACGTGCAGATCGGTCGTACCGCCTTCCATTCGTCCACCCATTGAACTCAGACCATAGCGCCCAATGGATGTTTCTACGGCATCAGCGCAACCTCCCTGAGTCTGCGCGAAGCCGAGGTAGTTATACGAGCTCACGTTGAGCCCACGAATATGTTTTCCGGTCAGGTGAAAGGTAGCATTGTAATCGGGCGAAACACGGTCAAGAAGAATTATGGTGCGACCCGGAACCCCCGTTACTGGACGCGAGAAACAATCATCCAGACGGGACTTGAGACGACGGGTGTAAAAGGAATCGAAATCGGAGCTGAACGCCGCGTAACCCTGGAGTGATGGTAAATTCATTCAGCAGGAAAAAAGGAGTGCGGAAACGGGTACGAACATCGCTTGGAATGAGATGAGAGTACAGTTCAGGGTTCCAGCGTTTCCCAAGGAAGTCACGTAGGTGGCCGAGGCAGATAAAAAACACAAAACTAAGATACGTAGTGATCAGGATGTAGTATGGTGGGTCTTGTTCTTCAGTACGTTCGAGCGGCACACCAAGAGGATGACGAGATGTGTGTCTCTGCAACTGGTTGTCGCAGTGGCCAAACTCTGAATGGACCGTGTGGAAGACCTGGGCAGACGAAGGCGGTTGAAGAGGAATTATCAATCCAGTTCCATCAGCAACATCGGAGTCATCAAAAACTGAGGAAGGCTGGGTCATTGAAGAGGGATAGGACGAGTCGGTAGAGGAAACATCAGAGGATGATGTGGTCGTCGAAGAAAATGACAGGGCGGGTGTGGATGTAACCGTCGGAGTTTTGACCAATTTTCTTGACTTAGCGTCTGCCTCCGCGACGGCAGTGAGATAGGACGCCGCTGAACGACCTTTCAGTGAAGAGGGGGGGACTTCCTGTGATGGAAGACCTGGGATTGCATGGGAGAGGGCATCGCACGAACAGCGATGCAAAATTGGTTTTTAGGTATTTCGGGACTTGCCACACCTGTGTAATGGTATAAGATTGGTAACTTGACTGCCACCCTTCCATAAATGGCATGGTGCGGCCCGCGGGACGAGGATGGGGGAAAATAACAGGCTTGAGGTGCACGCCATGGATGAATCGTATCATGAAGAATTGCATGCATTACAACCATTCCTTTAACCGTACAGTACTGACCGTACGAGCCTGGTTTCTTCCTCGCGATTGAAGGCACATACCACCAAGCCTACCACATGCTCCCAACACGCCTCAGTATCGATATCGTTTGAAATGCCCAATGTTGTGGAATAGGCTGGTCGCTCAAAACACTAAGGGGGGCTGCACCAGTTCAAGTACAGACTATACAGTGTACGTAGCTTGTTCATAACATACTTCCAGTACTATGAAATAGCGGTATTTCTGGCATCAGAGTCCAGGCCATACGCACATGGAAACTGAGCAGTGGCTGGCCAGCTTGGCAACTTGGTCTAGAAATACAATTCACCGAGTCTTGGCCATGATCAGGATGAATATACGACAACTTGTTTTGGCATCCCGATGAAAGATTTGACCACCTTCCCCCTGTACACAATTTGCACACACCTGCTAAATCGGGAGCGATCGAAGGACAGCGTCGCGTGGACGTTTCCATTGCTCCAAGACACATCAGCACGAATGCCACCACGCAGCCTGGCACCATTCAAGTAGCCCGCACCCCATGCCTTTGGAACTGCAGGCAGGAGAGTTATTACCAGAGGTATGGAGAAGTTCGCTACATCCGGGGCTTGAATTAGAGCGTTCTGTGAGGAAAGTAAGGTCAGGATCAGGCTACAAAAACGATCACGAGGACCCACCATCACCGCCCCAGGATAAGCACCATTGGCATCGTACTGGAAGAAAGGGTGAGCACTGGCTGGGTCATAAAGACTAAAAAGGTTGTCCCCGAAATTTTCCTTCACGGCATACTTAGGGAGTGTTGTACGTCAACATCAGATACCAGACAACAATCGAAGGATAGTCCTACATTGAGTTCCCAGTAGAATTGGGCCGCGTTTCCCAGCTGAGCGTAACAAGCTGCACGCCACGTCTTCCCCCAGCCTATAAAACATGGGACATCAGGAAAAGTTATGATTTAATGGTGTGTGTAAAGGCTCTGGCCTGCATCCGCATCTGGTCCAGTGCCGTTACCACGTTGTACCAAGCTCATTTGTGCGGCCATTAGTACCTCCGCACGAGTGTAACTAAGGCCTGAGTCAGGTTCGGGGTTGTAGCTGGCAATTGAATACCCGGGATATAGACCAGTGAGGTGACTCAGGTGGCGGTGCGTATCGGTTGGAGAGTCCATGTCCACTTTCCATTCTGAAAGAGGGGAGATCCTCAGTTCTCACACCACATTCTAGAGTGCATCAAGACATTGCACCTTGCAGTTGGCCCCATGATCCTACGTGAAGGCCTCGATCAAGTTGACCGCGAGCCACTTCAATTTCTAAGGAGATAAAAGCGTCGGGCTAACTGATTTTAATGTACATAGAGCCGCCGACTCACGGCGTAAAAATTCGGTGTCCCTCTCTTCAGCGTCTTTGGAGCCTTTGAGCATGGCGTTGAAAAGTTCCCAGATTACCTGTTGCCAGTGTGCACAACCTGGAAGAGACATCAAAGTTAACTGTAAGGCCGATAACAACAAGATACAAATCGGAACACCTACCGAATGTTATTGGATTCTGTTCCGGAGAATTGCAAGGGACGACCACAAGGGATTCATCGTTGAAATATGTGTCGGGGAACAAATTTTGTAACCAGAACGAAGCGACACCCTTCGGTAGTGGGTAGTGATTAAAGTTCCGGAGCCCCTCTGATTCGGGGAAAAAGCTACCTTCATCAAGGGGTAGCCTTGGTTCTTCCACCATAAAATATCTCCTCGACCGTAGTCGTAATGGTCCCATACGTGCATCATCTAAGGGAAAAGACTGCTAGTGACATGCACGCGTACAGGAAAGCACGAGGCACTGACCATCCACGCCCCAGACGCTTTCACGAACGCATTAAGCTCCTGTGAAACACATTATCAACTGTCACTAACCAGCATAGTTCGCCCAAGAAGCACTCCACGGCCCTTTCATGCCGGTATGTCCAAATATCTAAACATCCATTCCACATCAGAGCGAGGCCAGTATAACCACGCAAACTGATACCTTACATTCATCTGGAAATTGGGAATTGTAGGTGTTAGCACTGCAATAAGGCCAAAATGATTGACAACTTGCTTCGTTGTGCACAACCCAGGCATTGGTGGCGTTATACAGAGTCAACGCTGTTTCTGATCCCCTTGGGACCCACGTTCTCTGAAGACATATTGATAGTCAATCATTCTCGGAGAATTCGCGATCATGCGCACCTCCATATAGTCCCAAAGCGATTGAGTGATGTCCAGGTCAGTCGGCTCCGCTGCCCAATAAGCCTGTTGCACATTGATATTGGCTGAAAACCAGAGCATGAGCTGCGATGACGACCCAAAATTCTCGCAGGCACCCTACCATGATAATCTATGAATTGACGGTCATTCATGGCAAAACGACTTTGGAGTAACCGTACGAACCAGCACTCCATGGCGACGAGCTGCCCGTGGACCAGACACCCTGAAGGTTCGATGGGATCCTTCCGCGAGCACTACTAGCCAGTAGATATCTCCCCATATTGAACGTCAGCCACTCGATGTACGGATCACCAACGTCAGGGGAGGTTTCTCGATACTCAGCAATCAGCCGGGAAGTGGGCTTCGTGAAATCTGGTTTCTGACCAAGATTTAACTCGAAAGACCCAATGGCCATGATTTTCCGATAGTCACCCAAGTGCTGATGGAATAATGAGGAGTATGTCTGATTTCTTGCCGCAATCAATACTTTTGAATTAGAAACTGATGGATCTCCTCCTTGGAAGGAGTAGCCGTGCGCCGCGTTGCCGGCGTCCATGTCGTAGTTCGTTTCGCCAGTCCAAATGACCCAAGACTCGTCGGCAGCAGTGACAAAAATGGTGGCGTTATTGCATACAGCATTGCCGCCGAGGGTCCTAACGCTAGCCAGGACCTCGTAAGTCATTCCTGGTGAGCCCGCTTGGCCACGCATGGACTAGAGGGTCTTGAGTCGGGAAAGTAATAGAGGGAATCTTGTAGGATGCATTACCAAGGTGTTATCGTCTTTGCAGGTCAGTTTGGCGCCCGAAAACTCTGGAACCAAGGTGTAGGAGCCCGATATCCCTCTGCGAGAGTCACTCTGTTCGTGGTAGACACAGGCATGTGCGGGATTGGAGCAGAATGATTCTCTTGACACGAAAGAAGTAAGCAAAATCCAGGGCATAGGCATATGTTTCATCACACCGGGATATCGTAGACGTGTGCTCCTTCCAAGCAGATCTTATAATCCCGGAATCAAGATCGAGCCATCGACGATAGGCATTCGGGCTTCCAGAGCCATTGCGCGACACAGTTAGTCTCCCGGGGCTGACATACGAGCCTGCAAACCGATCTCAATAACAGTGTGCTGAATTTATATAGATACGTGTACCATAATTCGACCCATCAGATGTCAGCACGTTGACATCTTTCTTAAACTAGCATTAGAAACGGCAAAAAAGGGTTCTGTTCAAGACTTACCACCTATGAGTCCTGAGGGGTTATTAAAGATCGATTGACGAATATTGATCATGGATTGGGCCAGAGATGGGCGGGCTGAGGTAGGAAAGTTTCCGCCACAGTACGACTATTTTCGCGCTGAGGTTTTTGATTGCATAGCACACATATCGTTGAGCGCACCTTTGTAGAAAAGGGACCGCCGCTCCATAAGGATTCAATATTAAGTACCATTTCATCCAGATCAGTTCCTCCAGATACCATGACTGATCACAACATAAGGTTTTCACAAGAAGATGGATCAAGGCGTAACCTATTCACGTACCGCCCAAAAATCCGTTCCCTGGGAAGCATAGAGACGTATTAGTACCCCACTATTTTCCTTCAGAGAAGGGGAACAACCTAGAGGTAGGTATTCGTTCGCCCAAATCACTCCGGGAGAAGTATACCACAAAACATTACCAGAGGTCGGAAGTTCAAGTTGAAAAGGGGCACCATTCATTAGATGAACAAAGACTAGCAGAAAAATGGCGAGTGAGATCTGGATGAGAACGAGCTCCTGAAACCAGAGCAGATAATCCTCCACATCTATGCAAAACGGGCATGGTCCTTGCGAGAAGAGACAGTGAGCAGTGACTATTCGCCGGAGACCAGTCAATGGGCGGTCCGGGGAGTACGAATCTTTATCAGATAACTTCATCATGACGGAAAGGGTGTGCTCCCCCAGGGCTTATAATGTGGGGAATCTCCAGTCACGGTTAGCAGAGAGAGTATAGACATCGCAATTTAAACTGTCGGATCCAAATTACCATCATCTAAAAAGGAAATTTGGCTTGATTACAGCTGATTTCATAAAGATAGACGTAAAAAATTTTTGACCACAGATCATTTGGGTCCGAAATAATTTGTGCCCAGGACCCCGTCCCGCAAGCCAACTCACCTTCCAACAGATAAACGTAAGTTTCTGACTCTTTGGACTGTCTGTTGACTGATTTGGTGCCTCAGCAATTTGTTGTGTGCTGAGAGACTCATTCATAATGACCAGAGGCCCCTTCTGAACGACTGGGATGTTGCGACATGTCACGTGGAGACGGGAACAAGCGAAAATGGGACCCCAATAGGGGTGCCACTCCATCGCAAATCTTGATCGGATACAAAACTTGATGTTACCGTTGAAAATCGCACGTCTATCTTTATGAAATCAGCTGTACTAAGCAGAATACGAGAATACGAGACACTGTTAACGCACTGGCGGGCGAATAGGCACATCATTCCCGGCACTTGCTAACTACTCAGGCCAACAATAGGGTGTTTCACGATAGAGCTCAAAATGAACCTCAAAACACCGTTTTGGAGACCAACTGTATTTATTTTGAGTAGTTTTTGGTACCGTTTTAACATTTGTTTTTGCTATCGTGAAAGACCGTATCAAAGGTGGCTGGATCTCCAGAGAGTGGGTGGAAGATGTTATAATATTCACAAACCTGGGGACTACTGTATTGAGTTGACTCCCACAATGTCTGGACATCATCTGCATCCTGTTCAGGAGGCGTGCTTAAGAGATTTTAAGGTCCAAAAAATTCAGGGCAGGGAATGGAGGCACAAAAGCCAGTAAACACCTCCCACTACCACGGGGGCCACCACGGGGGCCAGTTGATACAGATATGTAAAGCTAGCTCGTGTGGAGGGAGTCTTTCTTCATGGGTCCATACTTATATCGGGTTTCAAGGCTCTTGGTTGATTGCGGCAAATTAGCCGTGACATTTCAGATGCCCCTGATCGTCAAGATCCCGGTTTGACCTTCGGGGGCTAAAAGTCAAGAGCTAATTCAGGTCAGTAGGAGTCTGATTCAGGCTTGAGCTCGCCGGGGTCCTGGAAAAGCCATCCATGGCCATATTACACCATGGATTATTAATGCTTCTGTCCTCCACATCGTGGTGCGATCTACTCCCTCACATCCCGAGAATGACACACACACATCCCATGGATTATTATAAATCCCTCTCTCCTTCCCATCGTGGTACGATCTACTCCATACAGCTTGAATCGACGTGCTCTATCTATGGCAGCCAAAACCCATCTCGCACTCCTGCAAGAAGAGCCCAAGGGTCCTCTCATCGTTCGCTCAGTACCGACTGTTTCCCCTGGAAAAGGGCAGATTCAGATCAAAGTCAAGGCGGCCAGCTTAAATGTATGGCTCAAGTCATTTTATTTTATCGTTTCATTCTTGGAGCTGGATCCCCATCGGAACCATGCTCTCCAAGAAGACCACCTATTGGGAGCGACTTCTGACGGGTTGAACCGCTCTCACAGCCTATCGACTATAAACAATTTGCATATGCATATGTGAGCGACAAATTCCCTTATATCGGTGGTGGCGACCTCGGTGGTATTGTCACCCAAGTCGGTGAAGGAGTCACCCACGTAAAGGAAGGGGACCACGTTTGCAACGCTGTCTTCAATTTTATCGAGCCGTACGTCTGTTTTCGAAAGATCTGAATGGCAATGCGGACTGAGTTTCGTACACAGGATGAGCTGTTCGGCGTTCCAGGAATATTCTACGTGTGACGCTAATCCGGCCGTAAAGGCAAGATGACGGTCAACATCTTATGCCTGTGCAGTTCACGGATTCCCTGATCTAGATTCCTGATACCGTCTCTTTCTCCCAAGCAGCGACAATCCCCATCACCTTTTATACTGCCCTGGTGGGCCTCTGCTTTCCTACGCTTCTCAATCTTCGGTGGCCCGGCGACCCGTTCCCCACTCCGAATCCAACGCCTATCCTCGTCTGGGGCGCCGGTAGTGGGATCGGCAGACACTGTGTCCAAATTCTTAAAGCTGCCAATTATTCGCATATCATCGCCACCGCCTCTCCCCATCGCTTCAATGACGTAAAATCCGTTGGCGCGAAAGCCGTCTTTAATTACCAAGATGCGGACGTCGTGGAACAAATTCAAAACTACCTGGGTGACGAGAAGCTACTCTATGGTTATGACGCTATATCCACACCAGCTTCCCTGGTACCTTTGGTGAAGATCATCAGCCCCGGAGGGACGCTCGCGTTCGTTTTCCCTTTTCTACCAATTCGACAGACACTTATCCTAGCCCTTCATTCCAGGACGGTCACCCCGCAAGGACAGGATATTCTTCCCTTCGAAGGTGCCGACATCAAACGTGCTCGTACGTTCCTGGCGGTGATACTCAAGGTGAGCCATGTTCGGGTTCTCTTGGGCGTGCCTTGTTCAGTGTTGTGACTCATGCGACTTGTTGAAGCCGGAGGGCCGCGCGTTTGGCCGCAAGTGCGGAGAATACTTGCAAAAAATTCTCGAGGACGGTCCCTACTCCTTCATATCCTACCGAGAGTTTTCTGGAGGACTCGCGGGCGGCGGAGTACAGAAAGGAGCGGACATGTTGAGGCTGAATGAGAATCACGGCGACAAGATTGTCATCCCCGACATCTAGAAGTGTTCGTGCTGTGTAGCTATCCGAACATGATGTTGACGTTAGGAGGCACGTACGCGGGTCGCCGCGCTAGATTGTCCACAACCTTTATTGTGTATATATTAAATCATCATCACCTCGTCGCAAGAGATCGCGTGCTCCCGACACCTCTGCATCTCCAATTAGGACGGCTCCATTTTGTCCCTACGACGAGTGGAAACCTGTGGTCCGAGCGGTGCCATTACCGTATTGTATGCACGCTAACATTCCCAAGAATTTAACCTTCATTCTAGAAGAGAAAAAGAAACTCGATCTGTTGAGGGTGACAGAAGTGACTCGAAGGAGCACATTGGGAGAGCACAAGTAATTGACTTCGCGGAATGGATACACAGGAAAGAAGGGTATCAGCAGAAGGATCATCTTGGCGACCTCATGAAGCCATTAATTGAGCATGATCGGCCCCTTATACATATTGATTTGTTCTTCCGTAGAATGCGAGGTCTCTAGGTAAGGCAATCCTTTTGGGAGAAAAACAGCGGTTTGTGCGTACGGAATTTACCGACGATCTGCACTGCCACCAGCCCCCAAGATTGGCTACAGCCCCCCCAGTTCTGGCTTGATTATTGATACGATTTACACGAGTTTATGACGCATCTGGCGCCAGGTCAGACAGATGAATATCTCGTTGAACTGTCGTTGTCCAAACTTCATCGTGTTTTGCGACCTCTACGTTCCAGAGCACTTGCTCTGGGAAATTTATTGAACTCTTCTGCTGCACCAGGGAGATCACCCAGTCGTCGTGCAGGAGGGACCAAAGCCCCATAGCCCTTCCTTTGTCTTCTTCAAACCCACCATCGAAACCATCAAGATCTCCCAAGCGTTCTCGACGCGTTCGATCCTTATCTGTTATTCTCCCCACTTCATGGGAAGATTATGGGCCACCTCCTGCTATGGAATCTCCCGAACCGATTTATCCCTTTCGGTTGGCCTTGACTTCGCGCCGCGGGGTGCCCGTCGATTCAATATCGCGGAAGGTCAGAGCTGTGTGCGACGCCTTCCGTGCCGTGGTTAAGGTGGCGTATCCCAACAAGTTTCAATCCAGAAGCATTGTCCCTTCTTTGAGTCACATGTGTGCTGCCGTACTTGGTGCAAACATCGAATCCTCTGTGGTTGCCCTCGTAAGTAGAGACGATAGTGCCTCAGATGATGAATTGGAGGAAGAGGGCCCTGAAGAAAATGAAATTGTGGATCAATGCTACGAAGACATTCCAGAGCATCTGCGAAGGTCTGTTCTATACGCTTTCTTTTGAACGAATGATCTTCTGACGCGGTCACCAGATGGGCCGTCATCCCACATGCAATTGGAATAATCCATCGGGTATTGCCCAGTTCTGTCCCTAATCTATGGGAAGATATCCTAACTATTTGCGTTGAACATTGTTATCGGAATGACGTTCGGTTGATTCTCATCTTACTGCCTGCTGCTCTTTGCTCAATTTGTGCTTCTCGCAGGTCAAGACAGCGACTCTTTATTTATTAAACACCGCATTGACTCCGTTTCGATCTAACGACCATCCCTTGGATGCTGTTCTCCACGAAAAGTACCTTACAAATTTATACCGCACAATATCATCCACGCCTCGATATCGCTGCTCCGAAGACGACTTCGTGAATCTGGTACTCAAGACAATGAAACCCGCCGCGGTGGAACCGGTTTGGAGTGCCATGGCACTTGATTACCTCTTCAAACATATATCGGATCCTTTCGCACGTCTCAAACTCTTTGATGCCATCCTACCATCATTTTACGGAAACCCACGAAATTCGACACAGATTCAGCGATGGTGTTCTCAGATCATTGAGATTGATCTTGCCCTTCCACCCGATGACGCTTTCGAAGAGGCAACGGCGTGGATTGATGCGTTACGCTCGACGGCGATCTGCTTCCTTGATGTGGTAGAATGGGAAGGAACAGCGGATCTATTTCCTGGAGCTATAAGCTTCGCCACGCATGTCCTCGCGCGATGTGACGGCTGGAGGGTTGCCACCCTGATCGCCAAGATGAATCGCGTGTCAAGACCATGGACCTCCGACGGCCCATCACACTTTCGCCCTCTTCTCGTAATTCTCGACGACTTCTATTTTTTCGAATCTGTACGAGATTACGCCCAGGTCTTGCGGCAAGCAGACGCGCTATTCGACCTTGAGGTCCTTTTTCTTACCAATGTCGTAGCGCATGTTGAAGCTCATAGCGAGCCCACGGATGAGGATCCTGATCCTGAGCCTCTTCTCGATGATCTCCAACTCGAGGCTGTATCAAACTGGCTAGCAGAAGCAGAAGATCGATTGGCCCAGCTTCGACAGGGGAATGAACACACTGGGACTCCTAGATATCAGCCCGCTACACCACCGCGCCGACACTCTCCCCGGAAACCCCAGGCCAAAAATGGGAAGCGAGGTGCCAAATCGGCCAGACCTATGGTTCCTACTCAGTCACTCGCTCTTCGTCCCGCCAAACGCACACGTACGGCTAACCGCTTTACGTCTCCCCCAATAGAGACCCCTATGTCTCCTGTTCCTTCATCACCCTTCCGAGGTGCGGCACATTTTCATTCGAAGGAGAATAGAGGAACATCATTTCGCTCTGCGTACATCACCCCGCCTAAACCACGGCCTTCGGTTTACTCGAAAGAATCCAAATCCGAACGACCGGTGACTCCACGGCCAGAGCGAAAGTCCTCTCGCCCCCGGACGAGTATCCTTGTTGGTCACCCCCGCTCCCTGAAGCATCCAAACGTCCCGGATATGGAGGAAGACTCAAGTGACAGCGAAAAGACGGCATCGAGTGAACCGGATCCTCTTGATCTCTTTGCAACTGCTTCCCCACCGCGTGTGCCCCGGACGAGACGATAACACACGGGTGTCTTGACTTGGATTATTGAACAAACACACATTTATTCCCCGTAGCATCGTTTACACATCACGTACAGCGTATAGTACAACAGTATCATCAATGCCATATCACCCAGAAAGTCATGCACGAAACCCTAGCATCCTCCACCTTGCACTCTTATTTGCCTTCCCAGGACTCTGTCGCGTCATCGGTGCTGGTCACACGTTTCACGGGAGTTTCCAAGGGGAGCGCATTGGGATGTCGCGGGCCGCGGACTCCGCGAACAGACGCAGAAACGCGGCGGCCCCTTCCGACACTAACCAAACCCATCAACAGCATCAGTGCGAGGATCACGACGGCGAAAGCTAAAGTAACGCTGGCTCCTATGAACCCTGCTGCGAGTGGAGAGACGGAGGGGTGTGATCCTGATTCCGCGGCAGTAACAAGATTGCATCCTCGAGTAGCCTTATTTCCGCATGTTTTGCACCATGAAGATAACGTGCGAATGGTGAATGGCTAGTGAGTTCATCGCCATCCATTCAATGTAAGGCTTGTGGTGCAGCAATTTCTAAGAATATACATACCTCGAGATTGGTTTGCAGAGTGGCGAGGGGAATATCGGACGAGCCGCCAAAGAAGGGCTGAGACGCATACGTAGCGTCCTCCGAACCATTCTTGAGGGCGAATCGAACGAAGGGTGCGGAGCCATTGATCGATCTGACCTCGAAAGTCGCAGAACCTGCGAAGTTGACTATGACAAACCACAGCCTGATTCAGTCTCAACGTTGAGGTCACCCTATTCGGATCAGACGCACTGATTCCGGACAGATTGGCGTTGGATCCCGAGATGTTCATCATACTGAACAAAGACAAGAATGGCTGATAGCTGAGAGAAATCGACTCGAACTTCAACGGATCAGAAGTATTAGCGAGTTGCGCGAGAGTGTCTAAAATCCTGGGAAGAATTGCCTGGCCCGGGACTAAATACAGTGATGAGTTTCAAGGACTCGGAGGGGAGTAGGGTCCGAAAGGACAAACTGTTGTGAATGCTATTCAAGGTGGGGGAGGTGAAAATCGCCGATTCATGATAGTTGGCGAGTTGCCTGGCTTTCCTGAGGACGGAAGGAGGGCACGCTCCGGGGAAAGCTGGATTGTAAGTATATTGTACGTTCATGAAGTTATACGCCTGCGGGAAATAAAAAATAATCAAGTTGAAAAAAAGACCACTAATTTAGGATACGTTTCGAATACGAACGTTCCACTATGCGAGATCAGCGGGAGGAATTATTGAGAAAACGCAGGGACAAATGGGCGGATCGCGAACATGCACGCACAATGTTTTGGAGAGTGACGGGCCTGCCCCCCACAAGGTCTGCCAGGCTTGCTAGGAAGAGGGCATTCTGACTGGCGACCTGTTGGAATTGGGAACTTGCGTATACTTGGGCCGTAGCGGTGTCGAAATTCTAAAAAGGATATCGTCTGAGGTCAATATTCCCGTAATGCGGATGACGTACTGGGCACGACATCCAGCCCTCAAGGGAGACATCTGCATCCGGCATCACAGAGTCGACTGTGAATGAAATGGTGGCACTCAATTCGGGGACATTGCGTGGGAAAAGGGACGGGGGACGAACTCGTCACATATTGATAACCTCCCAAAGGTGAGTGCACGACGGTTCCATTGGCAAGAGTGATATTTGACGCCTGAGTGGCCGGCCAAAGTCCCTGAGACAGCGCGAGAGCACTCTTGTATGTTACGCCCCCTTCATAGCCTGCGTCTGCAACCAATTGCACTTGGGTGTTGTTGACTGCACTCGTCGAGGGAAATATACCCTCGATGTAAGCTGTCGAATTAACATCGAAGTAGAGTGAACGCAAGAGGCCTCCAAGTTGAAACTCTTCCGCCTGTCATGCGCTCGTGAGTGTCAAACGCAGCAACTGGGACATACACTCACTTCACCAAGAGGCGTGATAATCGTATCCAAGGCTGTATACGTATCTGGCTGGTAGAATACCTGTCGATCTCCGTGGCGGGTGAGGACGAGAACACCCAAAAGGGACGAGTTCACGCCTGCCATTGTGTTCGGAGTGAGGTACACGAGGTACGCCGCATCATGTCAACCTGTCAAACTCACGTCAATCACTATCGCGGCGAGTTCCGAAAAAAATTCCTAACTAAATCCTAGCAATGTGTTCGTACGAGTACATGGGATGCAGACTCTAAGCTGAGAATCAAGGAGTGGACGTGCCCCGGAAATGGGTGAATGATTTTAATCACTCCAGGGCAAGCTAGGGGGGAAAGATGGATAAAAAGGAGGAATGTAACCGTGGTGCGAAGGCACAGAAAATTGATCAAAGGAAAAGAAACCATCCGGGTAATCTGCGAAACTCATCGGGAGAGGCAGGGCATCGCCCATAATCGTCAGATCATCCCCACCACTCCTGAAGGAGTAGGAAGGATCGCTGAACTGACTGCCATCAGACTCTGGAACGGGCGGCCACGGTGAGGACGCTTGGGAATATTGAGTCTGATCATAAGAATTCGGGAACTTGGGCAGATACGAGGTGGGGGACTCGTTGAGTTGGGAGGAGACTTGGGACTCGATCACACCCGGGCGTGATGATGCACTCCCAGTCCGCTCTTGTCTCCCAGATCTACCTCGAATTCCATCCTCAGATGCATGTAGATTCTCTGACCCTTCTAAAAACACATCGTGGTGGCCCCCTGAGTTCCGTGAACTGGATCGAGAGGTGCTCCCACTCATACTTGAGGGTCCTGAACTGAAAGGAGAGAGACGGTGGGCAGGCTGTGGAGTAGCGAGGGCGTCTGCCAGGGTCTCGTAAATATATGAACCAGGAATGAGGAGATCTGGGTCGCGTGTGGCATCAGCATCATCGAGGCACAGCTGAGGCAATGGATAGGCCGGCTTCTGTGGCATTGCCAACGGGTCGTCATTCACCCGAGAGTCTGCCGAATTCGAGGGCAACTGCAGTGGATGCATCCTCTCATTCGAAGAGTACTCCAAGTCGCTCAGATCGAAGGGGTAGCATTCATCCCCAGAACTGGAGGTCTGGTTAGGGTATACCGGCGTCGATTCTGGATTGGCAGTAAGCCAAGTGAGGTCGGGATTCGACACAGTTCTGGTTGGATTATTGTAGAGGAATGGTTCACTCGTCGTCGCACGATCAAACTCTGGATGCGAAGCGGATGATTGACTGCGATTACGCGAAGACGGGGCGAGGTCAGCATCCAGGGAATTATCCGCACTATCGGGAGGTGGTGAACGGCTGGAAGTTTGTACGGGGCGAAGTGTCGAGGGTGGTGCTGCTGCACTGCATGGCCACTAGATAGGGAAGATGAACGCTGCAGGCCATCATGGGGCTGACAGTGGTGGAAATGTGTGAACGATGAAGGGAAGTGTGCGGAGTCCCCAGCCCAGACGAAGCTCCGTGCTCTCCGCCAGCTTGGTGCGGGGTGTTATGTTTTGCTGGGGGTGTCGAGGGGTGCAGCAAATACAAATCCCTTCTTGGGACTTGTCCTTACAGTTGCAAGAGCCTGTGGAAGGGGTAGCAGATATTATAGAATGATCAGGAGCTGCAAAAGCATGTTTAGTCATGGGAGCACGCCGTGGGATCTAGGACAACGATATCCTACCAAGGAGAATGGGAGTGACTGTCGATTGCTCCGGCTTGACCTCACAGAGGCACTTGACATGCACCTGCTTAGTCTTGCGGAGCTCCCGACAGTGAACGCACTGGGTTACTGGCCGGCCCTTCTTCTTGATCTCGAAGAGAGGGCGTGATTCATGCGTGCATGACGAGGATCTGTTAGACGCTTGGGCGTCGGTTGATCGGCGCGGGTGCGATCTAGAAAGGGAGGGCTCACCTGTGACCCTTGATGCATGTCGCGCAGGCATATTTGACGGAATCGATGAGAACCTGTGAGGGGGAGTGAGTAAAACCTTGAGACAAACATCTGAAACCGCCAACCATGGGATGGGGATAGGGAAAAAGGGGCACAACGCAGCCGCTTAGAGCGACTTAGCGCGTGTTATTGGGACACTAAGACCAACAAAACCGCCAGTATGGGTAGGAGGCCGGGGAAAGGAAGAGAGAAAGAGAAAAGGGGGGAAGGCAACTGGAACGTCGGAATCGGACTTTTAAACGGCGGGGTCAAATTTTCAAAGCTGGAAAAATTATCGTGGTTGACTCGTGGGCGCAAATGATGGTGCACTGGCCACGCTGCAGTGGCCCAGTGAAAAGGTCAAAGAAGCGAGCTCTCAGCTCTCGGTGCACACACGAAGTCACCGAGTAGACCAACGAGAACATCTCAGATTACCTCTGGCTAGCAAGGGCACGCCAGCCTCACACTTCCTTACTGCTCACTCTATGCCCATCTACCAAGCCAGAGAGGCATTAAACTCCGCTTTATATTTGTTCCTAGCGTATTCTTGTGCGCCACATTGACGCCGAGGTAGTTCCCATGGCACAAGTGGCAGCCACGAATGTAAAACAGTGCCCCGTGCCCTCAGTGCACTATTTGCATACCCCGGGATCGAGACCTATGGTAGCGCCCATCCAAGGGGATCCCATCCCAGACTCCCCAGATAAGCGCCCAATATTGCCCCCTTGGGCAAACAAATGGAGAGTCGTATTCGAACCCGGAATGGTGAGGTTAGCTTTCAAGCATACTGGGGCTATTCGGCGGTCACCAAGACAACGGGACCCAATACTTTCTGTGGAGACGAATTAGATATGTATATTATGGTCGTTCTTGATTCGTCCCCCTTGGCCTTTTTTGCAACTACGATTATTCCCACATGGCTCTAAGGACCGTCTTCCGGTGACAGGACACTAAGTCTCATGGCCACACTTAGGTGATAGCTATCGGCGACGTAACGGCATTAGATCATTATGCATTTGAAAGGGAGATAGCGGCGTACTGTATTTGGGTCCTCCGCTCCCCTCTGGGACAGTCCAAGTAATATCCTGTGTTGGGACTTTAATGTCACACAACTTGCAATGGATACAATTCTGTGAAAGGAGGCTCAGTGGCCACGCTCGAATATTTCGGAGTAATAGATCCACCCACCTGCGAGTTGATCACAAGCTTAACACCATCCGCCGCCACATCTTCCGGTGTTCCACTCTCCCCTCCATCACTTCCTGCGTCGACATATTCGTACACTGCAGCTGGACACGCCCGTCCTAGTAATCCGGCGTATTCCCCAACGTTAGTTTGAATGTGGTTTTTCCGGGCTTCACGTCCAGGAGGTAATCGTAGGTGGACAGGCTGATTCTCGGCGTGATTAGTGGAGGTCAAGCTCACAGAAGTGAGAATGTCCGTGGTGAGAGGTGGTTGGGGCGGAGGATATGAGATGGGGTCGAATTCGCTAGCGGTATAGTTCCATCATTAATCAAATATTGATACACGAGGCATGCCCTACCATACCTGGCTCGTTCTGTATGAGAAGAATCCCGAGTTCTAATGCGCAGCGTCCAAGGCGTGCGACCTTTGAGCAATAAACTATCGACTCCGGAATAAGCGACACCGCCCCAGAAACCAAGTGGCGAACTGAAACTGGGTCGGATATTTCGCACTTCGTGGAGCTCCCTCCATACCCAGCTCTTCTTCATTTCGTCCTCGTATTTGCTCATATCGAGCCCGGTCGCTGGCGTTCCCTCGGAATGAATTGCATCATAGGCAGCCTCGGCGGCCAGCATACCACTCTTCATAGCATTATGAGTCCCTTTGATCTTTGGGACGTTGACGAAACCGGCTGAACATCCGATCAAAGCCCCCCAGGAAAATACAATTTAGGGACCGCTTGGAGGCCTCCCTCATTGAGTGTTCTGCCGCCGTACGCCAATCGCTCCCCCCCTCCAGGAGAGAGGATATATGAGGATGAAGTTTCATTTTCTGCCATGGAGGTTTAGGAAATAAGGGATAGACGGGTCGGGTAAAATAGCCCGATTTCACGAACCTGAAATTCCCCATACGGAGAGAGATAAGGATTGGCATAATCAAGGCCAATGACGAGACCTAAGCTAACAAGGCCATCGGCCATATGATATACCCATCCGCCGCCGTAAGTTTTCCAGTCCAGAGGATAGCCCATCGTATGCACGACTTCTCCGGGCCGATGCCTCCCTGGATCGACTCGCCAGACCTCTTTTAAGCCTATCCCATATGTTTGCGGATCGCGTCCATCCCGAAGGCCAAATTTCTTCACCGCAGTTTTCGTCAGACTGCCGTGAGCACCTTCTGCCAACAAGGTTACTTTGGCGCGGAACTGCATGCCAGCCTCGAACGACTCTTTTAGTCGCCCTTCCTTATCGATACCCACGTCATTGGTTGTGACACCCTGGACGCCAGTGCCATCGGGCGACCAAATGAGACTTGCACCAGCAAATCCAGGATAAATCTCGACACCTTCTTCTTCTGCTATGGAGCTCAGCCACGATGCAAAGCGAGAAAGGGAGACGATATAATTTCCTTTATTCGACATTTGAGGTGGGTGGGGCATGGGAAACGACATATTACGAGTGAGAAACCGCATAGAAGAACGGGTAGCAGGTTGGACTAAGGGGTGTGAAGCCGATGAAGGCCAGTTGGGTAGAAGCTCATCAAGAGCTCGAGGCTCAATAACAGCACCGGAGAGAATATGGGACCCTAGACACGAGCTTCAGATCCCAAAAGTAATGCATTTTGAATGCGAGAAACGAACCAACTTCAGGGCCTTTCTCGAGAACGACTACACGGATTTCTTTTCCCTTTTCCTTCTCGAGCTGTTTGAGTCGAATCGCCGCACTGAGCCCAGCGGGACCAGCACCAACAATGCATACATCCACTTCGTCCGCGTCACGTTCAATGGATTCTGGATTATAGAGGAGCCTTTCCTGGGCATGCCTGCAAGATACAGATATCTGTCGAGAACGTGGCAGCCGATGCAGCAGTAGCCTTCGTCCGAGCATAACACTGGCACACGTGACAAGGACCGGGTACAGCAGACCCGAGCACGTCGTTCACATTTATGAATATCAATAAGACATCAAAGCGCTACATATTTTTACAATCGGGTACTCTCCAATTTATTTTTCTTCACAGAATATCCTATCGCGGGGAAGTGCCCCACCAACGATTTGTCGCCGGAGGGCGCCTGCACTCGCAGAGCGATAATGTCGTCGGAGAGACCCACCAGCGTCCCATACTGAGGGATACGACCAGTATCTGTTGGAGTGACTGAGACGAGGTCCCCCTCTGCCAACCATCCAGCTTTGACCATTGGATTCAGTTTATCGACACCCACGTTCAAGGAAGTCGGAGCAGAAGAAAATATGAGTTCGGCTGCCTTCCCATCATCTAATGTTTCTGTTTTAGAGGCGGGATTACCTGCCTCTGCTTTAATGGTGGCATCCACGGCCTCGACCCACTCCATCACGCGACGATACGGCGGTGGCGCTTTGGAGGAGGGAAGGATGAGAATGTCGTCCGCCGTCCTCAGGCTCTTTGCCCAGATGACAACTGTGAAGAAAGAAACATCGATATACGAGGGCGACTGCGTGCCAAGAAGAAAGGGTGTCGAAGAGGTGCTTAATTGCTTTGCCAAGAATTTCTACAAGTAAGTGCGTGGGTCAGCTACCAGAGCTACAATGATACGGGAATTGTCTCCCACCAAGTGAGATTGAAGAGCACTCAACCCAGCGGGTCGCAGTGCATCTAGTTTGTCCATTCGTGCATTTGGATTATACTGCGTACGATCTTTGATGAATGCTTCGGATAGCTTCTTCTGGGGTAGTAAAGATCCGGTAATTGGAAAGAGAATCCTGTCGGACCAGAAGGCAGACGCGATCTCTTGTATTCCGCGATGCACATCTAGTAGGGCAGGATGGCCGTTCTCTGGCGTAAATCGCTTCTCGAGTTCGGATACCATGAGACTCGTGTCGAAAAAGAGATCGTTTCCAATAGCCATGACAGGGATTCGCCTATAAGTGACTCCGAGCCGCTGCAGCGCTGGCCGTGGGGGCATATCTGCGACTGGGACCACTACTCATGCAACGTCAGGATCACCTCTGAATGATGTCAAATGATCCCCCCCACGAACTTGCATGAGGAATGCGTTTTAGGATTAGAACGTTTCGTATCTTGTGCCACATCGGAGACCTCGCATATGCGTAAAATATGACTTTGTCACTCGACGCAGACATGGCAATCGCTGTTGGTGGGGGGAATCCGCCGGTCGATTGCACTTATCTAAGCTACAGCCCATATATATGCACCGGCCCATCGGCAGCATCAGATGGCCGCTAACAGAACCAAGGAAAAGGTTTGCCATGAAGTATCTACAGAATAATACCACGGTACACAGTCCCACAATCCGTGCGGGAACAAATAGATACCTTTCCGACTGCGGGTCATCACCGTTCTCGGTACAGGTTCCCGGCGAGCAGCAGTCATGATCAAAGAGCCATTAGCAGATATTAGTAACCAACATAACACCTAGCTTACCCTCATATTACACAGCTGACCTCAGTCAGACAGGGCCACGGGCGCCCGCGACTTTGCTTGAAAAATCATTCCGGATGTGCGGAGATTAGGATTATTGGCTGAGCTTGGCAGGTTATTATTCTGTCCAGGCTAGAGAAGTAAACAAAACCAAATGTCAGAACCAGAAGCCAGGAAGTGTGACCTTGCAAGCAAGGTAACAAGTGATATGGCACGGCGCCTGTGACCTTGCTTGCGATTTATTCAGGGTGTGTGGGGTTCACTTTATGTTCTGTCGAGGCTAGACAACAAGGCAACAAGGTGCTGTCATGAAGAAGCAGATGTCCAAACCAATCAGAGGCAAAGGAAACCAGAAGCAATCAGAAGCCAGAACTTGGTGGGTTTATTGTGCAACTGTGACGGTGGAACTTGGAAGTGACCCCTCGCAAGCAAGGTGGCAAGGGATAGACCAAGGGAAATCGGTGAAGTCAACTGTGTGACTAGTTCATATCATGGGATTCAGCTTGCAAGAAAACTACTATTACACTTGGTTCATGCGTTTAGATTTTGAGAACATTAATCCAGCCTTCCAGCTGAGATCTGGACAGAAAAAATAGGTTAGCAGAGCCGAGGCAGATGAGGACGTTAATGAGGAATGAGGACTGACACATCAGGTTTCCCCTGGACGATCAACTTGACGGTTATGAACTGGAATGCGCGGAATTTAAGGTCAAGAATCGTGTCCTCGGCTTCGGCTGTGCCGTCCGCAGCAGGCACGGAGTGAAGCTCCAATGATTTGCCTTCATCCTCCAGCAGGTTCGTCAGGGTCGCTTTTGACACTCCCAGCTTTGCCGAGCTGTGGCCACCGCTCACATTAGTACTAAACGGGCGAGAGTGAGTTGCAGGCACTCACATGTGCAGCTTCGCGTGGGCATGACCACCATATGCTTCGTATAAACGTAAAACGATAGAACTTTGTTTCGTCTTCTTCGAGTGATCATCATCATCTCCACGCTTGACGGTCTCCAGGATGACATTGGGCGCATTTTCAACATTGAACAAACCGTGATGCTCGGCAGCAGCGAGGGGGCCTGTCGGGACGGCTTGTGGAGCGTATAGAACATGCACCGGCGAGTTAAAGAAGTGGGCGGCAATTGGAACGTCCGAATCATAGAAATGGGATGCATGGGGTAGGAGAGCCCAAGAGAACGAGTTGTACCCTTGGTCTTGCTCGGGATCTGGAGCGGTAGCGGACCGCAGGAGCGAGATACGGATCACGTTTCCTTCAGCTGCAAAGCCATACTTCGACTCTGAGAGAATCGCAACACCATACCCGTACTCGGATAAATCGGCATACTATGGATAATAGGTGTAATCAAGATACGTCCCACAATCCGTAAATGACCTAAAAGCACCTTATGACCGCAGACTTCGAACTTTGCAAGATCCTGTGACGTGTTGCGGTGAGTAGGACGAGAAACATGTCCG
Organism: Hydnum rufescens UP504; assembly: GCA_014904985.1. Lineage (NCBI taxonomy): Eukaryota > Fungi > Basidiomycota > Agaricomycetes > Cantharellales > Hydnaceae > Hydnum > Hydnum rufescens. The sequence continues at coordinate 124,698 of MU128943.1, read as the reverse complement.
AAAGCCGCATCGAAGATAGCTTCGGGATTGTTGATGTTCAGCGGGATTTCGAACTTGAGGAAGTTGTGTCTTTGGCGCCAATCAACTTCTGCGTCGAAGCGGATTGTGGACCGCGAGCTCTCACGCCTTGTGGCAGTCGAAGAAGTGATCGAGATCTTAACCTTGATCACGCTGGCGCCGAGGGTGACAGTGGATTCGAGAGAGCTAGGCAAAGCCAGGGTGTTCAAAGACATTTTAGTGTGGAATGTGAGCATGGGTTACTGACGCATAGGCAGGGCCGTTTTCTACGATCTTGATGGACTCGAATTGCAATGGTTGAGCCGTCTGCAGGTGGTACCACTCAACGTCCCAGCTGACATATACGTGCATCAGTCAATGAGGCCAACCGAGCAGCTCGAGACCGACAACCACATACGCATCCCAATAACCAGGTTTATCGTCAAATACAACCAAGCCTCCGGTTGTATTTTCAGGAATGAGTTCCCGCTCAAGCTGCACATCGTAAAGGCTGACAATCCGTCCGTTCGTGATCTTCAATTCGATGTTGGAATTCTTGAGGATGAAGTCCCCAGTCTTGGTCTCGAACGCGTGGGCCCCAGCTGAATCAGCGAACAACCCAGTTACAGGGGCAACGCTCCCACCAGGGGTGTCCACCATGATATATCCCGTTTGCCCGTCCTTGGAGATTTGTACGACCTCATCTTTTAACCACCGTGTCAAGTTAGCCGGGCCAGCAAGAGAAATGGGGACGATTTCACGACGTGGGGCATGTACTGTGTTGAGAGTAATGATACGGCCCCTGGGAATCTTGGATGTAAGGGTAGTGTCCTCGAGCGGAAGCATGAAGGATGAGGGGAGGAGAACGCTGATGGCCTCCTTAATGAGTTTGTCACTCTGCTTGGCGATGTCCTTGTAGATACGTTCTGCGTCCTCGTAAACCTAGATTGGCCGAGGAGTGAGTACTTGGGACAACCGCGCGGTTGGCAAGTCCTCCAACATACCATGCCAATAGCAGATCCCGGCAGTACATCGTGAACTACGCAGCTACGTTCAGTAATGCTTGACATCTCCGAAGCATTGGCCTCACATTGATTCAACAGCAAGTTCTCCCACATATCATCGATCTTACCCTTAGGATACACATATGAGCCTTTCTGCAATGAAGCTAGCGTTGTCAGGAGCTATTAAATCAATGATGTAAGGAGCCTGGTATAAACGACTCGAGATGGAGAGGCTGAACCTCGACTTCGCGGAGCAAGATCTCACTCTTCCGATTGCCCTTTTTGATGATGCCATGGGATGTGTCTAAAGTATCCCCAGGAGTCGGTCAGCATAGACCCATGCAAGCAAGCGGCATAACTTACATGTTCCACGATGGAACTTATCGACAGCAAGAAATATCATCAATTGGTAACTCCCTTCATCTCAAGTCAAAAACCCTACCTCGAGATACAGCTCCCCGTGCCTGACGACCACAATTCAAATCCCCAAAGAAATCAGCACAGGCAGCTGCACGACATCCAACTCTAACGACTCACCAATTAGGGAGTTTCCGGCCCTCATCGGAATTCTTCTCAACATCATCGAAGAAGTCATCCACGCTCGTACCCATACCCACAAGGGGGATGTCCCGTGTTTGATTGCCTGCTGCTCGAATGCGGCGTAGCTGTCGGGGACATCATTAATGGTCTGTCATATTTAGACACGCGAGGCAGGTGGAAGCGGGGCTTACACTTTCAAGCATTTGGGCCAACGGTCCACCTAAGCGTGTTTTAACGGTCAGGAGCATAATATCATTTGCTATCATAACTGGTATCGCTTACCCCCCCCATCCCCATTCCCAAATACGAGTAAGGCAGTGTCGGAAGACTCGATATTCTTTATTCATGCGGAAGGAAATGTAAGTCCTAATCCGGATCTCGAGCATCTTGATACAGACCTTATTGTTATTCATTCCCCTGCGGATATCGTCAACCTAAAGATCGACTCGGTCAAAAGCCTCACTCGCATTCTCAGTGCCTAAAATAACTCACGTTTGCTTGTGCATTGTAAGTATCTAAAACCATGAAACAAGCGCCACATTCGAAGTTAGTAGCAATTATTCATGATCATCTCTGGCAGTGCCAGTAGACACGCACCGACAGGAGTCATATGGCACAAGACCTGGGTACCATCAATACCAACCCAATTGAACGTCGTATGCGGGAATACGTTTCTACGCAGTGTCCACGACCATACATCAGCTCCCCCTCATCGCCAGGATAAAAAGACACGGAAGACAAATGCACATGTTATTCCAGCTCAACTTCTGTGTGAAGAAACGCTCCATCCCCGCCTCTCTGATGATCTGCGGAAGTGCGCCGCTGACGCCGAAACTATCCGGCAGCCATGCGGTATTACATCGAATCCCAAAGCGTGTCTGGAAGAATCTTTGGCCGTAGATGAGCTGGCGGGCGAGTGCCTCCCCGCTTGGCATATTTGCGTCGTTCTCCACCCATGAGCCACCAACGGGGTGGAATTGCCCAGAGAGAACTTTGGCTTTCACACGCTCAAATAGGGGAGGATAGAGCTACAAACGAAGGGGATATCAGAAATCAAAGGGATCGGTGATAAGAGAGACCAAGGCAGACCTGCTCCAGCCACTTCCACTGCTGTGCACTAGACGCGGTGAACCGATGCTCGGGATAACGGTCCATAAGGTCAACCTGACCGAGCTCGCAGTAGTGAGCAAACAAGAGCAAGACGAAATGAAGGTCCCACACCTGAGTGGCCCATGACCGGGCAACTTTCTGCTGGGTGACTGAGTAGGGCCAGAGCCTGCATCGTCAGCATTTCACGGATCAACCAATATATCCGAGGATGCCCCAAATCCTAGAAAATAGGGCTTGAAGCCCACACGTACCACGCCGTATCAATATGACCTATCAGTACGAAAGAGTATCATCACCGGGTTAAACCACGACAAATTCTGAGAAACGAAGAACAGCGACCCACAATGCCCAATACCCCAAAGATGAATCTTGCCCGTGCCCTCGTTATAAACACCATCAGCTTTCTTCTCCCATCCTTCACCTAAAACTTGCTCGGCAAGTTTGCGGGATTTAGCGATCGTGCTGGGGTCGTCGTATCTGACGTGGATATATGCATGGTAATGGGAGAAGGGAGGAGAGAATCATAGGATAGCCATATATGTGTAGATAGACGGGGAGGACAAGGACAATTAGTATCCCATTCACTTCTCACACGGCTTCACATTCTCAAAAAAACAAAAGCAGTCTTCCCTTCGCTCTGAAGAAAAGCGATGACGGAGACCCCAGGTCAGAGGAACAAATCTTACCTGAATACGTTCAGAATATCAGTCGCAACCGTCAACGCCTGATTCTGCAGTGGAGTATTGCCAGGCAAGGCATCTGAAAGCTGGCGAAGGGTGTTGAAATCCCACATGAGGCGCCAGGCCTCCATGTTTGGAACTACCAAGTCTGCAGAGTCGAGCTATCGGAGACGAACAGGTAAGGTGAACGAAAGGTTGGGCCGGGAGAAGATAAAGAGCTCACATTAAAATACCGATTCCACTGGTATGCATAAAAAGCCAAGGTCACCAAAGATCAATCCAACCTGGGAGACGGGCGCCACTTACATCCGGTGGATTAATCGTGTCCCCCCACGGCACACCAAATAAACCATTACACGAACTCTCAATTACAAGTTCGAAAGTGCCTTGTGCCCGTTGTTCGGGCTTGATGATGTACTCTACACGCCGCTCGCCCCCCCATCCGCCTGTTATTCCTTGGAGAGGTGTACCGGAGGTCGTATAGACCATAGCTTCACAACCGGGATCGAATTCGACTGGTGGCATAATTATGTTAATGCGAAGATAGGGAATGCATGGGAGCTGCGGAGATGTGGGGAGAGTGGGGAGGGAACGTACATTGAACCCGCTCATATTTATTCCAGTGTGCGGGAATCGTGAGGGATACTTTGAACCAGTGGTTCGTCTATGAGATTGTTACATGAGGATAAATCACGGGTCTCTTATAAGTAAACTACTCCTACCCCTATGAGGGAAGATGCATACAAACATCAATGGAAGGGCTAAAGAAGGGGAGAGAGAAACATACAAGACGGTCCAAAGCTCTCGTGCTTTTTCGCCTCACGGAATGTCTGCTTCATGGCTTCGTGGAAAGACGGCTTGGTACGATCAGGGGCGCTCCATACTTTCAGCTTGATGTATTCGGAGGAATCGGTGCGCTGGGTATATAACGTAGAGGAGAGATTGATATCAGAGTAGCGGCCGCCTTGGAAGGTGTTGAGTCTGTCGCGGGTGAGATTCTTGACCCATTTGTTGCCAGGCCCGAAGTTGAGTGTGGGGTAGGCTCGGGGATTAGCGGGGCGCTCGTCATCACCGCCATTGTTGCTGTTGCTGTCACCCTTGTTCCCGAAAGGGGTGTAGGCCTTGGAGAACTGCCTGTGGTGACTGTGCTCGTGCGCCATAGAGATTAGAATTTATCCAACGGGCCCGCAAAACAGACCACGGGATGCCGGGCATTGCCGTGACTTTTTAAGCTCTAGTCACGTGAGCACCATTGCATTTCTTGAGCCTGTCAGCTTAGCTCCCTGGCTGTAGGCTTATGTAGTTCTACTCGAAATTGGCGCTGGTATTTGCTCCTGGAAGACTGGAAGATCGTAAATGTTTATTTAGTAGACGTATACAGTATTCGCGGCAAACCGCCGGTGTGTGCCGGTCCGGACAATCATACGATTTTCGCTGTCATACCTTTACGGGAATCAAGGCAAGCGCATATCCCCACAGCCAACACGGATTTTGTCTCATTTTTTGTATTTTATAGCATGGATGTGGTGCTAGAGTTCTCTGACCATTACATCTTGGACCACATTTGGGCCAAACTTGTCCCACTTCAACAATCAACAGAGAGTCCCGCATGGCTTACCCGCTTTGCTGAATCCTTGCCCACTTTTTTCCAGCCTCCCCCACCAACAGTCTTCAGGGAAGAGCTCGTTTCTGCTTGGCCACGGTCCTACATCATCCGGCAGATGTTCTCTGTGACTTGGATAACCCTCCTCGGCACAGTAATCCTTTATTTCCTCTTCGGATGCTTGTCGTATTATTTTGTCTTTGATCATCGGATGATGAAACATCCCCGATTTCTGAAGAACCAAATCAAAATGGAAATATGGACAAGCCTCTGGTCTTTCCCCGGAATGACTATGCTCATGATGCCCTGGTTCGAGGGCGAGGTTAGAGGCCATTCACGTCTATATCACAATATGGATGAATATGGCTGGACATACTTCATACTATCGCCTCTTCTGTAAGTCGCGATGTATTCCCTTATTCTTTCTCAATCCTGATAGTCCTTGCTTCAGATTCCTCCTCTTTACCGACTATTGCATATATTGGATTCATCGATGGCTTCATTTACCATTCCTTTACAAACACGTCCACAAACCGCACCACAAGTGGATTATACCCACTCCATTTGCATCACACGCTTTCCACCCACTCGATGGATACGCCCAGTCGCTTCCATACCACCTTTTCGTGTTTTTATTCCCAATTCAACGGCACTTGTACCTCGCACTATTTGGGATGGTGAACCTTTGGAGCGTATTTGTACGTTTTCAACTGCACTGGCACCGTTCAGTTCGACTCAGTAGTTTCCGTTTCCTAGATCCACGATTCGGACATGGTCATATCCTCCAACTCGCAAGTGGAGAAGTTCATCAACACGCCCGCGCACCACACTTTGCACCATCTCTATTTCACTTGCAATTATGGCCAGGTAAGTTGCTACCGACACCTTGACATTTTCCTTCTCATCCACTCTCACTCTCACAGTATTTCACGTGGGCAGATCACGCAGGAGGTTCTTACCGTCCGCCTGAACCAGCCCTTCATCCCCTTCTCGAGGTTGTCTCCGCCGAACAAGCCGGCCCACATCAGGCCAACGGTGATACCGCGGCTCCGAGGAAGGTAGTATGGCAGTCCAAGGACGAGTGAATGAGGCGTGTGCATGATCCACGACTATAATTATTGGAAGAGACTTGTCATCGCTAATAGAACTGCAATGCTTGACGCGTCACGCCATGAAATTGACCTAACAAAGGGGTCCTTGATGCGAATACTTCAATTACTGAATTTGGTTTGAAAGCTGCGGAGAACAATCGACTGATGTACTCGCCCACATCAGGCATGGCCACCCAATCACCCCAGACTCTCTTGCCAGTGAAGCGAGTCTGGGATTTTGACCGTAGGGATTGCGGGGCCGTGACATCCGTGACGAGCTTGCTTCGGAGGTTACCGAACAGGATGTCCCGCTTCCTTCTCCGAGCGCCGACGACGCGGGCGTTCCCAGTGAAGACACCGGCATTTGCGTCGGCGAGGACGCGAAAATCAGTCTGGCGATGTCTGGGCACACTATCTGGGAATGCTGTGGCTTTTTCTGCCACGCCCTCGCCAACCGAACAGCGTTCTCACGCGCGAGCATTACATACTACATCTAGTCGGCATCCTTTTTTCCTCGGCTAGCATTTACCGTCGTCTCTGACACAACTCGCTGTGTCTCTCCCACCGGTCGTTTTTTTCCGCGCTCCTTGTTTTTTTTTAAGCTCTATTTCACAACCCTATAACACGACCTACCCCAGGCGCAGGGTTAGTCTCTTTTCTGACAGGTTGTCTGCAAGTGTTGATTGGATCTGCATTTTCCTATCTGGCCATGGCGATACGGCCCCTTCAGGATAAAGCTTCATTTTAAAGATTCAAAAGGAAACCTAATTAAAACGATAGAAGCTAATGAAGGAGACTCGTTGCTGGACCTTGCGCATGAATACGATATTGACCTCGAAGGTGAGATTTGCAACTCGTTTTTTGAACACGCATATCCCACTGGTAACGAATTGACGCGTTGGGGATGCATGGCAGGGGCGTGTGAAGGCTCAGTGGCGTGTTCAACATGTCACGTCATACTGGACCCTGATTCATATGACCTCCTTGAAGAGCCAAAGGATGACGAGAATGACATGCTTGACATGGCATTTGGTCTTACAGAAACGTGGGCATGCGTTCTGGTCTTGGCATGGCGTAATGCTGACATCAATTTCCTTCGCTCCAATGTCCGCCCATGTGCGGTGATAAAGATCACGATTAGGATGCCAGGTTAAGATGAAGCGAGAGCTTGACGGGTTAACGGCAACGCTCCCTGCGGCAACACGAAATATGTTTGTAGACGGTATGTGGACCATTCGCACGAGCCCACGACCTGCTATTAATAGCGGTTTTGTTTCATCCTCCGTGCGATTTCGCCTGCCGTATGGAATCGCGCTGATGCACGAACCTACAGGTGCGAAGCCCACGAAGCACTAAAACGGTTGTATGTCGAATGGTACCGATCATTATCGCTCAGCTCATGTATATCTCGCATACATAGTGATGCTTCCAGGAAGGCGAACAAAGTTTTAATTATGCGTGGACTAAACTTTACGTACCGGGCATCGCCTCCGATCGAGTGGGCTCGGTGCCGATAGATGGCACTCCCATCGGACCCCACGCGTTGGACCTAGTGGTCTAGAGCAGTGGACTCCGCGGTGCGACCTGTGTCCGAACTTCCCTCATGTCTACCCCGTGGTCCGTCCGGTGTAGCTGTCTCAACAAGATGGAGTGATGGTCGTTCCTGTCGGAATTGACGCTCATAGCATCGCATTTCGTCGTCTTGTGTTTCTATCTACGCAGAGTATATATGCCTTTGTCCCTCTCACTGCCTTGTTTGTCTTGAGGAACAAGGAGTATACTAGTTGCGGGACCCCTGTAGTCGTGGTCTCCGGGAGATCCATTGGGTGGAGGGGACATCATCCTCATTAGAACGGGCGTTAGTTATAGTCAGCACTTGCCGGAGACACCAGAACGGGGCGAGCATCGCCGAGCCCTCGGACATGGACGTGGCAGAGGAGTTACATAATGAGTTAGTGGGATTACCTACCCGTCAGCCCATTCCCATCGATAATGAGGGGTGTGCGTGCCAAGCCGGAAGAACAGAACGGCGTTGATATCACAGCTTCATGTGGCACTATTGTTAGCACCCCCAGTATGGTGCTTTCTGGACAGCCCTGATGGTCGCACTCGTTCGAGGCTGTTGTGGTAGGTATCCAGAAATCTGGATTCATCACGTGATTGTCCAGTTGAATTATTCTTCAGCGCCTAAAGTTGACACATTGTTCGGAACGGCCACGTCCTTTGTTGACGACAGTGGCCGCTCTCCAGAGGATAATCTCTGGTAACTTCCCGGGGCTAATTTTTCCCTCCCTGTGGATACATCCAGCACCCAGCTCACCGATTTTGAATCGCCAAATATGGATTAAATCGAGAATAACTGTGGCTGTGGCTGTGCGATTCTATCTTAGAAAAATCAAAAACTGGCCCTGCTCCCTCGTCCCTATTCCGTTCCTTATCTCTCCGCTCACCACGCTCGTTCAAAAAAGTATAAACACGGCACCTGGACGCCGCGTCGTGCTTTCTTTCTTGGCTCCCTGCCACCACGGATACCCATTCCACCCACTGCCAGTAATACATTCTGCGCAAAAGCTTCTGTGTTCCATCCTCGTCTTTTCTGTGCCTCTCTAGCTAATGTCCTCTGAACCTTGGAGCCCCCGCTACCCCACATTGCGGCTCAGGCTGTGCAGAATGCTTCCCCGCCACACCCAGATCGTTTGCTGACTGTCCCCCTTCCGTCCTACTCCCCGTCACGCCCTCATCGTAGTTCGACTCTTATTGCCCCCGTTGGAGGTTCATCGTTCCCAAGGCCAAACTCGTACGAAACTCTTCGAAAACGGCCCAAGTCCTCGCACTCTCGCATTCCTTCGCCTCTCTCCACCATCATTGATCTCGAAACCGAGAAAACGAACAATGATTCTCTCGAGTCGGTGCATGACATTTCCGATGAGCACTCCTCGTCGAGTACATCCCTCAAACAAGAGAATGGAAAGGGGAAGGGAAAGGCCAAGGACACTGACACTGACACTGATTCTCGTCGCTCCATCCCCAGTTCCTTGGGCAGGACACGTCCCTCCAGTGTCCATGGTGTCACCCGCGAGCGTCCCTCCTCCCCTTCCCTCCAACGCCGCGTAAGCGTGATAGCAACCTCCCGTGATCCCAACGTCAATTGGATGACGGCGGCACCCTCTACTACCCCCGTCTTTACGCGTGCACAGATCAGCGCTCGTGATGTTGTCATGCCCCTCAGCCCGTCGGAGCTCGTCCGCAAGAAGACCCAGAATGGAGGCAAGGTCACCATGGCGCGACCCCGTACCGCAATGGTCAGGCCCGTCGTGCGCAACAACGAGAATGAGTTGCCTGCCCGTGTACGTCAGCGGGCCAATACTTTGGGGTGTCACATCCCCCCACCTATCGTGCCCCCTCCAAGTCTGCTTATGAAGAAATCGAGCTGGACGTCTAAGATTTTCATTCACCGCACCCCACCTGCCTCTCCTCCGCCCGAATTGCGTGGGCAGCCCATAAACGACGCGTCCCACTTGCTCGATTCCCTGGTGCCCCCCTCGCCGCCTTCACCCCTCGCAACCTCGCCTACCCCCTCTTCCACCTCATTTTCATCCTTATTGTCGTCCAAATCCGCCGCATCCACCAACACATCAATATCCTCTTTCGAAACAGAGATGATTGTCATGCCGGCAACGTCTACCACCTCGGCCCCTTCATGTGACAATGAAATCGGCCCACGAAAATGGCCAGCCGCTAGTAATGTCGATGCTCCCTGTGTATCACCACCCTCGCCATATCGTGCTCATATGGATGTGGCCGTGCTGACGAAGCCCGCGTTGGATGACACAGAGACGGTGGGTGGTGTTGCGCTTGCACGTGCCGTTGTCGACGTCGTTGTTCATCCGGACGATGACTCCGGCTATGGTGTGGGTCCCAGTGCTGCCGGTGCTATTCCCACTCGGACTATGAATGCTGTGGTGCGTGTTGGTGCTGCCAACGTGTCGGGACGCCGCGATGGGCAGCAGCTGTGCCCCCCTTCGAAAGACCCTGCTCCCGCGCCTAGTATTGCTAAATTTGCAAAGAGCGCCGGGAGTGGAAGCATATCCAAGAAATTCAAAGGAGCTTGGAAGAAGTTTTTCTGCTGATCGTCATTCCCTTTCTACTGGCCCTTGCTTGGTATTATGGTATACTGCGCCTGACAGCATCCTGTCCCTTCATTCCTTTCCCGTTCGCTTTCCTTTGGTTCTCTGCACCGCCTCTTTCATTTTTGGTTAAAGATTATCATAGGAAGCCCGCTTTTCACAAGTAGGATATCGTGCCCCAGCCATGACTTGCATTTCCACTGTTATCATACCTGCCATTCCCAACCCTTTACTTACATTTCATCTTAACTAGAATGCTCCCGTTTTCCGGTTTTATTTATTTATGTCATTGTTCCCATCAAGGAACAGATCAATGTACTGTATATAGTCATAGCCAATGCATGCGACAGAAAGCAGAGCAAAGGGCCTGTGGCCTTTCACCTACATTTGGAACCTACCCTTGGAGACATCCGAATTATGAAATGTCGAAAGGGGATGAGATAAGCAGTGCGCGCTAAGCCCACTTATGTTATAGTAACATAAGTCCATCGTAAGCCGGGCGGGGGCAGACTCGGAGCCGAACGTTCCACCCAACTGATCAGAAAACAGGCACCATAAAAAAAACCTGGAAATCCTATCGGAGGGGTCCCGAACAAACCAAGCCACAAATTCGAACCGAACAGCGGGAGCTTGTCTTGGGCTGTAACACGACGCCCCTTGCAACGATATCCGAATGAATGACTGTACCCGCCTAGAATGGAAATGAAAATAAACGTCAGAAAGGCGACCTTCTTGCTTGGTCACACTTCCGATCCCCGGCGATGTCTTCTTTCTTCCCTTCGTCTTCGTCTGTTTATTTTTTCTATGTCGCTGAGTCAAAGCATTCCTCACATCAGGGACGTGATCAATGGCCTTCAAGCCTCATCGGGATCCTCCATCTATCCACGAGCCTCCAATAATGAACCACCGGGCACTGGCTTCCGCCATGCTCTCTCTCTCCCTCTCAAACCACAATCAATCAGCCGTGTTTCACATCGGCGTACGGGCCACGACTCGCAATCCCGTACTTTTTACGTCCCCCATCGCAATGACAGAGTAGAGTCCCATACACAGTTACCTACGTTTTAACATGCCTGATATCCGAAAATCGGCTTGTTTTGGCATTGGAACCCAAAGATTTTTGTGGCCTTTTTTTGTGGGTGGAAATAATGAAAAAAAAAAAAAAGAAGAAAAGAAAAGAAAAGAAAAGTGGAGGCAGTTCGAGCTGCCCATTACAATTCAACTGAGGGGTACGGCACCCAGGTTGTAGGGGAGAGACATCTGGTGGCAAACCAGAACATCACCCCATATCTCGGAGTGGCCGATGAGTAAAGATTCCGGATATATATGGAGGATTACCAGAGCCTGCTAGAGGGAACCACCTGAGAAGAAGCCTGGCTGCTGACATGTGGAAAGATTGATGGCCCTATCACTCCCCTTCTCCCCTTGAGCCTCAGGGTTCGAAGAGTGTGACTTGGTGCATGCCACTTGGCACTTGAGGCCTGGGCCAGACCTGTCTATCATACCGCCCACGATTGATAGGATAGATAAGACGAACGCGGCAGAGTCACCCTGTGAGGAATGCGAGCGCACATGCGATCGCCGAGGAATGACAGACACTCTTGTCAGCAGCTACTCTTTGAGGCAGCCAGAGGGCTTCTTCGTCTACCCTACATGGCCAATCAACCGGTACTCTGTTGAGATATCTTCCCTGCCCAGCTTTCAGACCAAGACAGAATTCCTGAGAAGCCTATACGAGGAAATTCGGCCGAATTACGAGGTCCAGATGCTCGTCAAGTCAGAACTATTCGGACCACCATAGCTATAGGGGGCAGAAAGATGACGGCAGGACTTCAAAATCAACCGGTCTTGGATGTATTTGCGTCTAAATTCTGGGGTCCTTATTGTTTCTCTAAGACAGACAGCTGTTTTATCCCCCTCCTTGCATTATTGGCCTGAGCGCCACCCCCAATAAGATCCTGCCCCGCCCTTGTCTCAGTGACGACCCTAGGGAACCCCCTGACTTCCGTAGATGTTCGCCCAGAAAGTGGGCCACCATGAGTCCACCAAGGTGTTCTCGATACCCTCGTACTTGATACATCGCCGGGATTTGGGCGCTTGTATTACAAGCCGTCTGATACTAGTACTAGAGATAACTTTGAAGACTTTCCTTCTGTGTAATGATTTTTGCCTTAATCAAGTACTTCATGGCCAGAGGGTGCTCTGGATCACCACAGGAATCTCTTCCTGTCTGGTTGCCCGGATTAAATCCCGAACCCCAGAGTCTCGTCTCAATCCTAAATCTGCGCCAAGTAAGGGATCCATAGTCCTAGATTGACTATTTCTTGTATTCGCCTCTGTAGCATTTAGATGTTCTTATCACTTAACATGTGCATTTCTCAGTCCACTGCTTTTTATGTTGATTCGCCAGGACGAGCGGCGAAGAACTCAGTGCCAACAAACCCTATGGGTTCATTGTGGTCTCTTGAGTGTAATTAAGATAAGTTCGTCAGGCGAAATTTAAGTCATATGTCCAGCAAGAGCCCTGCTTCAGCGAAGCCACGTCGCATCCTATTTTATCGGTCGCTACAGTGTCTCCTACATGTCTATGGCTGCACCTACCCCTCTTCGAACATGTAATTGGCAAGCCTCCACACAATCCCAGCCGCTGGCGGTTCATTGCCAAAGAGCAAGCACCCACTGCAGGGCCCGAAGGTGCAGGGAAGGACACTTATAAAGGACTCTACCTTGATCGTATACCTTCAAATTCACTGGGCTGGATGGAAAGATGTGTCAGCACTCCGGAGCGCAATGGCCTACGGTGTGTCCTAGCGATTCTCCTTTGCCGCGTGCCAAAGTGCGAGTGCGGAAGCCTGGACTAGACCACTGTAGTGTTAAAGTCTGTCCATCGTGGTCAATTCTATGAGAGGTCCCTACGGTTAAGTGGGAGGGCCTGTCTGTGAAGCACAGCCGTTGGCCGGCAATCTCCGTGGCCAAATTGAGCGACGAGGACCTCTCGAAGGATGGTACGCACGACGACCCCGTTGCTTACTAGAGACTTTATATTCACTTTAGTGGCCGTGCACCTCACAGAGCGAAGCATACCCACCTGTCACAGCCGTAAAGCCAGACACAGTCTCGATAGATTGGAATGCCCCTAGTGATTCTGGTCCTTCAACCGCAAGTGCATCCCTCTCTGCTTGGGAGCAAGTCAATTCTCTCGATCCAAGGTCTAGAAACGAGAATCTTGTTAAATGCAGCCAATGCACGTACCTTGGCCCTGTCTCTTCCTTCCCCCTTCGTCTCAACGGTAACGGCCATGTGAAAACATGTTCAAAACACACCAAACCTCGTCGTGTCGACTCCAAGACGGGTCACTCACCCACACCCTCTGCAAATGTCACGACTGTGTCTTGGACTACTCTTCTGGAAGAGATCCATCTCCAGGCACAAGGCCAGGTAGACCTCGACCGCTTTATCGAATTCGATGAGAATCATCCAGGGGTCACTGGCGACACCCTCCTCATACGTGCTAACACAGTCATGGATCGTATCAAGACCGCTGCTGGCTATCGATTCAAGTTCGTCTAATCCCTCATTCTCCTTTCCTGCGCTTTCACCCTAAATCCTAAAATATCATTCATGTACAGCTATAAGCGCCGGCAAGACAGCACTCAGAAAGCTCGCAAGTCCACTGTATTCACCTACTATTGTGCCCAGCTAGAGGGAGAACAAACGAAGCATGCCTTGCACCCCGATGAACGTCGTCGACGACCAAAGAAACTCCCCAAAATCCCAAGATTTCATTGTAACGGCTGGGCCTCCCTCACCGTCACGGAGGAAGTTCCTACGATCATGCGCCTTCGGATGACACATGCTTTTGCCCATGTCGCGTGCTTCAGCAATCGGCCGGCGGGGGCTGGCGTGGGCAAACCCCGCCCCTCAGGCTCCTCCTTTTCGAATAGTACAAGACTGGGGCAGAGTGATCCCACTGCAGGGTCTCTCACATCTCCTCTTCATATTCCAACCACTCATGATATGTCTGCCGAAGGATTCGACGTTTTGGATGAGTCTCCGGACGAATCCCAGCAGCCTCTTCAACGGGAAGTACAGGCGGACTACCTCGCCTCCCCTGTCCGACCAGATGCTTCGGTTGTTTCCAGTTCGCAAAGCGTTCCGTTTGTACAGGGATCAGAAAACCCGGTTATGGATGGTGTAGAACAGGGAAACGAAGGGTGGCCGGCACCCGCTCCAGATATAGACCCCTCGGAACGTGTTAGTCCTTTTCCCGTATCCACTTTCACCACTTTCGTAATTAATACAACCCGTATATACACTAGGTGTGCTTCCCCCAAGACTACCTCCAGGATCTGAAACGCAAAGCCGAGGTCGCATTTGCGGAAGCAGATAAAGAGGGAGGTTTGAGTATTGATGAGGCACGAGCGTTCGAGGCTGCATTTGCTCCGCTTGCGCAACTGGCCGCAGATCTGGAAGCGAGAAACGCCGCATCGACGACGTGACCGTATGTCGCATGCACTCGACGGTACTATTCCTCCTCCGTCGGGCTCATCTCGTAGATTATGATAAACACTCATACCCCTCTTTCACCGTCATCTCCTACCTGAGGCCTCTCGTGAAGTCTTTATACCCCGTGTACTCAGGAGTTCCCTTTATTCCTCACTGGGCTGTTATCTGTTGCTCACTAGTTCTGAGTCTCAGTGGGTCCCTTGGAAATAAGTATTCACAGCTTCCCGACGATCCAGAGACCGGCACTGCACCCCTCAAATCTATAGAAGTTGTATGTTGTGGGTTCGAACGACACAGATTCACCACAAAAATCGATATTTCCACTGCAGACAAGGGGCACGACGAGGAATTAAAAGATCTGCTGGAGGGCCCGGCCCGCCTGCGAGAGTAAGGTTGTGTCGAAAAGAAGATTTTATAATAATGAGCCACGCGTGCGTGGGTGGATATCACACTCGGTGGACATCACACTCAGCCATTCGAACAATGTCTACGGGCCCGTATATGGGGGCTATGAAGCCCGCCTCTAGACATGGGACTAACTCAGCAAAAGGGCTTGATACTTCACTAACCCGAATAATATGAGTCGGGTAGCAGACCCCGCGGATCAAGATGCAAGAGAAACAGGATTAGGCAATAGGGGCCTTGAACCTGCATATATGTTGGTGGGGATATACCCTATAGGAAAAAAATGTGTGCGGGGAGGAGATTAGCTGAGGGTGTAATCACGTTGAGTGTGGCACGTAATCATGACGTATTCAGATGGCGAATTAATTGTTGTTTAAGCGAGGAACGAGGTTACACTAGACTAATCGGTCCCGCTGTCGCGCGCACCCGCATCTTTCACGCTTGCAAGCGCACTTGCAGCCTTTTGGTAGTTCCGTATCTCTGCGAGTTCGTTTCATCTCGCTGATGGGGATATGGTTTGGATCCTACTAATAGGTTTTTACTCACTCGCTGGCTCACATTGCCTGTGTGTCAGCTTCATGCCGTCCTCATGCTGCTGCGGGTCCCGAGTGGCGCTCCACCTCGGATTCTTTTGAGACGTATAACCTTCCGCTGAATTCGTAGTTTTTCTCTCGTTTCTCTTCGGTACGCTACGCTTAGTGTCCTGTTTATTTTTCTGTCCATCTATCTGTTCTCGTTGATCTCCATCTATATATCATGAGCAATGAGGATGTCTTCGATCAATCGCCAGAAGCGGTCTCAAGGGAATGTGAAAGAATCGTCGAGGAGTATCGGCAAGGAGGGGTCAGACAGGTGGCTGTTGCCAGCCTGGCTGAGAGACTCAGCACAGTCGGAGATTTCAGACCCCTTGCAACCTACCTCAGCATGCTCGATGAACATGACCGTGAGACAGGAGAGGCAAGAGCTCGAGGAGAGGCTCACACGCGGAGCGAAGGAGCTGAGATTTTGGCGACTTCGAGCAGAGATCGCGGGACGAATGAGGAGAGGATTGGACGAGAGCAGAGACCGATTAGCGCAACGGTCACTACGGGGCGACGAACTCGGTCAGAGTCAAGAGAAGGAAGAGCAGACAAGAGGGCGCGACCGACCCTGCTTGAGCGAATTCAGAAACGGAGACGATCTCGCAGTCTGTCCAGCAGTCGGAGTGATTCTGGATCATCCAGTTCAGCATCTGCCGGGTCCAGTGGACACTTTGCCTGGAAAGAGGGAGTGGATGAAGCAGGCGATGAGACCAGCCAGTGGACACTCTCGAGGCGGACTCACCGGCTCAGAGCAATCTATCTCTCAAACCTGCGACAAGCCAAGCAAAGTGTGCTCAAGCAGTATGATGCCCCAGCGTTCCCGGAGTCTCTCTGGGGAGATGTGCTCACGAATCGGTACATCAACCTTGATAAAATCCTCTCCTCCCTCAGTGGAAGTGGGCGAGACTGAGACAAGCGAGTCATTGGGGATGTCGAGATCACAAACCTCCCGACTGCACCAATCCGCAACATCACAGGATCGGGTGAGTGGATCCAAGCATGGACCTGCTATACCAAGGCAGTCTTGTTTGCCTATCCGCACCGAGTCACAGAGTTCTCCGAATACTTTGAATACATGGTCGGGGTATTCAATAATGTCCCAGGAGGACGATTCAATTCAGCGCTTGGATTCGACAAGGCAATCCGCACACGAGTTGCAGACACCAACAATCTCACCTTATCTGACTTCGGGAGGTTCATTGACCTCCACACACGATTCCTATCCTTTGGAGAGACCAGCTTTGGGGAGTCCTCCCAAGGGCAAGTGGGAAAGGCACGAGGCAGTGAGGGAGCACGTCGGCGGCCATTGGATCGGTCAGTCCGGCAGCACGAGTCCTGTAATCGATGGAATCATGGAGCACCGTGTAATGGGGATTCCTGCATCTTCCGACATGTGTGTGAGCGGTGTGAAGGCACCCATCGAGGTATTGACTGCCGGGGCAAAGGAAGCAAGAAAGGGGAGGAGCGAAGTGTGGCATGAGAGGGTTCTGCATCCGAAGTTCCTTCGCGGTTTTCAGTGGGATTCAATTGGGAGTGTTGCGCACTCGCAGACTCCCTCTGCAACCTTCACTGAGACTGCCCCTCCCGTTCCATCCGTTCCTGTGGATGACTATCAGCATACCAATGTCACAGATACGATTTCACGCTATCCTCACCTCTTTACCATTGTTACCCCGATCTGCATCTCTGCTTTTCAGGAGCTCCTTGCTCATCATCCAAATCAAGCTCTTGTTACCTCAATGTGCCAGGGTTTTTCCCATGGCTTTTGGCCCTTTGCTGACACTTCCTCCATGAATTCTTCCACTCCGCTGGATTATGACAGTATGTTCAATATCCAGCTCTCCTGTGATGAGATGGACTTCCTTCGTAATCAGCGAAATATTGAGATCCAAGCTGGGCGGTACTCGGACTGTTTTGGGACCCGTCTTTTGCCCGGGATGGTCTGTCCCCCCATATTTACAGTTCCCAAGCCACATTCTTCTAAAAAATATCGCCTCGTCAATGATCATAGTGCGGGAGCGCACTCCCCTAATTCCTTCATCCCTGTTGAGGAGGGTCACATGCGCCCTGATAATCTGCTTGATTTTGGGCACTGTCTCCGCAGTGCTGTCCAGCGTTATGGCCATGCCCCTGCTTATCTTTTCAAATCTGATGCTTCGGCTGCATATCGGCGCCTCCCTTTGCACCCGCGTTATCAGATTCGCCAGATTGTTCGTTTTGATGATGGTCTCCGCGTTGACCGTTGTGCTGTCTTTGGGAACCGTGCCTCAGGTCGCCTTTTCTGTCTCTTTTTTGGGCTTGTTGCTTGGATCGCTATCCATGTTTTAGGCCTGGAGGATATTCTTCATTACATTGATGATGTATTCTCCTATGAGATGGATCCTGAGCTCGTTCTCTATCCCCCTTATAATAAATACATGCCGAGGAAGCAGGTATCCCTGCTTCTCCTTTGGGATTATATTGGTGTCTTGCACGAGGAGTCTCAACAGGTTTGGGGTAATTCCCTTGAGATCATAGGTTTCACCGTCGACCTCTCTGCCATGACTCTCACAATTCCTGACAAGAAGCGCCTTGATATCATCGCCGCCATCCGTGATTTTGTTGACACTTCTGTGTCACGTTCCCGTCCTCTTCGTTCTTGGCAGCGTATGCTTGGTTGGGCCAATTGGATGCTCAATGCCTATCCGCTTCTTAAGCCTGCCCTTCGGTCATCTTATGCCAAGATTTCCGGCAAGGTCATTGCCCATGCCCCTGTTCTGCTCAACAAGGCAGTTATCCGTGACCTTTCTTGGTTTGCGGATCACCTCGCTCTCGCAAGCTGCGTCCGCTTGCTTGATGCCACCATTTGGGATACTGCTGACGCTGACTTCTCCCTGTGGTGTGATGCCTCTGAGCTTGGGTTGGGTTTTTGGTCTCCGACTCACCATCTTGGCTTTATTTCCCCTCTTGACCCCTCCCTTCCCCCTCGGCCCATTTTCTTCCACAAGGCGCTTTGTGTTTTGTGTGCCCTTCTTTGGGCCTCGGAACATCCTCCCATCCCTCGTCGCCTTGCCATTTTCACTGATTCTCTCAATACTGTCCAGATTTTCCGCTCCTTGCATGCTGATCCCCTCTACAACCCCATCCTTTTCCTTGCCGTTGAGGTCATGTTGCGTGCTAATATTGACCTCCGCGTCTTTCATGTCCCTGGCTTCGATAATTTCGTTGCCGACGCCTTGTCTCGCCTTCTCCCGGACGTGGCAATCTCTCATGTTCCGGGTTTGTCTGTATCCTCCTTTATACCCCCTCGGGATGCGTTGGGGGCCTGCCTTCAATGACCCTACCTCTGCCTTTGACCCATCAGCCTGTCTGGGCTGCTTGGTCGCTTGAGAAGCTTGCTTTTGAGCGGGCTCTCGCCCTTGGCTCAGCTGTTGATGACAGCTCTGCTCGCTCTTATAACTCTGCCACACAATCCTACCTCTCGTTCTGTAAGCTTCACCACTTTCCCATTGATCCTACCCCCGATTCCATGAGTTTTTATGTGGTCTTCATGTGCGCTCACATCCGACCCTCCTCTGTTCGTGCCTATCTCTCTGGCATTGCTCATGGGCTTGAGTCCTTTTACCCTCATGTCCGTTCGGTTACTTCATCCAAGATTGTTCGCCGTTCCCTTTTGGGTTGCACCAAGCGTCGGGGGCTTGCCGTCCGTCGTAAGCGTGCCCTGTCTTTGGACGACTTGCACCAGCTTCTCCAGGCCTATTCTTCCTCATCCTCTCATGATGACATGCTTTTCCTTGCCCTCACTTTCACTGCCTTTTTCGCCCTGTTGCGGCTTGGGGAGGTTGTCGTGCCCGACTCTTTCTCTCTTCGCAAGTCCCGCAAGATGATCCGGCAACATCCTCTCTCCATATCTCCTGATTCTTTTTCTTTTGTTCTGCCCTTTCACAAAGCTGACTGCTTTTTTGAGGGGAGTCAGATTTTTGTCCCAGCCTGCGCTGATGCCCTTGACCCTCTGCGTCTCCTGCGCGCTTACCTTTTTTCTCGTGATTCAATCCATCGTTTTCACCCATTACTCTGGGTCCGTGAGGACGGCTCCATTCCCACGCGCTTGTGGTACATTTCCCGCTTGCACCAGCACTTTCCTTCTGACGTTGCTGGCCACTCCCTTCGTTCTGGTGGCGCTACTGCCTATGCCTTGGCAGGTTTGTCTGATGATCGCATTCAAGCCTTGGGCCATTGGTCTTCCGATGCCTTCAAAGTTTACATTCGCAAGCATCCTCTCCTCCTCCATGCCTTGATTCGAGGTGGCCATTCTGTTGCGGCTTCGGTCCATTGATTGTTTCAACACCACCTTCCCACCCCTCCTATCCATCTTCTTGTACAGTTCCCATTACCGGTCCGTCGCCGCAAAATTTGAGGCCCTCCTTCGGGGGTTGTCGACCTGCTACCTCTTGGTGCATCGGAGGCGTTAAACCGATTAGTTGTTGTTTAAGCGAGGAACGAGGTTACACTAGACTAATCGGTCCCGCTGTCGCGCGCACCCGCATCTTTCACGCTTGCAAGCGCACTTGCAGCCTTTTGGTAGTTCCGTATCTCTGCGAGTTCGTTTCATCTTGCTGATGGGGATATGGTTTGGATCCTACTAATAGGTTTTTACTCACTCGCTGGCTCACATTGCCTGTGTGTCAGCTTCATGCCGTCCTCATGCTGCTGCGGGTCCCGAGTGGCGCTCCACCTCGGATTCTTTTGAGACGTATAACCTTCCGCTGAATTCGTAGTTTTTCTCTCGTTTCTCTTCGGTACGCTACGCTTAGTGTCCCGTTTATTTTTCTGTCCACCCTCCTGCCTCCCCTTACTCCGCCTTGTCCTTTTTGCCCTTTGGTCTTTGTACGCTACCGGTCCGTCGCCGCAAAATTTGAGGCCCTCCTTCGGGGGTTGTCGACCTGCTACCTCTTGGTGCATCGGAGGCGTTAAACCGATTAGTGCATAATATTTGCATAGAGGCGCAGCGTGGGTCCTAAGGCAGGAGAGGTTCTTCGGTGGCCATGGTCGGCTACAAGTATTGTACTCTTCGTATAGAACTCCAGCTCAGCTACGATATCATCCAGTTGCCATCAGTCTTCATAGAAGTTCGTCGTCCGGAGAAATATGTATAACTCTAGCAAGGAACACTTGCAAGATCCGGCTGCTTGAATGAAGGGGGGCCAAGTTTCAAATAGGTGTATGGAAGGAAACCCACAGACCACGCCCACTACCTTTAGAATAAACAGGGAAACATGGAAAGCCTGGGTGGATGCTGAGAGTTGGGCAGGTCGGAAGCAAGGGGAAAGAGAATTTTCTGGGAGGTGTTCGAGGACAGTCAGCCTTAATTTCCGAGTTACCTGCGACTATCCTCAAGATCTATTTTTTGGCCTCGGAGAGAAATACGTTGAGTGAGAAAAACATTGCCCAATATTCACTGCTTCATAGTCCCGAATATTCAGACCCATCGTCGCCTACATTGTGGAAAAAATGAGACCACGCCACATAAAGAGAGGGGCACTTACGCCTCACAACACTGGCCTCCTTTCATACTGTGGACAGTGTGGAGGATGCCAATTGTGGCAACTACGGTGGGCAAGTGGGAATATCTAAACTCCACATACTGTGGCCGTGGCTTGTTTTGCTCTTCGACTTCTACTTCCCTCCAGATGAGGGGATCATTTTCGGCGGACAATTAAAGGATAAAAGAAGGCTTTGGGAATCTATCTTCTTTCCCATCTTTTTCATCTAGCGTGGGATCTTTTCCGATCACGAAACTCCCAATGTCTTCGACGAGCAATTCCTGTCACAGGATTCATGAGTAGTGATTTCTAACGATTTTGCCGTCATTACAGCGTCCTCGACAGAAACACTGCCTCCAATCAACTGTTGTGGGACGTCTGGAACTGTGTTTATCACCGTCCTGCCGTCCCACCACCCAGGGAATCGTGGTCAAGACATTGCCCTCATTCACGTGGTGGATAGGACTACTGTATCAGGAACTTGGCGGCGAACTTGTGATGGAAACATAGCAACTGGAAAGAATATCGTCGTAGGCGAGCTACGAAATGAGAAAGCACATAATTGATGAGGTCTCACTTCGCCAACAACCGATGTAATTGGCGTGCAGGCCAGTGCCTTGGACCGATGCACGGTACGTCCCATCTTATATGTTCTATGAACTGACATTCGTTTCTGCACTCCTCCAAATTCCCTTCGTTCCCTCGGCACCTCTGCAATCACATCCTTGGCTTGTTTCTTGAGAGCCCCAGATTCTCGTCTTCGCATTCAGTCTCTAAGTCTAGTATTCCCCCATTCTCTTTCACCATCCTTAAATCAATAGGAATGAAATGCTCCCGCCATCCTCGCCGCCCTCGCTACATTTGGCTATTCTTCTCCCACTTTGTACCGTCAGTGATACGCACCAAATACACCATTTCCCCCACCCAGGCGACAGTTTGCATTGGCTATGCCTCGGGTCTTTCCAGCGATGTTTTCGTGGCCCCATTGGCTCCGCTGAAAGCAGTGCGATTAAATCTGTATTTTGGAGTGATACGGAGCTTGTGTATGATTCCGGAAGGCGGCTGCTGATGGGAATCATTCTCTTCCGAGTCGGAAGAGTGGGAAGCAGTGCTTGGTGTGGTAGCCCCCTATCATGTACAATTCCTGTAGGATAGATAGATATAGATTAAGGATACGTAATACAGAGTATTAGATTCGTGTTCACCCTGGAGAAGCCCACCGTCGCCTCGCTGCCTGATTAAATTCACGCTACACGTGGGAATTTAAAGTCCCCGATCCCAACTTTTTTGTTGCCTTCAGTGTGGTGAATTATCGTTCGGTTACATTCTCATCAGTCTTTGACTGCTTAGAGCCCTTACACGCTGGAAATATGGGGAGCGGAAATAAACAATTTGTTCACAGTGACTGCCTCACTCTTCCTGATAAACGATAAACAATAGGTTATATGGCTCTCTATGAATGACTAAACACATAGAGATGTTCCCCACGGAAATGAATGTGAACCTCATTGGCCAGTAATGCTAGGCGAGCCTATGACTTGCAGAGATGTGAATAGATTCTAAAGCTGTCTAGAGCGAATAAGCTATGGTGCGTAGGGGTATGAGTGTTGTTTAAATTGTTAGAGAAATGATTGGCGATTGCAGCGTATTTCGCCAAAGGAGTCAGGGTGTTTCCCGACGGTAGAGTGAGAGGGCGCTAAGGGAAGTAGATATTCAGAGAGTCATATCATCCGTCGACAGCCCTCGACGTTTCCACATATTAGGCGCAGCAAGATCGATTGGACAATCTTCCGGGCCTTTGGAGCCGAATTTCCCATTCGTTTGATATATAGCTCGTTTCTGAGATGGAAGCAATCAGGTGAGTTGAGGTGTTGGACAAAGACCGGCAGCGAGGGACCAAACGGGACGCACCAAACCGAGTGAGACCTTGATAGAGGGTAACGGGGGTTCATACCATTCAAGGATCTCCTCCTCACTCAATGGCTTCTCCTTAATGTCCGGTATTTCGGACAAGGGGACTACAGGCCATGGGTTCTCCTTGAGATCACGAATAAGAGAGGCCTTCTGCTGCCGGGAAATTTTCACGCCAGCGGCCTTCTCCTCAGTTGGTATGACCCTCGCTCGCCCATCTGTTTTGATGAGCTTGACAATGTTGCGAGCCGCAACTTCTGCTTGCGTCCATGCAGTATGGCCCGCGTTGAGAGCACCAAACGCGTCGGCAGCATCCCCGATGATGAATATGTGAGGATGAGGAGAATCTGGATGGAGCGGTGTATCGGCTTTAGGCGTTCCAGATACAGGGGAGGACAAGAATGATGGGAGGCCAAAATCGAATGATTGGCGACAGTGACACGATGCTTCGTCAAGGCCCTGCGCACATGAGAACGTGTGCTTTTCATGGGTGGTAGGGCGTTCAAAATATGCCAATTGCATAGAGCGCAACACAGATATCATTCCAGAATGTGGGTTGACGCTGTTTGGGGCCATAGAGGCAATAAGAGACGTATTCGGTTTTTGTCCAGTGCAAAGAAGCTACAAACATCGGTGAATACGATCACGAATGTCAGGGCACGTCACGACATGAAAGGGAAAGGACGCACGATAAGATCCGCACTGATGAGCCGTCCGTCACACGTTCTCAGCGTACATTTGGATTTCGTACTCAGGTCTACGCGCGAAGAAAGCATCACATTCACCCCGAGGTCAGAAAGAACCCGTATGGCTGGAAAACCGGACCGTGAGACGGCATAAGGTGCAAGCCATGGCGAGATAAGTTAAAAGGCCGGGACACTCACATTCGTCATGCAACCATGAGTCGAATCGCGGGAGGAGTTGAGGGCCCGAGTGGACGAGCGTTACTCGTTTCTCTGGACACATCTCTGCGATGTCTGAGGCAAATTCTAGAGTATTGGAGATGTCAGACATCGTCCACATGAGAAATGGTGTCGGAGATTCGGCTTACGGACACCGAGGGCGCCACCACCGATGACAAGCACACTTTGGGCTTCTCGTACGCGAGCCTGTGCGGCACGAAGCCACTCCACGCCCTCCTTTTTCGTCCCACGTTGGAAGTTGGGACACAGGGATAGAATTTCATTTGTTTCCTCGGGAGAAAACTTGATAGAAGAAGGAAAGGAAAGAGAATCAAACGGATTTACATCCAGTTCGGAGGCGTTGGAAAGGGTCTCATTGGATCCGTGGTAGAAGGCGCGAAAAGCTGGAGGGGTGGATGGAATTGAGAGTCCACCGAGTGACCGGATAGCGGCGGATAACTGTCCAGCACGGAAAGGCAATCGAAATATAGATGTCGGGGTAGAGGGTGACGTAGAGGTTGGAGTTGACGAGGTTGGTGATGACGGGATCGAAGACATGCGTTCCGAGGGTGGAAGTTTGGGCTGGTTTGGGTAGATAAGTGAAGTCTCGAGCAGACAAACTTTGCATATGGTACGCACAATAGCATGAGTGGGAGCCTCTGACCATATGTTTATAGGCGCTGGCAAGTGAGAGCCAAGTGCATATATCAGATAGTCGAAAGCCACGGATTCTTCCCTTAAGCGGTTACCATCACGTGATGAGCCAGGGTTGTCGAGCGATAGATAGGAAACCGAATTTGGGGACAACCCAGTGACATGACCATGGGTGAGGACATGCCGGGAGGGGTCGGAAAGCTCCGGTGCATCTGGGGAAGTGATGGGCGCTTGTTTGAAAATATTCGTATATGGGATGACTGAGGGGAAAGTAGCTGTAGTGCCGGTCGAGGGCAGAACGAAACACCACCTACAAGCTTTGTGCTCATGATTGGGGACTATGGCTATCCGGGGGAAGACGTAGAGATCTATGAGAGGTGTATGAGTAGATGCCTTTGTGTCGTGCGAAAAAAGCCGACGACATACGGTTGGCATGTCTAGGCGGTTCGAAGACCTGATCAGCAGTCAGGAGTGAGAAGAGAACAAGGAATAGACTCACGTATTACGCTCTATTACAACGATGCGCCAAGGAGAAGGGAGTGAGTTAACAAGGACGTTGACGGCGCGGTGACCTGCCCAGGAAAATGGCGGTAAGCAAAGTTACTCCCCCTGTGAGCATACAGATAATGGATAGACCTCCGTAGGAGCAACCTAGGACGACTACTGTGGGCGGGCGGTCCATCGTATGCAGTGGAAGAAGAAAGTTTGGGGAAGTACAGCAGTAGTCGGAGATTAGATTCTTATCAGACAACGGAAACCGGATGAGTCGTTCCATCACCAAGTTACCATGGGGCTTGCTCCGCGTACAATATCTACAAAAATCTAATATATACATAGTTACGATAGGCCCGCATCGCAGCGCTTAAATGTTCGCTTTGTTTTCCATTTCCTTACTGGTTGTGGTTGGGGTGAAAATCTCCCTGACAGCCCAATCGGATCGTTCCGAACAAGCTCCGTCCTCTTTGAAATGGATCGGGTGGATCCTATCCCACTCCTTCAGCATGATGCCCAGGACGCCCCTGCCGATATAGACCTTGTTCTACCCGATGCATTGCGCCTCCGCATCAGGGATGCTGGTGCCCAGCCTCTCACAGTTCACATCGATGGCACCTTTCTTGCATCATTCCATATCATCGATCGTACATTGATCACAACCATCCCGGGGCTTCTTAACGATGACAGAATCCATCCAGAAAAAATATACCAAGTAAATCTGGCCCAAAGCGCATCTATCGATGGTCTTTGGATGGCCCTATACGCATTCTGGCTTAGGCGTACATCGTTCGAGAGACTGCCTATTTCCTTGGATACTTCCGCCGACCAAAGCCTTTTGGACTATGTTCTATCATCAGGACTAGGCTATTCTCCCCCTGATGCTCAGGAAGTGACCGATTTTATCATCGTTCGTTCCTCGTTTTGGCAAGGCGCAGGCGCCCCGCCACACTTGCACTGGCTTCGATATCACACACCCTCCATCACACCCCCTTTTCCTCATATCACCTCATTCACACGTGGCCCCAATGTCATAACCACTCACCCTCTACGTCCACCAAAACCACCACCAGGCACAGTTCTCTATACACGATACATAGCCTCGGTCTCTCAAACGCTCTCCCTCATACACATAGACGCGTCGAACCCCTACACTTTCATACCTATGCCCGCTGGCAGAATAGTGAGCGCGTGAACATAGGCTGGCGTGAACGTGGACCGGACGAGAAACATCGTGCGTATCTCGCCGAAAAACTCGCCGACCCACATAGCATGGGTCTCATGGTCGCATGGGATGGGGAACTCGGTGGGTATGCAGAGATGAGCTGGGTGAAGGAGGATCA
Organism: Hydnum rufescens UP504; assembly: GCA_014904985.1. Lineage (NCBI taxonomy): Eukaryota > Fungi > Basidiomycota > Agaricomycetes > Cantharellales > Hydnaceae > Hydnum > Hydnum rufescens. Next base: position 98,230 of record MU128943.1, on the reverse strand, counting down.
CGTCAATTCGTTTGTGGGTGGACTCGGTGAATATGACCAGGGGACGCATTATCTTGCGGGAGAAGACAAATTCAGAGGAAGACATCGATGTGCGTCCTCACACCTTCTTCTATTCCTTGTTTTACTCGCCGTGGTCTTCGGAGGGCTGATGGGTCGGCTGGGATCGTAGTCACTGCTGTGATGACGTCCCTCAAACACGCCTGTTTCCTTCGCGATCCACGCACAGACGTCGTCATTGGCGAACCGCGCTTCGATTTACCCATAGTACCCCGCCTAATCGCTTTTCTTCCTCAAGAGTTTAACAGGGTGAGTTGCCCAAATTTTCTCTTTACACAACTCTGGTTGCGATGGAGACAGCCTTGAATGAGTTGCCTGGAGAATCACCTCCTTTGTGGGATTCCGCTTTCCTTCGTTCACCGTTATCTGCAGGAATTTGAAATGCCCCACAAACGGGCGGTGTTCTTTGTCCTCCGACGTGAACGATTCTTCCAGGCGGCTACACTTTATTAGATCCAGCTGTTTTCACACCTTAATGGCTTGCCTCTTCACCCCCCTTGTTCTCGTCCATATTTTTTTAAACCCCTATCTATATGCCCCTATGCTCCTCTTCACTTTTATGCCCCCTTTCTCTTCTCTCGATCAAGCTCCTTCCGCTGCCTCCCCCTCCCTCTGTGTAGCTGCCTCACTCGCCGAAGACCTCTTCTTTCCTGTCCCTTGGGCTCTCTCTCCTTACTTTGATTTTTACCCCCTTTCTTACATGTAGTCACATAGTACTGCACACACCTTGGCATAGCTATGCGCTTAAAACCTATAACATCACCACCATGCAGGGTCGGATTAGCAAAAAGTGGAATAAAAATGAAAGTTGACGATTCTATAGCTATTACTGTACTACGATATTGACTACACTATGCTGGGGTCATACCCATGAACAAATCGGAAAACAGACCTCATTATCTTCCTCTGGCTCTGAGAGGTCCGAAGCTAAGGCGGCATTCGACTGTTGCGTGTCGGAGGCCCGATGTGCCGCTACATTCCCAACCCCACGAATCGTCCCTGAACCATTAACAACAATCGCTTCGACTGCCTTTTTAGTGAGGATCATCCTGTCTTCCACTTTCAACACCCCGTGAATTTTGTCGACGATCGTCGGGGTTTGAGTAGTGACTGGTGCAGGGAATAGGATACTCCAGTCGTCGCGCGGGTAATCAGCAATGATATTGTCTCTTGCGTTGTCTAGTATGGCGCGTCGGTGGAGGGGGTGCAGTATGAGCGTGTGCTGTCGGAAGGGAGTAAGAATCATTGATTTGGGGGCGACAATCGCCTTGCTTACAATACGTAATTGCTCTTTCATGAGGCCGATATTATGTTTCAATAACTTGTTTTCGGCCTTCAAAGCGTCGGTTTCTTTTGTCAATCGGGCGAGTTCTGGTTCGGTATCTTGCTTGAGTCGGGCGTTATCTTGCTTGAGTCGGGCATTATCTTGCTTGAGTTGGGCGTTATCTTTTTTCAGTACGTTGTTGTCGTTGCGTAACTGGGTAAGGTCGTGTTTTAATCGAGCGGTTTCCTTCTTGAGCGAAGCATTTTCCTCCTTGAGTAGAGCGTTTTCCTTCTTGAGCTGCGTCCCCAAGCCTTCCATTTGCGTCTGCAAGTCTTTAATTTGCATTTGGAATGAGGCAGCTTGCTCTTGCATCAATCCCTTGAACACTTCCACGGCATCGGAAGTGGAGGTAGAACCGCCGGGAGAGTCGTTGTGGGGTAGGGGAGCGCCTATGCCAGAATAAAACGAATCAGCCAGCATTCAAAGGCTGGAAAGGATAATGCGTACGTGGAGAAGGGAATTCTGAGCAACGTTCGGCCTCAGCACCCGTAGCGATTTCAGGAGGTGAATCACAGGGTGACGAAGGGGCACCTTGGGTGGGGGCGCGAGACTGGGGGTTTCTCTTCTTCTTCTGAGCATTCTTCTTCTTCTCCTGTTCCTCTACAAAGGCTATAAAATCAGATGTGTACAAGTGGGTCGAGCTACCTTACCTTTGATTGACAGTAGATCATTCGCTTTCTTGATTTTGTCAGCGAGGGGCGTCATCCCTGGCGATGCAGTGAAATGCACAGCGACGGGGTCCGTTAGTCTTGACTGCGTCGGGTATTCTATGACTAGTTTCGTATCGGATGTTTCTGAGATACATATGGTGAGTCAACAATTGTAACAGTGCCAGGAGTAAGGGAATATACCAACGGCAGGTAATTTGGGTATCTTTCAGATCAAGATCAAGGTCTACGTCCAACCCCGTCTTATATTCCCCCTTCAATGTTTCGGCGCCCTGGATGGCCAAAGAAAGACCGTCGAGTGCCAATTTGGGATCGTAGACGACGAACGCATTGAGAGAGTTTTCGGAGTGGGTGAGGGTCACTCTTGATTTACCCATGGTGTGTCGATGTCTTGTCAAGAGCTGGAGTATGGCTTGGTTCGGGGCTTGTGACTGAGTGTCGTACTAGGCCTCCTTCGTTAGAAAGGTCGTCTCTACGATTGGGCACGCGTGAGAGTCTTCGAAGCAATCGCCTCGTCGATCTCGACGTGTGAGAGGTAGGATCAGTAGCCGATCTCGCTGCCTTGCCAACGGCCCGGGTGCGTGGCCCGGCTTCCAGTTGGGTGAACAAGGTTTGGTCTAGTTGTACCTGCTTTGACATGACCGCTACCGTTGGGGTGAAGCGGGAAGGAAGAGAGAAATGTGTGTTTACTGCGTCTAATAAGTTTCTCGTTTCTAGACAGAATTGACTTGCTCCCATCCAGAGACGAAAGGTATATAGCTCTGTAAGCCCCATGCGTGTTATGCCAGCTAAGTTCACCCCTGGCCCTACACCCATAACATAGACTCCCAAGGACCACTTATCGTAGATTGTAGATACTACATCACGAGTAACTGTTACTGGGCCAGTGGCAAGAGATCACACCGATTCCCGCAGACGAAATCCCTGCCTAAGTCTAACAATATATTCAGGTGGTGATTGTACCACGAAAATACGGAGGTTATAATAACGGTTAGGAATCAACCCGTATCCTCATGTTCTTCAGGAGAATCCCCATGATGGTCGGGGCTGGGCTCAACATTCGGTTCGAGTGGGTCTTCTGTGGATAATGGCATCCACTCGCCTCTCGACCCTGCCCCCACTGCGGTGGGTGCTCGAGGGGAGTGCGGTTGGTCTCCTTCGACCGCATTATGCGCGTCACCGAGGTAATAGTTGGGTAAGAAGAGCGCGGCTATCACAGGCAGGACCGCTGGTGGATCGCAATCAATCATACAATACATGCGACCGGCGTCGATATGAGTAAGGTGACGTTGATCAGAGGCATGGGCATCAAGGAAAGCCAAATGCATCGACGTACAAGTGATCAGAGCAAATAGCCACAGTGGTCCCGCCGTCTCTTCATACGCTAGAAGATGATAGATGAGTAATAGTCCAACAGGAAGGAATGACGCATTGCAGCGTGCCTCGAATCGCGCCTTGCCTGATCGGATGGTCGTAGGGGTATGAGTGGATTTCAGACACAGAACCGTATAGTTTCAAGATCTCATCTGGAGAGAGGTCTGGTAGATTACGTGCTAAATTCGCTGGCATCGTGCTCCTGCAGGGGCGTATTGCGCAGAGAAGGAAAATAGAGCGCTAGATCAGAACATCACAGAACATAATGAATTCGCAAAAGAATACTTACGTCCACACTCGCGTGGCTGAGAACGAAAATAGAGCGAAGGGTGCATCAAATTAGCAAACAAGGGTGGTGCGGCCGGGCGGTGTGCAAGTTTCACTTACCCACAGCAGAACCTACGCTCCCGCCTAGTTGTGTCCAGAGAGAGAGTAAAGCGATCACACTGGCAAGATCTGGATGCGGTACGGATGCCTGCGCTGCCACTCGTGACCCCACCACGTTAAACGCACCACCAACTCCCAAAAGGATCTGGGTAGATATCTAGATAGGCCGGATTTCGGGGTCGTTATGCATGTTTCGATCTGAAAGCAAATATAATAAAATAAAATGAAGATGGACGTACCAGCTGAAATGATCTGAGAAAATTCGTTTCCTAAGTACCTTGAAAGGTATCACAGCCTGAGACTTACGATCCAGTTGCATGGCTGGCGTGCAGCGTGAGGGCCATAGCTCTTCCAGACCATAAAATAGAAACGAGTTAGTGCAATATAGGAGTTATACTCAAAAGGGCTGTCTACTCACAGGACACGTATGACCAAGCCAGTAATTTGAAGAGTCTTGTAACGGTGAGTATATCTAAGGATAAGTCCCGCAATCGGGCCTGTTCCCGCGGAGCCGTAAGGATTGATTGTAGATATCCGACACGTGACATGATGCAGCTAACCAAACACGCATAAGGTGAAGACGGTGGAGTTGTTAACTATTTGCGGTGGGAGGCGGAGTGAATAAACGCGTTTAAAACATGAAGTACAGCAGCCCTTACAATATGACCACTCTCGCGTACTCCTGGGCAGACAAGTCGCATGAGCAGCGTACGGGATTTAAAAGTTCGCACTATATTTCATACCAGTCCTTCACGACGTAGACATAACTTGACAGGTAATTGGATCGCAACGCGCCGGACATCTGAAACACCCGTCTTGGGATTATTAGTGCTTGCATGAAGAAATCGTTCTAACTTACAAAGTACCAGAAGTCCACCATTATGATTGAAAGAAACGCCCGATTGATCAATATTCGGGAAGGCATTAGGGGGTACGACGCAATGAACCGCTCATAGAACACGAAGACGCCGAAGAGGACTACTCCGAGTGTCTCTATTATTAACAGTCCTAAGAATTCGCTCCGAGTCAATTGCACGCACACAGTGAAGGGGGGGAAGGCAGACGTGCCGCTGCTCAACGTCTTGGAAGTGGACTTGGCTAGTGTGAACGGAAGCAACAAGAGCGCAAAAGATACGGCGATGAGGGCTAGCCCTCCAAAATCCATCTTGATCATGAAGTCCAGCACAAGTTCGAGGTATGATGGTTCTTCGAGATTCAGCATTGGGGGTTGGAGAAGATTGGATCGTGAATTCAGGAGCTGCTGCCGTTGTTTCCAACGACGACGCTTGGCGTTAGAGGCCGAGAACAAGCGTTTGGTCCGCAGAACGAATATTGCGGGGAGCATAACCGCGGGCAGGATAATTGTGAACCTGGACAACGTATATCAGTGGTGCAAGATTAAAGGAAAAGATGTGTTCATGGAAAGCCACACATTCCATCTTTGGAGTGACCTGAAATCAGATACCGGGCCTGTCGTCCACCACAAGGAGACCGAATACTCACAACCCCAGCGCCAATTACCAGATTCGACAATGGTATGAACTATCTCAGCGCCAAGAAATGTGTTCACTAGAAATGGTAAGGATGTTAGACTCAGGACCAGGCCTCTCCATTTGAGGGAAGAGAGATCAGCCACTAGTAGTTCGGTAACGAGATTTAAGCCCGAGTGGCCGACGGTGTATATGAGCATGCCTGCGACAACCTCCTCGACCACGGTACTTCCTGCGATGAGAAGATAACCAAGGACATAGAATACGAGCGTCACTGAATATGCATTGGGTCGAGACGTCACATCCGCAATTTTTGCGATAAACGGTTTGGCGACCGCATCTATCATTTCGTGAGCGACCGTATGTAGGAGCAGGCACGGGAGGGGCCGAACGAATAACTCACTTATGATGCTCTCAGCAGTGTTAATGGTTCCCAGGATAGAATGGCGGTCATATGCACTCGTGGCGATGGGCAGATAGTTGCCGGTGACATTCTGATCAAGGCTGTATACGAATGCGACTGCTCCGATACTTGCATAAAGCCACCATATGGATAGGCCTTGCTTTTCGTCTGGAACGGCTTCTATCTGGGCGACCGCGCGTTCGGGGTCATGAGGCGATGAGTAGGGGCTGTCAGGTCCGTAACGTATTTCAGAATCATTTTCGAGGTCGTGGGGCCGGTCAGGATCGTAAAGCGGGGTATCGGCCACCGGTTGGTATGGATGTTCCGGGTCAGGAGGAAGACAGCGGAGGCCAGTCCCGGGATTACGGAAAAGAGACTTATTGCTATCGCCGAGACTCCCCAGAGTCGTTGAACGATCTCCGCTCATCTTCGGGATTGGGGGGTGTTATCAGATTACGCTGGCAATCCCCGACTCGTCGATTGGTGGGGCGGGTTGGGGGTCCTACAGCCCACAGTTAAGGCCCCGCCGACGAGACAGCTGAGGTGTCGGTATGATGATTCCTCCAGGCAATTCTTGCCTTGAAAGTCTAGCGATACTTATACCATCTTCAGAAATTGGCAACTCACTGCCAGTGATTTCTCATCGACAACACTTCAAATACTTCAAGGGTCTTCAAAGAAGAGACAATCTCACAGGACCCTGAAGTCGCCCGTAACCAGCAGAGGCTATTGGAGGATGGTGAATGAGTACTGCAATTGTTCGCAGGTTGCTTTCAGTTTGCTTTCCCGCATCAGGTGGCATCCCAATTACATAGTATCTTTACGCCAACATTTCATTACTTTACGGGGTGGGCTTCTTGCTCGCCATCGTAGATCATTCCTATAGCTTTGCAATGATTTTCACCGAACGAGGTGAACGCGTTTTTGTCGTGCTGGATATGCACCAGCACTATCACGTGTCCGGTTTCCTATCAGCCGATGGATGGCTTCTTCAGGGTGGGGTTTGTCTACCACGGCGGCGGTACGACGGCCTGCTGGTGTCGGTAAACCCGTGCTGATGATGCCTTATAGCCCTCGCGGTCCAGGAGGAAGGAAACAGATGTACCTGATAGTTGGGACAATGAGGAGGACGAAGAAGAAAAAGACGATCCATCAATCCACGCTCGTCCAGATCCAAGCAGGGCACTCTGGGAGGAAGCGTAAGCCCTTCCTCTGATGTTCCAGCAAATGGCTCAAATCTTTCCTGGTTAAACAGCGAAAAAGCAGCCCCTATGCCCATTGTGATTCTCTCGTCCATGGGAGGCACCAGCACGCCACCGGCAGCAGCCATAGCACCAGTCATGCGTATCCTCCAACGCCCCAGGCTACACAGAGGGCGCCGATCGCTTACAACACGTCTGCGAAATCGATTGCGGAAAGAGAGGCAGCATACACCGCAGCTCGCAACCGCATCTTTTCTTCCTCAACTCCATCACCAACTGCAACCCCAGCACCTTCGTCCTCGATTTCCAATGCTGGCCCGTCTTCTCGAAATCCGGGTCGCCGTGAAGGGCTGGGCGGGGGAAGGCCATCAGTGCAGACTATGGTGGACGATCCGCTTGGACCCTCCTCTGGTACCAGTTTCCGTGGTCGGGGAAATGGTATACAGTAATTGGTGGGAGGGATGGAACGCAGTCTTATGAGCACACTTCTGATGAACCCGGAACTGCCTGATTCTTTTTGCCATTAATGGTACTGGCGTGTAGTATTTACATGTTCTCCGGGGTACCTCTTAAGCGCCCTTCCACCCATTGCAATTCCTGGTAGCGCTGAGAGGATTCTCGGCACGTGATGCACTCACACCACTCTCATTCTGGTGAATTTTGCAAGCATGCGTCGGGCTCACTGTCAGCAGTCGTCGATGCCGCAATAAGCTCTGGGTTCGCAGTCTATGGCCTTTCAGAGCACGCCCCCAGGTACAGGCAGGTCGACCTATACCCAGAAGAGGTGTGCAATGTTGGTGCATCTCCCCACAGTTAGTAGTTGATAGGCACCCCGACCAAGCAATCTCTCTCTCCTCAAGCCCTTCATACCACCTTTGATCAGTTCATAAACGAGGCCGGCCGTCTTCAAACGTTCCATTCCCAGAATTCTCAGATATCCCTCCTCGTCGGCGTAGAGACGGAATACATCACGCCCTTGGATCTCTCTGGACTCCAAACCATCTTGGCCAAGTACGGAGATGCGATCGACTATGTTGTCGGATCCATACACCACGTCAACGAGATCCCGATTGACTTCGACCTGCAAAATTTCAATTGCGCTCTCGCTAGCTTCTCCGCCCTTACCACGACATCAGATATTGTGTCGCCCCCCACCGTGGCGATCGAGGGCCTCGAGGATCTCATCTTATCATATCTTGACGCTCAGTATACAGTCCTCACAACCATCCATCCAGAGATCATTGGACATTTCGACCTCTTCCGCCTTTATTATCCTTCCTTGAATGTCGACACGCTTCCTTCCGTCTGGGATAAAGTCAGACGAAATGTGACATATGCTATAGAATATGGTGCCCTGTTCGAACTCAATGCAGCCGCATTCCGGAAGGGCTGGGATTCTGCATATCCTGGGCGTGAGATCGCAGATGTAGGTCTGGGGTTCTCCCGCACATTTATGCCAGATAAAGTGTGTCTTGGGCCTGAAAAGACCATACTCTCCATTACAGTTCATTATTTCACAAGGGGGTCGCTTCGCGCTTTCAGATGACTCGCATGGCCCCGCGGCTGTTGGACTCAATTACAGCCGACTTCGAACGTATCTGTATGACACTCTAGGGGTGAAGGAGCTTTGGTATCTGGAGCGATCAGTGGATGACACCTCAAGAAGTAAGGGTGGGAGGCGTGTCCAAGCAGTGAAGGTTCAAGGCGCATGGTGGCAGCATCCATTTTGGGAGAAGACACTTTGATAATTCTCTTTAATTCAGTTCAAGGACGAAAAGATGGACAAAAACTTGGATGCTCTGATTACTGTATGTTACACAAAGTATGATTCGAAAGAGGAATAACAATGTCCTCGTGAAAACCCCTCAACGAATCGACCTGAACCCGCTCTCTACAACCTGTGGATTCTCTTTCCGCTTCGTCTTCTTGGGTGCTGGCTCCCATATTCTCCAGAACTTGATGTTTTCATCGCCCGAGTTCGTAACGATCAAATCACCGTTTGGACTGACAGCAGAATTGAGAATGCGGGCATCATGCGCATCTCGGATTTCTGCGACTTTCTCGAGTGCTGGGTATGAATGGAGCATGATGGCATTTGTTGGGAAGCCATGTGTGCTGAATATTTCTTTCGAATGGGGACTGAAATGGACAGACGTGACTTGCGAAGGAGTGACGAGGGTGTGGAGACGAGAGCCTGTCGAAGCGGACCATATATTGATGCGGCAGTCGCTGGTTCCACCTCCCGAAGCCAAAATATTCGGGTTCCAAGGCGCCCACGCAATGGCCTGAGGAGAGCAAGGGCTCTGGTCAGCGTACCAACCTACAAAACACTGATTACTATTGTCTCACCTTGACTGCCGCCGTATGCGTTGATTTAGACCACTTGGGGTGTCCCCGATTATCACCTCCAACAGAGCCAACCCGAGCGTCCCAGCAATTCACCACGTTATCGTTCGCTCCACTGGCAAGTGCCTCTCCGTCCTGGCGCCATTTTAATCCACACACCTCGCCAGTATGCCCAATGAGTTCCATGACTTTGTGGGCCCCGACCCGCACATCGTGATGCCATATACTGCCATCCGCACAGCCGGAAGAAATGATGTGATTGTTCCAGCTGAGGACGGACACTTGGCTCTGATGACCACCCATGCTCCGGAGTCGCGTTCGCGTTTCTACGTCCCAAATCTCGACCTCCCCTGAGTCGATACCTACGCCCGCGTATGAACCATCATTAGAAAAATCGATAGATGAGACATACGCGTTCTCCTGTTCACAAGTCCCGAGGAGATCTGTCTCGTTCGTTTCTGCATTCCAAATATACGAGGACTCGCGAAGGGCAACACCGACGATATTTGTGCAGGACCACGCGATGAGATTAAGATAATAGTCGTTGATCATTCCTGGTGCATCGAGAACTCGCTCTGCAGTAGTCGGGATGCGGCGGGTCTTGTTTGTGTACACGCCATTAGACGAACCAACCCCACCTGGCCGAGCATATAAGGGTTTGACAAGTTCACGCTGTAACGCAAATGTAGGGTCCTCGCGCGGTCGCGGAGCGGCACTTGTGAACGATAAAATTCTCCCAGGCTGGGGCTCGATGTCGAGTGCAGTTCGAAGACGTTGCTCGTGCTCGACGTCTTCGATAGGTGTAGGTTTAGGTGCTGCTAGGGAGTGGCCAGCATGAAAGCCACCGTCTTCTCCACGTTGAGTTATGAAGCGGTCATCCTGGCCCCGAGAAGATTAAAACGGAGATTCGTCTTGGGACTAGACACACTCACTGCTCCATGATTTACGATGGCTCTTTGGTGCATAGGAGCTTCACCATCAGGATTTTCGGAGCGAGGTTTGGGAATCTCAGTAGTTTTTGAGAGTTCTCGAGCTTGAGACATGGTCCCCTCAGAAACCTGAACCTTTCGACCCTGCCAATCGTTTTTGACGACGCTGGTCAAATTGAGCGGCATATTGCCAATGCCGAGCATGCCATGCTGAGCTTGAGGAGCGAGAGCAGCCCAATTTGGATCTCGAGTGAGAAGCTGAATTGGGGATCGATAGTCGTCGATAGGCTTGTAGGCTCTGGCTTTGTTGTATTCGGAAGGTGCAAACTTGAAGGTCTTTAGCACGTCCGACTCCTCACCAACGTTTAGGGAGACGAGAGGAGCATTGGTGGGAGGGGCGGCGAGTGGATGGGCTTTGGATTTGGCAGCCTGGGAGATAGATAGATTATCGAGGCCATTCGCAAGGTCATCCACGCTACTCGGGGCTGGCGACGGCTTGGACGGACTTAGGGGAATCCTAGGGCCAGCAAGCCGCTTTGTGTCGCGGATCCTTGATTTTTGGTTTTCTTTTTGTCTGCTGGATGCTTCGGGTGTGGTCAGCAAGGACATCTTTTCCAGCCGAACAATAATAAGTGCAAACAACCAGCTGGTACAGAGGATCACGTGCCGGTAACTTCCGCTCCTCAAAAATATGGCAAACTCGAACTCAAATGCGGCCTTCAATGACAAGGTATTGGAGGGGCGTTTACGGGGAATTGGGTAAAATATTCTGACGAGCCGACTCAGGGAAAACCTATGGAAGTCCGCTTGTCAAATATGACTGCGGCTAAGGGTGAGCACACTCTCATTCACCTTGTTTTCGAATACTCATCAATTCCTTTCCAGCCGTCAGTGATGCTGTTCGAACATCGCTGGGGCCGAAGGGTATGGATAAGATGGTATGTTCTTTTCTAGTGAGGATTAGTATAGTGATTGATCCCCGTCTGTTTTACATAGATCCAAACTGCCCAAGGCGAAGTCGTTGTTACAAACGATGGCGCTACGATACTAAAACACATGGCTGTCCTCCATCCCGCCGCGAAAATGGTATGCATTCTACCACACTCTCTGCTGCTTTTGCTAAACATCGCCTGCAGCTCGTAGACCTGTCTGCAGCCCAAGATGTCGAGGCTGGCGATGGGACGACCTCTGTAGTTGTGTTAGCTGGGAGCCTCCTGGGTGCCGCAGAAAAGATGCTCAGCAAGGGAATGCATCCAACCATCATCGCAGAGTCTTTCTTGAAAGCTTCTGCCAGGGCCGTCAAATTTTTAGAGGAGATATCGACGCCGGTAGATCTCAAGGATAAAGGGAGCCTCCTTCGTGCAGCTAGCACGAGTTTGAACTCCAAAGTTGGTTTTCAATTGGCGTTCCTCTGAAATTATTAACCCATGTCCTTGGCTAGATCGTTTCGCAATACTCTTCCACTCTGGCCCCTATCGCTGTCTCTGCGGTCTCTCGCCTAGTAACGCCATCATCCTCAGATGTGGATCTTCGAGACATTCGCATCGTGAAAAAGGTCGGCGGAACTATAGAGGACACGGAGCTGGTGGAGGGGGTTGTCTTGAATCAGACTGTCGTTACAAGTGCTGGAGGTCCCGCCCGAATGGAAAAGGCCAAAATAGGTCTTATCCAATTCCAAATAAGTCCACCAAAGCCCGATGTGTGTTCGTTAATTTTCTCGAAGGTATCAAGGGGCTAATAGCACGCTACTTTCAGATGGATCACCAAATTGCCGTGAATGACTATCGTCAGCTGGATAAGATTCTCAAAGAAGAAAGACAATATGTCTTGAACATCTGCAAGAAGATCAGTCGCGCTGGGTGTAACGTCCTCCTCATTCAGTACGTACGCTACTTGATTCACTCAGCCCTCCTTTATGCAATGCCTTGGATTAGAAAATCTATCCTCCGTGATGCTGTGAATGACATCGCCTTGCACTTCCTTTCGAAGTTGAAGATCGTGGTTCTTAAAGACATTGAGCGTGACGAGATCGAATTCTTGTCGAAGAGCACTGGTGCACGACCTATTGCAGATATCGACGCATTTACTCCAGACAAGCTCGGCCATGCAGAGCTTGTTGAAGAGACCCAACAAGCGGGTGCGCGCATTGTCAAGGTATCCGGTGTCAAGAACCCCGGACGCACAGTATCAGTGTTGTGCATGGGTAGCAATTCGGTGGTCCTCGAAGAGACGGACCGAAGTTTGCATGATGCGCTTTGCGTTGTAAGATGTCTAGTGAAAAAGCGGTGCGCAGCCTCTTACCTCTGTTGTATGAGGTGTTCTGAACAATGCCGACCAATGCAGTGCCCTTATCGCTGGCGGTGGTGCCCCAGAGATTCATGTCTCGCGCCTTTTGTCACAGTACGCTCTCACCCTGAAGGGCATGGAAGCGTATTGTTTCCAAGCGTATGCTGACGCGCTCGAAATCATTCCCACGACTCTCGCAGAGAATGCGGGACTCAACCCAATAGCCATTGTCACTGAACTACGCAATCGACATGCTAGAGGAGAGAAGAACGCTGGAATCAATGTCCGAAAGGTCCGTCAAGTTTGCCACACACTCTTCGCTCTTCGCTCATCGAATTCACGTATTTCCAGGGCCTTATTTCTAATATCTTGGAAGAAGATGTCGTTCAGCCCTTGCTGGTCTCGACAAGTGCGGTTGAGTTAGCGACTGAAACGGTGGCTCTTCTGTTGAAAGTCGACGACTATCATTTGACACGATAAAGCTTCGGACTACGATATACCTCGGAATATCTGCTTCAGAATTAATTCCTTCCAGTGCAATTCTCATTGCGTGCATTTTCGGTTCATATGATCTAGCCAATCGAAATCCCCATATTTTGGTGGATTTAGATACCTCAAGCGCTGGGGGATTGGAATCCCCAGATATTTTTAGGTCCATTAGACCACATAAACGGCATGCGATAGTCATATTACATTGGAACAATTGCAGCACTACCTTTCTCTTGGGCAGTTCGTAAGCTGGAAGAAAACTACAATTAGTAAGGTGGAGGCAATTAAGACAGTGAAAAGTGCACCTATAATCGTCTCCGTGTTGCGTTATGTATCGTACCCACGGAAGCGCCTGATAACCGCTCTTCTCCACAATTTTCAAATATCTGACTTGGATGCCCGACACAGTGAAATATGGAATCTCGAACTTGACAGTGATCGGGGCCCGGCGCTCCCCATCCTCAACTGAAAAGGTTCAAAATATTAATTGCGATCAGGAATCAGATTCAACTCTGGATGACTTGCGCACCGTTTTTAACACTTGGGAGGCCAAAGTGAGCCCGCATGAGAAACTCTCGGCCTCCACCAAGCTGCTTGATCTTCCAAACGAATGCGGACTTGTCGGGGGCATAGGCCACACTGCCTGTGGACGCCTGCAAATACGAGGGGTCAGGAATGAGTATCAAACTAGGTAGCTAACTGACCCGGAATTTTGGACTATCGGCATCATCGGGAACAGGTACATAAATCTCTACGTTGTTCGCGGAACTGCGCCGCTTGAATTGCGCCTTGACTTTGACCATATACTCGACGCGACCTTTATGACTTTCCACAGCAGCTTCGACCCAAATGAGGGGCTTCACTGGGGTGCTCAGTCGATAGGACATGAGCTCGAATTCACCATCCGGAGGAATGAAAGATATTGTTCGATCGTTTTCGAATCGTGCCAAACGAACACATTGATGGAACTTGATGTCTTCCATTTCTATCGCTTTCCCGCGGGAAGCTGTATGTAGAAGTCCATCATTCGTACCATGGCGGATGAAGTATGCCATTTACAAGCACTTACTCCGCCCGGTGCTTTCGAACATGACCTTGTCATTAAGTCCCAATCGCAATTCTGGCATCCCAGAGAGATAACATTTCATTTTGACAGCGCCCAATATCTCGGATCGGATTACATTGCCATTGGCGTTTACCTATAGATAGCGTTAGAAATTTAAAGACCGGGAAGTGAGAGCGTACTCGCAAGGAGATTGACACTCTCTACCACATCCAAAAATACTTCGTTTTTGCGATAACGGATACCTTCGGATCGCCAAGATACAGCGTTAGTGAGGGCTTGTGGAGGTCTGACCTGGACCTCTAATTTGTGTGATTCCTGGGTGATGTATCTAAGCGGCGATTGCTAAGTTTATTAAGGACGATATGAAGGGGGAATTCGAACCTCACTCTTGTAATATTTTGCTTTCTGTAGTCTGAGGATAGCCAAAATCCATCATTTCATCGAGGAGTTCATAAATGATAACGAAGTTGTCTCGTATTGATTCCTCTTCAAGCTCCTTGAAGTATTCGACCAAGACCTAGAAGAATAATAGTGCACTGAGCCTTGCGGTGGGAAGAACTCAAAATTAAATTCAACTAGCAGTGGTGAGATGTTGCAACCATAGAATGATTTCGGCTGCGTTGGGATTTCGTTTTGAAAGTGCGAGGACTGGGAGAGAGAATGGCATCAATTCGCTGCACCAGCTCCAATTAAGTATACGTACGATATAGATTGCTGTGGCGGATGTATGTGAAGTTGACACCCTGATTGGTGAAGCATGGTGTGACTGGGTGGCCCTCCTCTTCCATTTCCAAAACCAGCGGGAGAAAGCGCTCTATATGTGTCGCAGGAACGTCATCTCTATATGATCGCTGTATCAACGATTTCCCCTTGAGGTCCAGGATGGCGACGAGGCTGGCCATTGTGGTAGTGACTTTCGGAGTTCTCCGCGGCGGCCTCTGGTATGGAAAGGTGGACCACACTAGAGCCAGTCAAACTACATGGATCTCAGGTTCCTTCCACCAAGAAGCCATGGAAACCGACTCCCCCAGATCGCTATCAATACATTGGCCCACTGCCAGCAGATACCCATTTGCTTATTCTAGATTTTCTTCCCGTCACAAGTTTCTCTTCGTATGCTCGGGTTTCACGCGCTTTCGCGCGGTTGGCCCAGGACGAACGACTTTGGAAGAAAAAATGCGACGTTCTTGGTCTGCAAAAACCCTCAATTTCATCCCTATTGGTCAATCTAGAGGCCCAGGTGACTGGGAATGACTCAAGGTCTCATGCACCCCCTGTCCTGGAGGTTCAGGATGAGAAGGACGACTTCGGAGACTTCTCCTCAGCATCATTCTCGCCGAATATGATGTCTCAATGGAATGGGCGCGAGACTGAAGGATCTGTAAGATCATCAGGCTTTGCTGATGCGTATTTCGACATTTCTAGGCCTATATCAAGAACTGTTTATATTCATGCCCACGCCCTCCTATTAATTCTCCTTCGTCGATTTAAGGCCGCCCCCCATCTTGTTCTGGCTGAATTATTCCCTCCGCCTTCACCTTCGCTATTGGAACAGTCCAAAACATTGAGTCTGCTCTCTCGCTTCCTATCTCCGACCATCCAGCCAGTTTCGTCCTGGAAAGATCTACGTTCGATTCTAGCCTCCGTCGTGGACCGATTTCAGGCAGGGGTGCTCGCGGCCTTCGAGTCGGCAGATTCACGGGCGGATGAGGGACTTATGTCGGAGGCTGCCTGGGCAAGCTGGGAGTGTTGGAACCCTAGTCAATCTGGGAGTGAATGGGAGCTCGGAAGAGTTTGGGCCGAGAAGCTGGAAATATTCTATCAGCACGGCCAATGGGACCCTTTGCAGAACTTCACGTGAGTGAAGTTTTGATAAAATTATGTTTAGCACGTACATGATGTCTCAATGCAGAGAGGAAGGCAAACTGGCATTTGAAGGCATGGACGGTTTCATGAGCCACGTCATTGGAGCTCTACAGCGTTACGGAGCCCTGGCCATTCGAGTGTTTCCTCCCGATTCCGGCGTGCTGCTCGCATTTTCTGATAAATTAGCAAGCGAAGTGGTTAGCACAGGCTCCTCCAAATCCATTTGCTGAACGCTTTTAAGAAGTTTCTTAGGTTAGCGAGTATATTGCCCCTCTCCTTACTAAGGCCCGAGGGTTGCCGTTGCAAGCGCTTTTCCTACAAGCCGTAGCGGCTTCTTTTGCGCAATCATGGAGGTTGGTCGATGCCATTCTTGAGCTCGCCAAGTCACCCTTGGCATCAACCCCGGGGGTCAACGGCTTCATTCTGACTCGTTATCAAGTGGAGGATATCGTGTGAGTGCCCTCATAGCTTTACCCTTGGCTGTGTATGTTTAAGACCTTTGAACTTCAAGCTTCAGAATGTTCGAGCCTCATATGGATGAGTACCTTGACGAAGAAATCGATCAAGTGAAGCGAGCCTTTGAAATTATATGCGAAACATGGGATCAGAAGGTAACATCTCTGCGTGTCTTTGTGAAAGCTCCTAAATTTATACAAACCAATGTCAAAGTCTTCTTCAACTGTGGCTCAGATGGACACGTCTCCCGATGCTCAAACCGCGCGCTTCCTTATTTTTGGAAATCCTGCGCAAGTTAAGCGCACGGTTCTCGCATCGTTTACGGACTTGATGCTCCTCCCAGTCACGATCGTTCCTCGTACAGTTGGTGCAGTTGGGGCGATAGTCCATACTGGGGGTACGGCGGCAGTGAACGGCATTTCGATGCTCAACCCAGCTCGTTGGGGTGCGGTCGGGACAGGCTCAGGATCGGGGTATGGTGCCCCACCTGCCAAATTCGAAGAGGACCACGATGTCAAGCGTTCGGTTCTATTTCATTCTGCGGACGAAGACGAAGAGGAGTTCTCGTGTAATTTTACCTTCTCCTTCCGCGTCGTTGCGTACCTAAGTCGATATGCCCATAATAGTGAACGAGAAGGCTATGCCCGAAACGAAAGGAGCTCTATCCTTTCCGGGGAGAGAGCTATCACTAGATCCCACGGACGTTAACGCGGAGCAGAATGGCAGGAAATTGGAGACATTAGAAAGCCTTCAATTAATGCTCTCACTCGACGTGGCCCTCGAGATCATCCACGCGGATCGTGAAGCTCTCAAACGAGTCGAAACCTTCAAATCATATCCTGGGACCTACGGGCATCGTGTACGTGAAACGATAGAAGAAATCTTCATCCTCATGTTACAAGCATTAAGTGAACGACACGTTGCTCCTGGATTCGGTCGGTGAGCGGGATATTTTTCCCAGAATTCCTTGGATCTGAGGGTCTCGGATCCAGAGCCACTCAACAGATGAAGCTCTACAATCCCAACGATGCTGGGGACTCCGACCGTGTTGCCCCATTACTCCATTTCTTCGAGCTTGTGCACATCGGTGATATGATTCAGTCAATGGTTCAAGTTTACTTTGATAAGGAACTCGTGAGCTATCCTCCGCGCCGGTGGTCTATGATTCGAGGCCGACACTTGGATTGAATTTATTGAATAGGCATCATATATCGATCGCACTGATTTCCTGAACCCGGTTGTGCGCGAGAAAAAGCGGTTCGAAAACGTGTTGGATGAATGTGTCGCCGCTGGCCTCAATGCAGGGACAGAAGTACTCATGTCCCAGGTAAGCTATTCTGATTTTCCTCGACTGATGTGGAATGAGACTGCTTTTGGTCTCTAGGTAGAACACATCATCCAGGTCAAAACGGGCCCCAGGGAATACTATCCACAAGAAGGCACAATAATGGATCTTCAACCGACAGTAGGGTGTGGCGAAGCGATTGCGTGTTTAGAGACGCACTGCAGCTTACTGAAGGGTAGTACAAATAAAGAAGTGCTTGAAGTCTTCCATCAAGAAATTGGCATTCGTCTGCACGCGTGAGTTTTCTACCATCCCTGCGATTACGACGGATTTCATTTTTGTAACTGGTGATTTCCAAGGATCGTGCAAAAGCATCTGAAGAGGCAGATTATCTCCCTTGAAGGAGGCTTCCAAGTCATAGCAGATCTTAACGCGTATCATGCATTCGTCACAACCCTGCGAGTCCCACTCATCGTTGGGGACTTTGCGAACCTGAAAATGCTGGGTCACGTGTACATTGTAGAAGACGCAAAAGATTTGGCTCAAATTGTGCGGGATGTGACGCGGTATGGGGGATCTTTCCGGCCCGAGGTATGTACCCTATGATTGATTATCCGCTTCGTAGCAGACTCATGCGCGGCGGTATATCAGGATATATATGAGTTCATTCAGCGTCGGAGTGATTGGAAGAAGATTGAGAAGACGGTTGACAAGGCGATGTATAATCTCAGCTTTAGGGAGGATTGTGTTGTGATGTAACTTTCAGTGGTAAGAACGGTCACCGTCGATACGCCATGGTGGGCGTGGATCGGGCAGAAAGGAGCCGCTGGGGAGGGTCGAAGCTGTGACAATGGGGACAACGGCATGAGTAAATTATCAGATGGAATAACTTTTGATTTCTCTATCTCTGGTTTTGTTACTCATTCATCTGGGGCAAGTTTCTCGGGCCACGGACGGGGATCCCCTTCCGTGGGAAATTGATGGGCGAAGAGGCGCGCAAAACAGTGGTAGCAATGCTTTTTTCCTTCTTTGACAAGCAACAGGGACATCCAATGACATTTCAAGAACGTCAATCATAGTGAAGATGCCCATTAGGGCTGGGATACTACATCTAAAATTAACGGCAAGTGCCGTAAGGGGTTTACTAAGCGCTCGTGAGTGGGTTCAACAAGCGTAACATTGAAAGGAAATCGCCAACAAGCGAGAGGGTAGGCTTACTGACACATCCACCCCCATTGGGATGTCAGCAATTGAGACCATGGAGCTATCGGTGGCTCCGAAATGGTTCTTGCTTTGTAAAATGGTCTTCAATTCATTCTCTGCGTCGATCCCACGTAGAACCGCATCTTCCTCCTCAAGCTTTGGCAAGATATTTCGACATGACCGTATCTCAGAGCACCTCACAGTCGATTGTCTACAAGTCCAATTTGCCTAACATCGACATTCCCAAGCATTCTGTGTTTGAACACATTTTCCCGAGCTCTAATGATCCCCACATCGCCAGATTGGATTCACCAGCGTTGGTCGATGGCCTTACCGGCGAGACCGTGACTCGTCGCAGTCTTTCTCGTTATTCTCTTCTGTTGGCCGCCGCTATGCTCCATCAGTTGGGCCTGAAACGCGGCCAGGTAGTCATGCTCCTATCTCCAAATTCAATTCAATACGCAATCGTCCTTTTAGCGGCTGTATGTTTCCCCCTTCCATCTTTAACTCTATCGCTCTTGATCAAAGCTTTTCTAGGTCGCAGCTGGCCTGAAAGTTACTTTCGCGAATCCAGCATATACAGCATCCGAGTTGGCCCATCAATTGCAGGATAGCAATGCAGCTTGTGTCTTCGTACATTCCGCTGTGCTCAGGACCCTCGAACATGCGCTTCCCACGGGCTTTGACGCGAAACGTGGGGTCGTTCTCATCCAGCACACCGCTGATATCGCCTCGTCCATACTTTCCGAAAGGTGGCTTCTGCTTGACGACCTGCTTTCCGGCACTCGGTTGATGGAGCCTATCCGAGTTGAAGGAGAAGAGGCAGTTCGGACCTCAGCCTTCCTTTACTACAGTTCTGGAACGACTGGTAAATCAAAAGGAGTCGAGACGACCCACCATAACATGGTATCTGCCTTCGAGATGACGACGCATAATTGGCGGGCCGTGGAGTCCCAGCGGTACCTACTCAGTTCTTCAAGGATAAGGTTCACGCTTATCTTCACTTTCACAGGGACATCATGCTGGCCGTGATCCCTTGGTACCATATCACTGGAGGATGCGCTACGCTGATGTACGCTATCCACGTGGCCATCCCCATCATAGTCCTCCCTCGATTTGAACCCAACACCTTCCTTTCTGCGATTGAAAAGTACAAACCAACCGTTACGGTCATTGCCCCTCCCATATTGCTCTTTTTCCTCAACACGCCCTTACTTGACCGGTACGACGTGCGATCATTGCGTACAATTTTATCGGGTTCCGCTCCTGCCAGCCAATCCCTGATAGAAGGGGTCGCTTTAAGGTTAAACCAGCGAGGCGCATCTGGTATGTCGCCCTTTGAATTTCCCGTCGTATCTTATCTCACGCATCGGGGTAATTTTAGTGACTGTCGGTCAGGTATGACATGAAGTGATACTCAAAACCAAACAACGTCTGATCATCGAGCTTCCCTAGGCGTACGGGTTGACAGAAACGAGCCCGGGAACACACATAGTGCCTCCTGAGTGGACTACGCGCAAATCAGGCACTGTGGGGCGCCTGATGCCAAATATGGAAGCCCGCCTTGTAGACGATTCCGGTCGGGATGTACCCAAGGGGTCCCAGGGAGAACTTTGGGTTAAAGGTTTGTAATCAGCTTAATAAGTCGGGACATTTTTCATTCTGTTTGCACACTCATCATTCAGGTTCCAACGTCATGAAGGGTTATCTTAACAACCCTGAGGCAACGCGGAACACAATAACTCAGGATGGCTGGTTGAAGACGGGAGACATTGCGGTTATTGACGAGGACGGATTTTGCCAAATCGTTGATCGGAAAAAAGAGTTAATTAAAGTGAAAGGCTTCCAAGGTGCTAATTGTGCCTGCTGGCCGCTATTAACCAACTAACATATGTTATTAGTTCCTCCGGCAGAACTAGAAGCTCTTTTGCTGCAGAATCCCAATGTCCTTGATGCGGGGGTTATTGGTGTGTTCTCGTCGGAGCAACAAACCGAATTTCCCAAGTGAGTGCACTCACGCTTGAATTGCCCTCCCCACCCGCCAACGTATGCAATTCATATCTCCCTCAGGGCTTATGTTGTCCCCCGCGATGAGCGCTTGCTAGAAACTTCAAATTCCGGCAGAGCACAGTTCTCGGCGGATGTGCAACAGTGGGTAAAGCAACGAGTTGTACATTACAAGCAGTTACGTGCAGGTGTGGTCGTCCTCAAATTTTCACAAGTGGATCTTCCTGATCCGCTGGCTTAGGTGTGATTCTTGTGCGATCTATTCCGCGCTCTGCGGCAGGAAAAATCTTACGTCGTGAATTGCGAAATCTGGCCTCGGAGGGGATAATTGGCGCCAAGTTGTGAACGTTAGGCCTCGGACCACCTCGCATTACCCCAGTTGACTGTCGCAGCCATTGGTCGAATCTGATTCCCAACTAAATGATTGTGCTCGATAGTAGAACCCTTATGTAAATTAACTGGAAGTTCAATTGGAGGCACCAATCGCTACAAACTGATTTCTGGAGACTACGAGGCATAAATTTCAGAGCTTTCCATCGAAGGCAGTTCACATTTCTCACGTAACCGCGCGTCTCAAAATTTAGCCAATCCGCTGACCCCGTTGGAAGAAGACCCATCGAGTGGCACTTATAGACGCCAAGTGCAAGGGTAAGGATATTGCACGCAATGTACGTAAGCTTTGGGAGCAAAAGCGAGGAACGGGTAGAGTCTGATGCAGAGGGGGTGTATGGAGCGAAGGCTGGGTGGCATCGGTGAGGCTTGGGTAACCACTTCAATCACAATAAACATGAAGCGCACCGTTGTTGATGGTTGAAACAGCTTTTATTGGATTGAGTAGAAGCATCGCAAGGATACCGATACTAAATATTTGGACACCCCCGCCCGACATATAGAGCATGAATGCGTTCATGGGAAGTGACTTTGCAGGGGATATGGCGAGTTCCCAAGCTCTCTTTCCCTTCAATTTGGCATACGACTCGGCGGTGGATGCGGATGTTCCTATTACTTTTTTCTTTAGAAAAGGTTGAGAAGAAGAGTTTAGTTAAATCGTGGAGGACCAGAAACGCTACCGTAAGTGCAGCATTGGTGAAGCCTGGAGGATTCGAGAGAGATTTGCTACTGAGAAGTTCACGCAGATAAGTTGCTACAGAGTGGGAATTTCGGAGCGGTGGCGTACGGTGGGGTGGCTTGAGTGTAGTTTAGGTGAATGGGCATCGCAGAAATTTAGGACCCTGTGGTGCTCAGGTGGGTATGCAAAGTGGTGATGATGATGATGAATATCTCGATATTTTACCTGCAACTACCGGCTGCTCCCGAAGGGCGCCAAGGGCAGGGGACCGAAGGTCCAGGGGGTACAGTGTATATACATTGGGAGAATATGAAGAGAGTAAAATATCGTCCATGGCCGCAGACCTCGAACTCCTCCGTCCCGAGATACTACGACCAATATCAGATGGGATTCCGCACTTTATCTAGTCTCCGCTGTCATCTTGGTCGTCGGATACATATCGTGGTTTAGAGTTAGCTTTCGTATGCGGGTACTCTGTAGATGGCTGGCTAGGTCCCGAGGGGAGGGCGCTGGCGCCCGACCTCTTCGTTTCCTGACAGTTTTCGTTTTCTCTCTGAACGTAGTGAAGGGGATGAATCGCGGATGTTGTCGTCGACCTCGATTTCGTTGCCCGCAAGGGGTCGACGTGGTAGCAGGTTGTCATTAGGCTGGGTGAGGGTGGTCTTTGGGCCCCTCTTGGGGGCGCGTTCCTCGTATCGGGATGTCGTGCATGGGAATCCGAGGATGAAAATGGTGTGAGCATTGAAGAATCGTTGTGCATCGGGTTGATGAGCAAAAGTGAGGACTATTGAAGCGCTGAGAGGTCGCGGGATCCTGTTCTCTGATACGAGCCATCGTGCCGGGAGTGGGCGTACGAAGCTCGGGAATTCGGTAAAGTTGGCTGCAATCTCGCGTTCAACTTCGGTTGGGCTAATCTGAGATCCATCATCTCGTGTCAAAGGGACGTGGTCAAGTTTCACTCGGAAATATTGACTATCAGGGCATCCTTGAGCCTTTTCGAATCGTGGGAATACGGTTTTAGCAATAAGAGTCGCATAAGGGTGGAGGTCATTGGCTGTGCAAGAGGGGCGAGCAATGGCGATAGGGTTACCGGCAATAGAGTAGAGGACAGACATTATCGCGACGTTGGTTGGGGCATGCGCCTCTTGGAGGGAATGGTTGACTTTGTCAACCACCGTTTGACCCATTACTCGCTCGTCAGGTGGGATAGGCGGCCAAACTTGGATGTTGAGGCGACTGGGGTGGTTCCGACGCGTCGGGCTTTGGGGGGTGCGAACTGGGAAGAGCGGTTTGGAAGGGTGGCGAGTTGGGGTTATAGGTTGAGGGCGTTCTGAACGCGTCCATGTGCTGTCTGCAGGGTGGGCAGGTGTGTCTGTTACAATGGGGGCTGGCATCGGTTGAGCAGTATTCATGGTATTAGGTTTCGGAGTGGGGTTGGCATTGGAGGTGATCACGGTGTCAGTGAGGAGTCTGTTTTGCTTTACAAGCTCTGCGTTCGTATTGGTGAGGGTGAGGACTGTGTTGGCGTATGTTGCGTGATCCTTCTCCTGGTGAGCGAGGAAGGTCTGTGCAGTTCTGAGGCGGTACTCAGGAACATTCTTGAATGCAGCAGCATGTAGTAACCAAATCAAGTTAACGTGTTCAGGTGACAGTGATGAGGCCAAACCGAATTTTTCAAGCAAAAGGAGCGTGCCTTTGAGGAGGGTGTCTAGTGTGTTAGCGTTGAGTGGTAGAGAGCCTTCCGGCTCGTCAGCAGCATCCGGGACGGCGGGCGCGATTTCCTGCGGTGGGGATTTGCCTGTAGAGGGGCGTTGATGTTGCTTTGGCATGGCTGTGAATTGCAGTTGAGGACCAGACTGGGGTAGAATTGCGATCGGAGTGTCTGATTGCTGTGTTGGTGCAGACAGTGGCTCGTACACCGGGCTGGAATCGACTGCCAGACAAGATAGTGGTATGCAAAGTGGTCGATGGACTCCAGCGTCCTCGGAAGTTCCCGCAAGGCCACGTCCTCAGTGAGCTATGTCTACACTCTCAATCCATTCGGCCGCCTTAAATAGTGAATATTTTCCTTTTTCTGTCCAGTCAAGATATTCCTCATGCTATGGTGCTGCAGATCAGCTGTCCCTCGCACGATCGCTCCTTGCGGCGGACCAATCTCTCCTCAACAGTAGAGACGTGGATGGTCGTACTTCCCTGCACGTTGCCGCTTCCTCCGGTGCCCTTGATGTCACCCGATACCTCATTGATCAGAAGGCAGACGTAAATGTAAAGGACGCTATGGGCTGGACACCTATGATGGTAGCCGGTGAGACGCTAGTGTTAGCCACCATGCTCGACGATCTCACTGAATTTTCCCCGTCGAAGTTAGTGCTGGGCATGAGCCTATTGTACGGGAACTAATTGGGGCGGGTGCCGACACTAATGCTGCGAACGACAAAGGCATTACATCATTGTGCGTTCCTCCCACACTCCCACCGCCTAGCGTCCAATCATTCCCAGATATTCAGGCACTATGCTGCCTCCAAGGGACGGGTTGATGTGCGCCCTTCATTCCCGGCAGTACCACTATACTCGCTCATCTAATCTTAGGTCGGGAGGCTTCTGATTGAACGGGGAGCAAATGTATGTAACTCTGTTCACTGTTTATCAGTATGGATCTTGCTAAAAGTGTCACAGATTAACGCGAAAGACGGTGCTCATCAACACCCACTGTGTGTGTCAAGGGCTCTGCATACGTGTCTTCCAGCTATTTACTCTTCTTTCCAGACATCGAGCCGCAACAACAAATTCCTCCGGGTTTATAAATCTCCTCCTTCATCCCCCAGAGGAATTGAAGCTTCCCAAAACCAGATTAAATACCCCTGATCGAATTGGTAAGTTTTTGTTGAGCAGATAATTCGATTCTCTATGTATGTTCAACTTTCGTAGGAAACACACCATTGCACTTAGCTATGGAATCCGGTCACGGGGATGCTGCGATTCTGCTCATAGAAGCTGGTGCGGACCGAACCAGAGTACGTGAAAATTGTCGTTTATCCATAGTTTTTTCCTACCGTGTTGTCATCCATAGACAAATCAAGATGGAGAAGAGCCTGAAGAGATGCAAGGGATTGGTGGGGTGGGACAAAAGCGGCTGCGTGATTATATTGTAGAAAGGTGTGGCCCTCGATGAAGTGTGTTGTACCCCTGATACATGTAAGATTGTATTATCAACTACTTCCTTTGGCCCCAGAAATGTTGTTGGAAATTACCTAAAATCACCAACACAATCCTTAGGCTGGCTGGCCATCTGCCCTTAACCTCAAAAGTGGCATTTTGATCTTGGCATGAGAGGCTGAAAGACTGAAATCAACTTTGATGTTGAGTCATAATTAAAATGTGATTTTTGATAACCAGGTATTGAGTTTTGATCTGGGCTTTGACCTTAACTCTTACAGTATTGAAGGCCTTCATTGAGAGTTTGACAATAGGAAAAGATGGTTCTCAAGATGAAAAAAAAAAAAAAAAGAAAAAGATTGACAAAGATACACGCCCTGTAACAAAATGACTTCCTGGAAGTCCCTTGTTGTGTCTTGGACCAGGGCAAAGCCAAGAGGTGCCCAGAGGGATGTAGGCCCATGAGCAAAATTGATTGTGCTTTGGAGGCTCTGATGTCTTCAACCAGTATTACCATCGGAGCCTCTGGACCACAACCAATTTTGCTCCCGCCCACTCCTAGCAACGGAGTCTCAGCCCAGGCCTTTTTTTCCTCTTTTACCTACGAGGACAAGATTTTTTTGCTCAGACTGCACGTGTCCCACCATAGACAAGTCCAGAAAGGGGGGGATACATATAGAATTGAACACAAAAAACGCAACACAATCAAGAGCTGTATTATAGCCCAGAGAAAAAATTCCCTGGCAGCACACAAAACAGCCTTTATGGCAGTTACTACACTTCAGGGGAACTTCAGATTACGGCAATTGGTCGTGACTACATAATGGTACCTAAATTTGCATCCAGACTCTCGTTTTCCATCATTGTTCCCTTTCCGTCATGGCACCGCTCAAGGTCACCAAGATTTGTTGCCTCGGTAAATATTGCTCTTAATCTTCTCCTGCAGTTGCTTACCTCTACTTCGGTTCTTTAACAGGAGGTGAGTCGATCGCTGTCGACGCGTTCCTGTTGCCAGCTCATAACCCCTGCTGAGCCAGCTGGATATGTTGGCGGGCCCACTTGTGCCGTTGTGGCTCTCAAGTGCCCCCACATTAAAGTCACCATTGTTGACTTCAACCAGGCACGTATCGACGCGTGGAATTCGCCCGATTACAACCTTCCTATCTACGAGCCTGGTCTGGAGGACGTTGTCCGCCAAGCTCGCGGTCGCAACCTTTTCTTCTCCACTAATGTCGATCAAGCTATCCTCGAGGCCGAGCTCATCTTCGTAAGTGTCAACACACCAACAAAGAAGTCGGGCGTTGGTGCCGGCTTCGCTGCAGATCTCAAGTGCGTTTTTTCCTCTTGCAACGAATATCTCACCTGATATAGAATCCCTATTTAGTTATGTCGAGCTCGCGACACGTCAGATCGCGCGCGTTTCCACCTCGTCCAAAATTGTTGTTGAGAAATCCACCGTCCCATGTCGCACAGCCGAGTCCATGCGCACCATTCTTGAGGCCAACTCTAAACCAGGCTGTCGCTTCGACATCCTGTCCAATCCTGAGTTTCTGGCGGAGGGTACTGCCATCCAGGATCTCTTTGCCCCCGATCGTGTCCTGATCGGATCTCTCCAAACACCTGAGGGCAAAAGTGCTTGCGAGTCCCTCGTGGAGGTCTATAACAATTGGGTCCCTAAGCAAAAGATTTTCACTGTTGGGCTTTGGTCATCGGAACTCTCCAAACTGGTTTGTCATTCTGTCTATTGTGAATGTTAACCGATCTTATATTGCCTCTTAGGCCGCCAATGCCATGCTCGCCCAGCGAATCTCCTCGATTAATGCACTTTCGGCCATTTGTGAAGCCACGGGTGCTAATATCGATGAGGTTTCCAATGCCGTTGGCATGGATTCGCGTGTGGGGCCCAAATTCCTGCGAGCCTCGGTGGGATTCGGTGGAAGTTGCTTCCAAAAAGATATCCTCAACCTCGTTTATCTTAGCGAGTCTCTCCATCTCCCCGAAGTGGCTGCTTACTGGAGACAGGTGGTGGAAATGAACGACTACCAGAAAAGACGTTTTTCTAAACGCGTGGTGGACACTCTTTTCAACACTATCACCGGCAAAGTAAGTTGGTCTTCAAGGCCATGATCTGTGGCCCCAGTTAATTATCATGAATTCTTACAAGCGCATCGCTGTTCTCGGCTTCGCCTTCAAAGCGGACACTGGTGACACCCGCGAGTCAGCCGCTATTACGCTCATTCGTGACTTTCAAGCGGAGAGGGCCCGCATTTCAATTTACGATCCCAAGGTAGGTCTTAGGCCACTTATCCGATAACTCGCACTCAATCCCAAATCTTAGGTTGAAGAATCTCAGATATGGCAGGACCTCCAGGAGGCTTCTCCCACAGTTCCCTTGGTGGACAGTACGTGCTAATGTCCGATTCTCATAGTTATCATCTCCCTTACCCTAGCCTTCGTGTATAGTTCAGAAGAATGTTACAATCACCCATTCCGTCCTCGAGGCAACGCGTGATGTTGAGGCTGTAATAATCGCCACTGAATGGAGGGAGTTCAAATTGATCGACTGGCACGCTGTATATGCGCAGATGAGTAAGCCAGCATTCTTATTCGATGGTAGACTCCTCGTAAATCCGGACGAGTTGCGCCAAATTGGATTCAGAGTGGGTGAATCTCTGCACCAAAGATTTGAACAGATATTGATGATAGTTTCCTATTCTAGGTCTCTGTCATCGGTCGTGGAGAGACTCTTTGAGCGTGTTATGCATATTCCTCTTTTCCCGATAGTGCTATTCCGTATTCTTCGCAAGCATTACTTAGATAGATATCTTCTGACTGTCATACTTCATTCAATGGACGATCACCCATCGCCTTTCTGAAGGGCATGACCACCATATGTTGTCGCTCTTCTATCGTCGTACTTCCCTGCGCTTTGCAATCGTGTGTGTTCGCGTCTATAATTATAATTGGCAGTTACGGCCGTGTCCGTGAGTTCAAAGTGCGAATGATTGCCATTACGATTCCTTCTCAATGTTCATTTGAATCACGAGCACTTGGATGGCCTTGAATTCCAAGTTTCAAGAGGATTGGAGAAGGATAGCTCTCTTCAATTCGGTTTGGGTCCTTATATGCTTTAATTTGTTTGCACTAAAAATTCATCCAAAAAAATCTCTTGGATGAACAGCTGGGAAATGAGCATTGTTTATCAGCTTCAATCTAGTTCGAGTTCTTTTCTTGCAATTCATGTGATTTTGCCATCAAGGATATGATCGGAAGCTAAGAGTCCCCAGGAAGATGGAGAGATTCAACTGATTATGAAGTATGATTGCCCCTGAGGGGTCTGCACTTAATGAAACACTTACAGATCAGAGCGGTGTCCTAGGAATTTAGCTGAAGAACCTGCAGCTGTCGAACCTGGCTTACAAACATAACTACTGTATTCAGGCGACACCCAGATGGCAAGGAGAACAAGATATTTATTTTTGTCGATTGACACAAGTAACTCAAAAATGTAGAAAAAGAAGAGCACAGTAAGGAAACTACGCTGCAACAGGTAGATATAATCATTAGGCTTTCTGGTCTAGCGACCAGTGACGTCTGAAGCCTGACCCTCTGACTATATGAAATTTGCCATATTCGAGAAGCAACCGAAATTCGGCTATCTCCGGCTAGTTTTTGCTGATGTAACGCGAGATAGGCTCGAGTCATGACGTCCGCTTTGCGGACTGAACTCCTCGCCAATGCTGGATGAGATCAGTTCATCATGTGGGCGGAGAAGTCCGAAGGACGCCGAATTCTCATCATGGTGTCTTACCTAATGACAATCCAGGGGTAGAATTCGGGCAGCGCTGAAGCCTTAGCCTCGAAAGAAGCGGGACTGAAGAATCGGCTTATAGCGTGTACTTCGGGCTCTCAGAGCGTGGGAAAGACAAGCTGCAATGACTATGCAACCCTGTCTCAGACACGCATTGTTTTGACCTGACCAAAAGGGACGGTGGGTGGGTGAAAAGAGAATTCTTCGTCTCAAAAGCACAGCAGAAGATATTCTCGGCGAAGCGACAGCAGCATGAGCGAAGTGACTGGACGCGAGTCTATGAGCGAAGTGCAAGGAATCCGGCAACACCCGGATTGGCGCCGGTCAAGCCTCATCCAGCAATATCTCGCTGCACTGCGCAAAAACTAGCCGTGGCCCACGTTCCACTCGCAAGCTCGCTGACGTGGTCTCTGATCACAGACTTCTTGTGATTGGTGGGCCGGAAGTATACATATATTCAACGCAAAGTCCCATTCAACTAGACCGTCATCGACGGTCTGGTTACGACTAGTGGGTACCAACGGGTCCCTACCTCTGTATGGAATATGGAACTTCTGGCTAATTCCCCCTTGGTGTTTGCACTCGGCGTGATAATAATCTTCAGCCATACTGAATGGCCGAACATGCCCTCTTGCCATTTCTACGTGCGCAATCCCAAAACTCTCTTACCCGTCTCTATGGACGTCCTTCCGCCTGCCTTTCTGTGTCCAGGTAGGAAGCCCTGGGCTGGATTTGATTTCGCATTGTCCATTCAGTTTTCCTAGGTTGCTCCAGCCCCTCGAACAGCAAATTGTCATGTCGCTGCTCTGGCTAGAGGCTCCCGTTGCAATGGCTTCCATTTCCTCCTGGACCCTCCCAACGAAAGATGCACAGAGGTATGGATCCCTTCCCTCATATACGTAACCCACTCATTGCGGCCAGGCAATGGGAGGCGGCAATCGGTTCCCTCAACTCGCTACACCTCATTAGCGAGACGAGGGGTGCTATTGACCTCAATCCGATGTTCCGAGCGGGTCTTCGAACAGCCATCCTTGGAGGGTGCCCCCATTTTCTCCTTGAACCGAAGCAACTAGTGCTTACATTTGTTCTGGAAGGGGTACTCACCAATCCTTTGGAGTACCATGCGACAAGTCGGACAAAGAAGGTAAAGATGGAAAACGTGGTGCAGTTACTATCGACTTCCTTGACAAACATGCCTCGCAGAAATGGGAGGTCCGTCATTTGTTCATTTGCTGACAGTTTGGCCATTGACACCACCCGTACTGTATAGACAATTTTGCATTACATGGTATCTTCCGGAACGGAGCAAGGCATGAAACCCTCCGAAGGCGTACTTTATCTGTTACGGAACGGTGGTCTCATGTCCTCAGCGTACGTGATACGACATGAAACTCGGATATCGGAGGCCTTACAACAAACTACCATGACAGAACTCCTTCCACCATTACATCTAAAGGATTCCAGTTCCTCTTACGCCCCCCCCATGCTCAGCTGTGGGATCTCTTGTCCCAGTTCCTGCAAATGTCTGAAGTGAGACCTTTTCCACTTGGCCGGGAACTCTGTGACCCATGGCGGTCCGCAGGACCGAGGAATGGATCTCGTGGAAGTTCTAAGTTTCCTATTCATGCTATCAACAATGGAGCTGGGGCAGGTGGGCAGCGACCGTCGACCCCAAGCATCATTAACTCTTCCACCGTGCTCCAGGACTATTTTACCGAATTTCTCACCGAAACTCAGGAAGTTATGCTAGAAGACTTGCGGGATTACGGGCTTGTGTATCAGCGAAAAGTACACGTTTTTACCCTTGCCACAGAGCCTCTTACCTAGGAACCATACGCAGGCTAAATCAAAGCGATTCCATCCGACCAGACTTGCTACTACTCTCACATCATCACTTCCTCCTCTGCTAAGTTCCAGTATGAAAGGGTCTTCACTCGAAAGCAACCCGGCGGGGGGTACGCCTGACTCTCAGGGGTTCATTATCATCGAGACCAACTATCGGCTGTATGCATATACTGGTGTGAAATGTGTTATTGGTTCAGACCTAAATGCTGAATTGCTGTACCAGACAATCCCCTCCAGGTCGCAGTGCTGAACTTGTTCGTGGCCTTGAAATCTCGTTTCCCGAACCTCGTCGTTGGTGCCTTAAGCCGTGAAAGTGTGAAAAGAGCATTAGACAACGGGATCACTGCTGATCAGGTGATGCTCTACTGACATGTATCCTTGGATGCGCTGCTAATCTATTCCATTAGATTATTAGCTACCTCACTACGCATGCTCATCCAATGATGCGGAAAAATGCGAGTATTCTCGCAGGTGACTGTCTTTGGTGTCTCATGGGGATTTCTCCTCCAGAATCCAATAATATCGTCAACGGTGCAGGATCAGATCCGGATATGGGAGAATGAGCGTAATCGAGTGCGAACAGAAGAAGGTTGGGCATTGGATATTAAATATTTTCTTGGGTTCACTATATCTAATGACTTGTCCAGGTTATCTATATAATGACTTCCGCACCGAGAGGGATTATCAAGATGTGTTGCAATATGCTCGACAACTTGGGATGGTAGTTTGGGAGAGTGATGCGAAAAAGATCTTCTTCGGGCGGCTTGCGGGGCACGAAAATATCAGGAGCTTTATTTCGAGGAGAACACAAAGTGGGATGTAGACCTGTACTATCGGAATCAAAAGTTATGCAAACGCATCCTGCGGTTGTGATATGAGCTCAGTCCCCACGCTTCTCGCTGCATCTCTCAGCCCAGACAAGCGCAAGGTTGCTGAGGCTGAACTAGCGTCTTTGTCTCTACAACCTGGATTCTTGCCTCATGTCCTTCAAGTTGTTCTCGATCAAGTGCAATCTTTACAGGTCCGACAAGCTGCTTGCCTATACTTTAAAAATCAAGTCAAGCGCAGATGGGACGGTGTGCGTTCGCTCTTATAGACTATGTTCTGCTGAAGTGGACAGCTAAAGTTGAGTAGGAAGAGGAAGTACCGATCCCAGAGGAAGACAAAGCCACGATACGGGATAACCTTGTTTCATCCATGGTCGCTCTATCCGGTCCTTCGGCAAAAGTTCTACGTACCCAAGTCGGAGAAGCCGTCGCCGCGGTAGCAAGGTCTGACTTTCCTCAGCCTTGGAGTGATCTCATGCCTCGATTAGTCTCCGAATTGTCACCATCAGACTACACGATTAATGCCACTGTGCTTCAAACGGCGCACAACATATTTTTCCCATGGAGATCGGAAATACGGTCAGATGCTCTCTACAGCACCATCAACTTTGCTTTGAGTCAGTTTCAGGAGCCATATTTCGCTCTTTTGCGGGCCACTGCTCCTCATTTGTTGTCGTCGACAATTACCGATGGTGGCATCCTTGAACTTCTCGGGAATACTATGGACCTTGTATTCGCCCTGTTCTATGACATGACGGTCCAAGACCTCCCACCCGCATTCGAGGACGCCCACGAGGAGTTCTTTGGGAACGATGTCGATCAAGGACTTTTCCTGAAATTCCTTCGATGGGATCCCCCTCAGCTGCGGGGAGATGTGAGTACATAGCTTTGTGATCTGTTGGTGAGGTCCTTAACAATAGATTCCTAGCCTGACGATCCCAATCCCACTGCCCCCCTCAGGATTCGCACCACGATCCTCGAGATATCGGAACTGTATGCCCTTCGCTACAACGAACTTTCGGCTCCTAGGATGCCTGCCTTTGTCCGCGCGGTTTGGGAGCTCATCGGATCGAGCGGAGATACTGTCAGAGAAGATGCCATGGTATCCCAGGCGATCCGATTTTTGAGCGTAACAGTCAAAACCGGACTGCACACAGCCCTCTTCCGAAAGCAGGAGACTCTTCGAGGATTGTGCGAACGAATTATTGTTCCAAGTATGGCCTTGCGTGGTGCGTTGTTACCCTTATTTGGCAGTGTGTCAACACAAGTTCTAATCATTGTATCTGCAGATCACGAGATAGAGCAATTCGAAGACGATCCATTGGAATATATTCGACGAGACCTCTCACTCAGCTCCGAGGGTGCCGGGGCTACCCGCCGCCACGCCGCCAGTGAACTCGTCCGCGCACTGATCTCTGTTGGCTTAGAGGCAGAAGTTACCGAGATCGTCTTGGGCTTCGTTGTTGCTGGCCTGGCTAGCTACAGCCAGAACCCCATCGAAAATTGGAAAGCAAAAGATGCGGCTATCTATTTATTCGCTTCTATTGCAAGTCTCGGGAGCACTGCGAGCCAGGGGGTGACCAGTACAAATGTTCTCGTTGATATCATCAAGTTCTTCTCTGAAAATGTTTACCAAGACCTGCAAGCTGGGGTTGGAACCATTCATCCTATTTTGCAAGTCGATGCTATTCGGTTCATCCACACATTCCGCTACCAGGTACATAACTGTGGTACTGCTCTCCTGTGATTCTATTTATCATACCGTTGTAGTTGACGAAAGAGCAACTTCTTGCTGTGCTTCCCCTCCTCGTTCGGCATCTGGCTTCAAACACCTACGTTTCCTATTCCTATGCGGCAATCACTATTGAGCGTGTCCTCTTCATCAAACGCGGTACCTCGATGTTGTAAGTACATTGGGTTATCATGATGTACACGATGTAAACGATCATTCTGCTGCAGGTTTTCTCAATCAGATATACATGAGACCGCCCATGCAATTATTTCTGCGCTCTTTTCAAAAATTCGCGCCGGTACCACGCCCCAACAGGTCGCCGAAAATGACTACCTCATGAAATGTACATTTTTATTGCCTATCATCTTTCTTCGTCTTATCTTTCTATTATCATCAGGTGTTATGCGCGTTATCATTATTGCTAGGCAGACGCTTTCTCCAGTTTTCCAGGACGTATTAGGTAATCTCGTGGCCATCCTGAGTGAGATCAGCAAGAACCCGAGCAATCCAAATTTCAACCAGTACTGCTTTGAGAGTATCTCGGCGCTCTTAAGGTGTGGGACAGGACGGATATTTATCCGAGAATTCTGTATTCATAGATTTTTATAGGTTTGTCGTTGCTGGCACTCCGACAACTCTTGCTACGTTTGAGGAGGCGCTCTTTGGACCATTCCAAGTGATACTTCAACAAGACGTCGACCGTGCGTACTCAGCATTACAGCTGCAACCCAAGTTTCCTCACCAACAAGACTCTTGGCTGCAATTTCTAGAATTTATTCCTTATGTTCTTCAAATCCTCGCTCAGATGCTGGAACTTCACACCGCCAAGGTTCCCGAAGCATACGCTGCACTTCTACCTCTCCTCCTTACTCCCGTCGTGTGGCAACAGAAGGGATCTGTGCCTGCCCTCGTCCGTCTTATCAAAGCATACCTGGTAAAGGACGCAGCGAAAATCATCCTAAATGGACAACTGCAGTCTATTCTTGCCGTCGTTCAGCACCGTCTTATTCCCTCCAAGCTAAATGACTTGTTCGCTTTCGAATTGCTGGAAACCATCGTCCTTCATGTCCAAGTCTCAGAGTTGCAAAAGCACTTTGGTGTCATTCTAATGACACTGCTGAACCGTCTTCAGCTGACCAGGACAGACAAGTATACTCTCGCTTTCGTTCGCTTCTTGTGCTTCATCATGGCGGTGCCTGTAGAGGGGCTGAACCCTTCTTTCCTTGTCAACGCAATCCAGACTATCCAACATGGGTAAGTCATACAGCAGGGGCTTCAGGGGATTCTCGCTAACGGGATTATTTGGTTAGCCTATGGTCGTCTATTCTGGGGGATGTGATCCTACCTCAATTACCAAAGATACAGCCAAGAGACCGTAAATTGGTAGTGGTTGGCCTGACTAGGCTTCTCACGCAATGCGACGAAATGTTGGCAGATCCCCTATCCGTCACTTGGTTAGTTAAGCCTCCGATGTTCTGCCAGCCGCCGCTGAACTCTCCTTACAGGCCTAAAACATTAATTGGGGTCGTGGAGTTAGTCTCCACTCGCGGGGCTTCCAGTGCTGACGGTGTCCCTGAGGAAGCTGCAATTGAGGACGCCTTGTCTTCTATCGACCATGAAGAGCAAGCCGCGGGGTACCAAGCTTCATTTTCTCGCCTGGCGGCATCCGAATACCCACGTGTGGATCCCGTAGCGTACGTCGCAGATCCAGGCTTCTTCCTGCGCACAGAACTTGGAAGAGTATCGGCGAACAATTTGATTAGGGCTTTAGTGGCAACCGCCGGTCGACAATCTCCTGGCACCGCCGCATTTTTGAGTCCTGCATAATGATAGTCTTCCTTGAATTCTCGCAAGAGTCGGAGGGTGCAGTTATCCTCGGAATGATCTGATTGATTTTTTCTGGGCACTCATACGCAAGTTGAACAATGGGCGTCTAAATAATTATCCTTCGATGAGTACTTGGCCCAACTGGCACCGTGGGATCGCCATGCGATACTTTCCTAAAATGTGGAGAGGCCTGATGGGATATTTTATGGAGTTATCAATGCAAGAATCTAGGGAAGGCATCGATCAAAGCTGGGACAGGAGTGCGGGGCGAAGCTCCAGCACTGTTACTATTTAGAGTGGCGACGGCAGAAGCCGACGCGAAGCAGTATTGCTTGGAGCAGTACCCTCTGGGTAACCTTACCCAGGGTTATGTAAAAAGCTTACTTCCTAAGCCATCATTTTCCGACTCCTTCCCGCGGTGAGAAGACATCAACGAATCCGCAGCGTTAGTCCTCGACATATCTTGTAACCTCAGCTTCAATGCCCTCCAGTTCTCGAGAGGACAGTTCAGATATTTCATTGAAACGTGCCTCCTCTGGGTTTTATGGCAAACTTTTCCGTAGAAACACCCATATCCTACGTCCACCGTCATTACCTACATCCTCTGGCCCCACCGTAGCACCTCCCTCCCCTTCCCTATTACCCTCGACGAGCGTAGTTACCGCACCTGGATCCCTTGTACAACCCTCGGCCCACACACAATATCCCCCAATTCCAGCACCTCAGGTTTTATCACTCGATTATCTGACCGCATGTCTGACTCCCCGGTCGTGTACACCCTAGCCCAACAGATCATAATATCCCATGCGGTGGCGCTGGAATCGGTGGTACGAACACCGTCGTTGTCCCGGCCTACTTTCGATTATATTTTCCCAACTCTGGCATCCCTTTGCTCTGCGCATTCTGCGGCTCCCGTCCGACAGGCAGGCTTCGACATCATGACTGCATATTTGGAACATGCGATGGCGGATGACATTCTATCAGAGTTCGATTCCGTTCGATTTTGGCATCTGCTTCGCACAACTCCAGGACTGGACCGTCAGCAACGTTATGTTTTGGAGGATGACTGGGATTCTCGTCTCCGAGCGTTGACATCTCTATCTCGAGATGGGAAGACCATAGAAGGCTCCCAGATGTCCTACCAACGCTGGTCACGTGGTGCCGGGACCTCGCCTTTTGGTTGGACCCTCTTCGACCCCAATCAATTGACACCGCCAACTTTCGTTCCGATATCGATCGACGATTAATTGAAATCCTGAATCTTTTGAATACCATCTTCAAGCACAACGTACCTACAATTTCTGAAAAGGATGAGGACGCTCTAATCACCACGTTCCGGTCCATTTGGGACGCCTCCTTCGAGTATAGCGGCCTTAATACGGCGCTTCCGGTTCCCTCAGAACAATGTAAGTAACACCCCTGATCCCTGGTCTCTAAGAGTTGATGTTAATTTCAATGGCATGGAAAGTAGCAAGCACAGCTTCTCCCTCATCGCGCGCGAACGCAAGGGAAACGGTCGGCCAAACATCGAAACATCACCGACACTCTTCATCTCAATCTTCCCGCGTATTGTCGTCACGTCCATCTCAATCATCGACGTCGGGGGTGAGCGGGCCATCTCACATCTCTATGGTCTCATACATTCCGCAAGCTTCGGCATATGTGACCTTCTTATCGACGCTGCTTGCCAACGGGCCTTTGCCATCTAGGCACGTGCGCCCTACGATTCGTTCACTACTGCTCTTGCTTGCGGAATTTTCGTCTGACCTGCCCAAGGTCACGGAAATCCAACAACATCGACGCCAGTCCCATCCACCACCCGGAACTATGGGGCAAGTGGGGGACCAAATGTCTACTCTGGAGGATAGGACGTGGGCTCTATTTTCGTCAGCACTTTCCGGAAGCTATGCTGCCACCACTGCGCAAGAAATTAAGCGAATTTTACTCCCCAATGACCTAACGTCGTCCTCAGATGATGTTGCCTCACATTTGATGACGCGATACGCCCATGGAGCAGCACGCGTAGTGCGGCTCGCACTCCGTCAAGGTGTGGCCCATAGGATTTCCCTCCATCGCTTAGAGGCCTTGGAGGAACCGTATTCCCCCACAGGAGTGCCTGTACATTCCCAGCAGAATGAAAAGGTCCTCCAAGTCCTTTACGGCGTTGGTGCTGACGAAGGTTCATTTTGGGATGTCCCCAGAGTTCGTGACATTCTGGGATCTACAGTCCGGACATGGTTGGGGGCCCAGCGAGGCAACAGTAGTGATGCTGTAGTCTTGGAATGCCTAGGGATTGCCTCCGATATGGTAGACGAAGCGACTGGTACCTTTCGATCACTTACTCAAGACGAGGCTCGTGTTGTAGGTGAAGTCCTCATGGAGGCCGTCCGATGTTTCTCGGGACTGTGCGTTTCTCTGCGATATATTTCTGTATCTCTATCTGATAGAATCTATGACGTACAGTCCTTTGCAATCACAACATTCTGCAGATCGACATAATCTGGTCTCTGCGGTCTCACAGTTTCTCTTCTCAATACCTCTGAATAGTCCATTGTCACCTACCACAACTGATATCTTCCTTTCTGTCGCGGACTACGTGCCTGACGAGAAATTAGCGGAAGTTGTCGAGTATACGTTTAAGGATACTCTGCCTTTTCCTTCAACTCCTCGATGGCTTCCCATTATCATGGACCTCCTCGCCAAATTAAATCGACCCGCCATGCCGCTTTGTCGCCGGGCGTTGGCACGATGCATTCGTAAGCTGTACGACTCGGTGCGTGACCTCTCAGAGTATCGGGACCCTCTTGTTCGGATTGCCCTGCAAGCCTGGGAACGGAGCATGGGGGCGGAGGACGATCACGAAACTGTTCGAGACATTCTAGCTGTCTTGGAAGACGGTATCGTTGATGGGGCCGCCGACCTACCTTTTACTCAAGGCATATATGTTCGACCACCACAAGCCTTCAGTGCAACTGGTTTGGACCAACGCATCCAGGCACTCCTTGTCGCCGTTGCAAATGGATGTGAGTGTGTGGAAGAACCTAACTCTGTCCCTTTTGGCTCAACCCTGGACCAGTCAAGCTTCGCCCCAGTCTCTCTGCATGGGCCTAGTTTGGTGGATCCGGATCGTATGCGATCCTCCTATAATTCATCCATTGAATCTCCTGTCATATCACACCATCCTTCTGGGCTCTCTACCCCGTCCAAAAGCACCGCGCCCGTTGGCTCCTCGTCATCAGATAATCTAGCGACTCCTGATGATCATAATCATTCCCTATTGCCCCGTATTGGTCCTGTTGACTCACCCGACCCATTCTTGGATCACGAAACGAGATGTAAATCTATGAATGCTGTCATTACGCTTATTCGCACCTTCAGTCGCTTGGCATTCTCCCCTCCACACTCCCTTGATTCCGATTCTCCGTTTAAAGCTGCTCGGGCTCCTGCATCTTCCAAATGTATTACCGTGTTCGAAAATCTTCTTTCTTTGTTAGGCCCAACTACTGCAACAACGGATTTACCGGATGGCGAGGAACGTCCCCTTGGTCATAAGCAAGCTCGGTGTCGCCGCGCTCGTCTAGCGATCTTACAATGGACCGTTCGATTGCGTGCCGATCGTGACCACCGACTGTATGTGTTAGACAACGTGGATATGGCTGTGGATCCATTCGCGGCCTTGGTAAAACGCGGGTTTGCAAGCAGTGAAAAGCCAGACGTTTCTGGGCAGGCACTGGGTCATGAAGTGGAGCGTGAATCAAGGCGTCAGAGGCCCACTGCCCAGCGTGGCGGGACCGAGGTGGATCCTCGCGAGCCGTCTGAAACTCCCAGTCGAAGCAAGTCGCGTTTCCCCAGTTCTCCTCGCGAATCATCTTCTCCAAGATCTCCTCTGGATCCTCTGTGGGGACTTCCTGATGTCTTGCCTTTCGAGGTTCCCGATGATTCACGACCTAGTGAGGGGATGACTACTTATTCCGCAGACCTGACAGAGCACGACGGCATCACTCAAAGTCTATGGCTATCTGTCTCTATGTATGTTTGTATCCTTACCGACATTCTTCACGACGAGACGGATTGGGAAATTTTATCCTATACGCTCTGCCATCTCCCATTGCAACTTTCGAACAAGCATCTCTTTTGCGGGCCTCGCACTCGAAAAACCGTTGGGAATCTGGTCTCTGTCCTTTGTAGTGCAATTTTTAATGATCGCCTTGGATCGAAGGCGCAAATCCCGGCGGATTTGAAATCCACTGACATTCATGGCCTTGCCTATCAGACTCTCACCATCCTTATTGGCTACCGTGATTCGTTCGACTCGCGTGAAAGGATCCTGTCGGAGAGTTTGGTCCAAGCCTTTTGCCAAGGTCTGAATAGGTACCACACGGTGGCAAAACCATGCCTACAAGCCCTCTCAATTTGTT
Organism: Hydnum rufescens UP504; assembly: GCA_014904985.1. NCBI lineage: Eukaryota > Fungi > Basidiomycota > Agaricomycetes > Cantharellales > Hydnaceae > Hydnum > Hydnum rufescens. The sequence goes on along the minus strand of MU128943.1, from coordinate 58,707 downwards.
CCTACGAACTCCAAAGTCCTATGGCCAAATTCCTACCCCAGATTCTTAATCAGCTGGTGCAAGTGATTTCCAACCCCGCCATATCACGACAAATCCTAGAACTCCTCGCTATTATTGGCACCATCCCGATCTTGTATTCAAATCTTCGCGAAGCTGAGTTCCATCTCATCTTTACGGCAGCAGGGCGATATATTCAGCGACATAACCAACCGGCTCAGATTAGCATGTCCACTTCTGGCGGAGCCCAGGTCGGCGGCGAATCCTTTGCTTTATCTCAGCATGTGTTGGTTTTGGCTTATTATGTCATTTATATCTGGTTTCTGGGTATCAAACGTCCGGAAAGACCGCGGTATATTCGATCGATTGCCCGTCATCTATTGATTGCGAACGACGGAAATGCGATCATGACTGAGATGACTGAAGTCTGCTTCGACTGGCTGGCGCGATATACATACAGTAATGGTTCCCCGAGGTCATCCAGCGTCACCCAACCGAGTTCTGATCAATCGTCTAAAACATGGCTGATGGGAAATTCGCTTCTTACTGTTGAGAATCTGCCTCGGCCTGGATGGATTTCCATCACTTCTCGCCGACCCTCTGGAATTGTCCACGTTACGTCCCGCATAGACGATGTAACTGCAGAACGGCTGGATGGTATTGACCTTCGGGAATTGATTTCGAACACTATTGGCGATACACCAATACGTCCTACAAATGATTTAGCCCCACCTGGACCCGAATTTGCAAGCGAGGCGCTGGTGGGTCGTTCATTCTTAGATACCTTGTTTCAATAACATTTTAACCCGGTGGAATGTTGGGCAACAGGAACAATCCCCATTAGACTTCTCCTTCCCACTTGCGGCAGCTCCGGTTCCTTCCCTGCCCGAGAATGCTCAACTTGCCCAGGCGTCCATGATCCCACAAGACGACCTTGAAATGGATCCTGGCTTTTTGCCATTACAACTATCTCAATACCCTACCTCTAGTGCTAGTTCATTTCCACCATCTCTGCTTGCTAATGATGAGGATCTCGCTCGAACGATCCGCGTGCTAGATCTCGTTCCTGTAGTCGATCTGCATAAAGTCGGCATCATGTACGCAGCCCCAGGGCAAACGAGGGAAGCCGACATATTGGGTAACCAACATGGCTCTCCGGCGTACACCCGATTCCTCCATGGTCTGGGAAGACTTGTTCAACTCAAAAATCAGAGAGATGTCTATACTGCAGGCCTGGACACGTCTGATAGTGGGCTGGATGGTGAATTCGCATATGCGTGCTGGGACGGTATCGCCCAAGTCGTATACCATGCCGCGACGATGATGCCTAACGTGCCACATGATCCCGAAAGGATGTTCAAGAAGAGGCACATTGGGAACGATTGGGTGCGCATTGTTTGGAATGACTCTGGCACCGCGTATCGTTTCGACACTCTCAGTACTGCCTTCCAACTGGTTAACATTGTTATCGAGCCACATTCGGCGGGGACTATCGCTGCATACTCTAATTCGTCTCACGAGAACGAATTCTTCAAGCTCATGCTGCAACGAGCGCCTGGGATGCCCGAATTCGGCCCAGTTGGTGAATTCAAGCTCCTCAGCTCTCGAAACCTTGCCGCGTATGTGCGACAAGTGAGTCTTCTCGCAAGCTTGTTCGCACAAGTTTATCATTGGACGGAGCGTGATACACATCGGGAAGAGTATGTCACGAACTGGCGGCGCCGTTTGCAGATGATCAAAAAATTGAGGCGTGCGACGAAGGCTTTGGAGGGGAGGAGTGGAGAAATGGATGAGGAGACATCCTTTGGTGATTTTACGCCCTTTTATTGATGGGAAGCTCGTGGTTGTGGCTATGTATTTGTAGCTTTCGGAAGCAAATTACTGAAGCTGACGCACTGGTAGTATACGCGTCCTTATACTTTCTCGAAGCTCTTAAGGACAACCCCCACGAGTGCAATGGTCTAAGTGTTTTCTTGACATTGAGATCTCATTTTCCCTCATGATGGACCTCCTTAGCTTGTGCGTGTCCGCTCGAAGGATGGGAACTTTCGTTTTGAACTCGACCCAAATGATGATGCGTCGATGTTGTTCAAGAAGGTACACGCTATCTTCGGTGCTTTTGTCGAACAGCTATTTATTGGTTTTCCGTCTAGATTCTTGAGACGACTGTCGGCGCAGATCCCAATACGATAACAGTTTCACAAGTTCCCCGGGGAGGAGAAACCTATCTGAATACCCTCTTTGGTCGTTCCCTCTCAAATCTCGGTCTGAGGTAAAGTTTTGGCTCGAAGATCTCAACAATTCAGTGCATTGACTAGTAGCATAGGCATGCAGATTTAGTTTTCGTCACGTACAAAGCATCGGACGATACTTCCACGGGAGAGGCCTTCCCATCTGTCGCTCCCGCAAGAACTCTTCTCCCTGCTGATGCTGACCGCGGTGAAACCAGTGGTGCCCTTGCGAAGCGATCGTGGGAATCTGTTGTTGAGGATCCCGTAGATCTATACTGGAGACAGCGCGATGGAAAAATCCCTAGGAATCGTGACCCAACTTTTGCAAACACGGGGCCAACGGAATGTGTGATTACTGCATGCCATTGGAGCCCTATGATACCACGTATCAAACGAGTCATGCGATCAAGCATCTGTCCTTTCATGCGCACTTACGTCAACTCGCTCCCCAACAGACATCACCATCTAAAGCAAGTATTAATGGAAGTGGTGCGGTGTATTCCTCGGCCTTGCCGCCTCTCAGCCCACTATCTTATCGAGTCCGAATTCCTTGCCCCAGTGGCTCTCATCCCCCATACCCTGCTGGTATATGTACCGCTTGTCAACCCAGTGCCATTACACTTTCTCGCCAATTATTCCGCTCAACCGATCATTTGGAGATCGCGACCCCCAGTATCATCGACTCGTTCCTGGGCAGCTGGCGTCAAACCGGAAGGCAACGTTTCGGGTGGCTACTAGGTCGGTACAAGCCCTATGAAGAGGTACCTATGGGGGTGAAGGCCGTCGTAGAGGCGATCCATGAGCCACCACAAGAAGGTGAACTCGATGGTCTTTCCCTTGATTTGCCCTGGGAAGATGAGGAACGTGTCGTGCAGATGGCACACGCCGCAGGCCTTCAGGTAGTTGGCCTCGTCTTCACCGATCTCACGCCTAACCCAGAGGACAAAACCAAGACGTTATGCAAGCGACACCAATCCTCGTTCTTTATATCATCACTTGAGGCCAGTTTTGCTGCGCGCGAACAGCTCAATCACCCACTGAGGACGAAGTCCAGCCCCACGGGAATTTATTCAAGCCGTTTGGTCACTGCTGTGTTGAGTGGCACCCCTGATGGAGGGATCGACCTAGCTTGCTATATGGCCAGCGAGCAGGCATGTGCCATGGTAGATGCCGACATGATCGAACCCACCGTGGATCCAGGAACAGTCCGAATTAAATTGGAGTCAGAGGGCGAAGGTCGTTATGTTCCAGACGTCTTTTTCACCTATACAAATGAGTATGGCATCCAAGTCAAACAGAGTGCAAAACCCTGTTTCCCTGTGGAGTACTTACTGGTCAACGTGAGTGTTTTTCTACATTTTTAATGTCTCATCTTGACGCGCTTGATGACAAGGTGACCCATGGTTTCCCTACCGTACCCGCTCCGTTATTTCGGACACCAAAACCTTTCCCCGTCGAGAATCGACCCTTCACAGAACAACAAGACCCTGCCGTTGTATTTGGTGAGATCCGACGGTTAGGCGCATCGAAGCTTTGCAAGTCCACAAACGCGAACGGATCGTCCAAAGAACAAGGGGAGTTGAGGAAGAGTGTCGCTCTCTTCCTGAATGATTGGCATCTCATCGCTTTTCTTCCGAATATGGGCATATTATCTGAGGTCATTCGTTGTCTAGTGGGGATCATGTATCGTTCAATTTAATGCTCGCTATATCTTTTTCTAGGACGAAGTGAAATTGATAGCTCGCACATCTGGGTCTCCGGCGCTCCTGGAAGATGCATCTGTCCTCGATCCCCTCCTCGATTGTGATGGGTGGCGAACGCTCATGACCATTGCCCAGGAGAGTGGTGCGTGGTAATCTCAAGGCTTAGGCTCTATCATTCCTAACTAATTTCCCTGTCCAGCAGAACCTCCGCGTCCTGCGACTGCGCCTGTCTCGGCGTTTGATCATGACGGTTTTGAGGCCCCGCCTGACTCCTTTGACGTGGTCGAGGGCGGTGGTAGCTCTGGGAGTGGGGCCATTTGCCCTCACTGTACCTTTGAGAATCATGGGGCACGGACGGATTGCGAGGTGTGCGGATTGCCGCTGTGACGTCACACGTGACATTGTCCTATCTGCGGGTGTATGACCCAGTTCGTTGAGAACGTTTCGAACCTTTTCCGCGTATATAAGAGAAAGCAACCCAAGACCTCTACTGCTTTGGGATCTGAAATGACTACACCTGAACAAGTCCATGATCAGCTAGCCCAGGGTCTTCAGGTCAGGGGTTTGATGCTGAGCTCGTCAATCAGTTCTTACCGTTGGGTATAGACTATCGTTGAATCCACTGTTGAGGACTCTACTCGTCCGTTCTTTTGGTTTGTTCTGGAAATCTTCCCTATTTGACCACGGTAACGATAGTCACAACATCGTCCCTTGCACTGGGACATCACGCTGTGAAGAACTCTTGGTTCAAGGGCTTCTTCGATAAACTAACCTGGGAGCGGTTCTTCTCTGATGAGCATTTCGGGAATTTTGTGATCACCGATCGTGCCACGCAAACAAGATCCTTCGAGCCTATGCCCCTTTACGTTCGCGTAGGAATGCACCTGGTATTTTATGGCAAGGAACAAACGGCACTTCTTCGTTGGCACTCTGTCGAGGTGGGGTCAAGTGCTTTCCATTGGTTCTGGTTCACCTCAGTCTCTTTCTAGGCTCTGTTGAAACAGCAATCAATCAAGCGTACGACATCTCCAAAACTCGAATACTCGTGGCACTGATCACTGGGTACTTAAACAGAAGGGAAGATATACGATCGCGCGGATCCAAAAATCGTCGTCCCCCACATCGAGTCCTTCATCAAGACTTACAAGATTGATACGGAGGAGTTGGCCATCCCAGATTTGCATGACTATAAGACCTTTAACGAATTCTTTGCACGGCGTCTGAAACCTGGGGCGCGCACAATTGACACCCCAAGCAACCCTAGTGTCATTACCAGCGTCGCTGATTGCCGACTCACGGTTTTCAGAGACGTCGATGATGCAAAGAAGTTTTGGTGCGAGCTGTAGCATAGAATGGTGCACATATATACTAACACTTCACCTTTCCCTGTGGTTAGGGTGAAAGGCCGTGAATTTTCCGTCGCGTCCCTTCTGGATCATGACCAACAACTGATCGAGTTGTTTGGAGACAAGCCGACTATCGCCATCTTCAGGCTAGCACCTCAGGTACTTTCGCTCTCCAACTTGATCATTAGCATTCTTCAATCTTTCGACATTTGATCAGGACTACCACCGTTTCCACTCGCCTGCCGATGGCGTGCTGGGCGAGACAAAGAAGGTGGATGGCCAGTATTATACCGTCAACCCTACGGTAGTGAACGAAAATTTTGATGTGGAAAGTCCATTCATGCGGTTTTTTCAATGCCCCTATTAATGTTCACTGGGTGATGCGTGCAGTTCACAGCGAACCGACGTGATATTACTGTTTTACAATCAAACATTCTACCCACTAAGCAGACTCCCATCGGTATCGTGGCTATCGGTGCGCTTCTTGTAGGGTCTGTCGATTGGACGAACGCCAGCGGATCGGAAGTGAAGAAGGGAGATGATCTTGGATGGTTCCAATATGGTGGTTCAACTGTCATCCTTTTGTTTCCTCAGGAGGCGGGTGTGACCTGGGATTCTGACCTCTTGAGTGCTAGTGAGAAGTCAGTCGAAACCATGGTGAAGGTTGGGGAGCATATTGGGTTGGTCTCTGTGTGAATGGTCATGGTCTCGAAGATGTCTCCCAAAGAAGGGAGCACTGTATATGTACACGTTCCTTTGTACGCGTATTTTCCCCAGGTCTTCACAATATTAATGGCAGCGTCGGTCTAATGATTAAATGGTGTCCCCGGGCCCCGGGGTGCACTCATTCCAAAAACTTTAACCAGAGCGGTATGATGTTCCCCAAGTTCAGCCAGAATGATCGGCCCAGGGGGCCAGTACGGTCCGACGCGCTGAGGGGGTGTGAAAGACACGGGTATTTCACACTCTCGCCCGAAAACAAGGTTGGTAGCAGCAATTTCACAAGCACTGGACCCTTGACCCTAGCTCCACGGGTTCCTCAAGGACATGAAGGACAATCGCATCAGTATACTGATCCTTGGGCTCAGGTATCGGTAAACTTCAACGAACTTGGGGATATTATGGTCCCCCTTGGAGGGGAGTAGGTGAACAGGAGACGTAGATTCGGGATAGGAAGGCCGCACACTTGGTCATCCCTTACTATATGAAAATCCTTAAGAGGACTGCGAGGAGCACCTCATGTAGATTCAAGAAAAAGGTCGCCCAAATCAGATAGGCCTTCCAATGGAAACCGATATCTAATCTCGATTACTGACGTAATGCCACGTTTTACCCTCGCGTACCTTCGCTCTTCGCTCGTACGCCATGATACTAGGACAACAGCACCGGGGAGAGAATTGAACCATGTCCAGACATATTCCTTTGAAGCGGGGAGTTGTCCCGGACCTCGTGACCCTAGGCATCAGGAGTATCTCTGAGGATCTAGGATAGTCGGAAAGGGATTTCCGAAAACGTGGTATCCGGATGCAAATCATCAGCAGTCCTCGCCTTTAAAAGGAAGGGCGAACTCAGAAGAGGATGTGCTCTTCCTCTCCCAACCATGACCATCCCGCTGTTCGAGAAGCTTATCCTGTCATACCTCTCTTTGCGAAGTGTGGGCCCACCTAATACCTATTTTCTCTAGTTCCTTCAAGATCGTTGTGTGGTCCGCCGTTAAGCTCCCCCCACTGATCATTTCGGGGCTCCTTAAAGCACCCATCGGTCTTGCCGCCTTCCTATCCCTTGGCTTGTGGGACGTTTCCCTCTTCCTCATCAATATGTTCACCCCGCCTCTTGCCAAGGAAACTGTTGTGAAGCAAGGCAAGCCAGGCTATCGAGGCATCTGGCCGGCATTCGTCGCTCCTGATGAAAAGAATGACTCTCGTTCCCCTTGTCCTGGTCTCAGTATGTGGGCCTTGAAATTATCTCACTCTATGCGTATTGACATGGTCGTCACAGATGCCATGGCCAATCATGGAATCTTACCCCACGATGGACGCAACATCTCGATGAAAGTATTGCGAAGCGCGCTCGAAGACACGTTTAACTTCTCTCCCTCTCTTACCCGAAACACTACGGATTCACTAGTTCGCTTGTATGGCCGTGACACCATTGATCTTGGGTACGTACTGTTTGTACGGTTGAAAAGCACAGTTTTTGAATCACCACTTATTGTAGGGACCTCTGTGGTCATAACATAGTGGAACATGATGCGAGTTTTATTCGTACGCTTACTCTGTCTCTTCACTGTCCATTCCATGTTTATTCTCACCATTCCTCCAAGGTCACGACGCCTATTTCCAGCCCAACCAAGCCCTTCCCGCCCGAGATCTCATTCACAAATTGCTTGCCTCAGCTTCTGGTCCTGCTACCGAAGACCATCCCAAGGGACAGATAACTCCCAGCGACCTTTCAAGATTTTTTTCCCTGCGAATTGCACAGTCCAAGCGGGACAATCCTGTGTTCTCTCTATCTCTCATCCACACATTCTTCGGTGCTAGTAATGCCAGTCTCCTCTACGAGGCCCTCGGCGGGGATGTGGCCACGTGCTCCACCGTCCTTCTTGAGGAGCGATTCCCTGAAGGATTTGAAACTAGGTTGGCCGGTCTTTCCTTTGATTTTCCTTTGATTTGTGTCATGATCGCTGATTTTCGGCTTCAGCATGCGCGGCCGCATGGGTTTTACTATGCTTGAATTCCACCTGCGCAGCGCAGAGATTGCACTTGGGATAACCAACATGAAGTTGTAAAGACTCCTCACGCCATGTAACTTGTCACCTCGATCAGGTAATGATTCTCAGGCCATCGAGTGCTTTCGCGATTCTAGTGTTGTAATTGTGTAGTGTCTGTTGTGTGTGCGATGTTGCTTGCCTGGTATTCAATAATAATTCTGTAGACCAGCCCGGTGTGAGACCCCTGGTATTGAGGATCAAGCTAAATTGGGCCTCCAAAAATGGCTGATTTGGGATCGAAAATCATTAACGACTGGAGGATTCGATGGTCTGACTTGTACACAGTACAAAGTCAGCCAGTTCATGCCATTGACCGTGGGAATGACTGGGACCGGTCACGGACCGTTGGTCTGCTCGCGCGGGTCGAACAATACATAAGCGCACTCCAGAGCAGGATTTCGACAAGCTGAGGGTGCAGCAACGGCAACTGGAGGAGAGCGAACCCACCAGTACTTTCGATGGAGAGGACGACCTCGGCGTCGGCGGCTGAAGAAGAGACTCCCGAGCTCCTGCAAAGGAATGAAAGATAATGTAATAGTGTTCACGGAATTGGAGGGCCAAGACCATTATGCTGTTTTAGGTAGCCACCCAAGATCAAATCAAAATTGCAGTCCCAAGCACCAAAATCACTACCTCACATTGTTCAAGACCACAAGGGTCCCAAACCATCATCCAGACAAGAAAGACGAGAGGGGGTGACTCCAACAATGTCCAGTTCTTCAAATACATCCAAAAGACGAACGAGTTCGTGAGTAATTCAGAAAAGCGTCGGCAATTAACACGACTGCGTCAACCCATACTTTGCAAGTCTCGAAGATGACATCGACACCTCGGACCTGACCAAGCCAAGTCAAAAGTCATCCGATGCCTTCTTTTAGTGCATTCAAACCCATATTTGAACAGCGTGCACCCCCAGTTCCCTTGTTAAAAACCATCAGTGATAGACGCCGAGGGGTTTTACGGTTTTTCGTATAAATCTGGATTCATGGCGCAGCTTCCAGTACTTTGACAAGGAAGTAAACGAGGCAAGTTACAGATAGTTGACGATATGCTCGAGTGAACGTGGAAAACACACAGCTTCGCTCTCTAGTAGACCTCGCACTAGTGCTGCTTCCTGACCCCTGCATCAAACGCATCAACCAGGGAAAGGAAGAGCGGGAGGAAAAGAGGAACAAAGGGAAACTGAGCGCAAATGCCTAGAAAGACAATGAACAGAGAGCCCAGAAGGAAGCAGAAAGAATGCAACAGGCTGAGGCTGAAAAACCAGCGAAGGCAGAGACCAAAAAGGCGAAGTGGGAAACGGCAAAGGCAGCCAAAAGGCACGTAGGGCAGCGAAGAACGCTGCTGCTGTATCGCAGCTGTTTGGGAATGGCCACCGGCTAGCTCCGTCTGCATCACCACCATCATAATTTTCGTTCGTTTTCCGTTGATAGACGCCTGGTCGGCTCCTTCGAGTCTAGCATGAAGGAGAATATGGGCCAGTACGATCCTTCCCAGACAGTGCATTCAGCATCGGATGACGCGGTCCTGAAACGAAGACAATGGATCCCTCTGAAGGATCCTGCTGACCCAGCATCGACTGGCAAAGGCACTGTTCCCCGGCGGCCGGGTATAAACTTGGAGGTTCCTAGAAAAATCCTCCACGGATCTCCAGGTTCGCGTCGAGTGATGGCCCTGCAATGCATTTCCCTCTTACGAAGCGCTTTCCAGGGGTTGTGACTGTAGTGCTGTACCTTCTTCGCCCGGCTTCTCTCAAAATCATCATTCTCACCCTTACTGGTGCACTAATGGTAGTGGCTTCCGCTGATTTCATTCGGCTACGCAATGCTCCCTTTGAGCGACTGTACGAGCGCGTTTTGCGAGCCTTCATGCGGGATTCTGAAAAAGTCTGCCACAATCCTTGTTTTGAATTCATTCGCACACCCTTTGACTTTTTCTATCATGTAGACCAGGATTAATGGCGTTGTGTGGTATCTCATAGGAGTTATATTCGTTCTTACCCTCTATCCTCGAGATGTCGCCGTGGTCTCCATCCTGATGTGAGTCAAGACGCCCTGATTTTATCTCTCGTTTTTGACCCGAGATAGCAGTCTATCCTGGGCTGACACTGCAGCCTCGGTCTTCGGGCGTCTTTACGGTCATCGGACGATGAAGCTTCCCAAGACGCTCTTTGGAGTGTTCCCTTTGGCTACTCGCAAGTCCCTCGCTGGCTCTGCCGCTGCATTTCTTACGGCACTGGTCATTTCAGCTACCTTTTGGGGATCTGGGTCCCGGGGGATGGGTGGCGAACTCGGGCCCCCTGTGTGGAATTGGCAACAACAGAAGACTGGGGGCTTCGGCGGCCTGGTGTTTCTAAGTGTCGGAGTTGGAATTATTACAAGCATCACGGAAGCCTTAGGTATGGAAGGGGTCTTCAATCAAGTATGTTCCGCTGACCTCCGGAAAGACTTAGGGTTTCTGGATGATAATTTGACGCTCCCAACAATCGGGGGCGGAGCAATTTGGGCATTTACATCCGGGCTAGATCTTATATCACGGATATTTTAGTGGCAGGCAGATTGTCAATGGTATTCCAGTGAGCCAAGATTAATTTAGCATTTCAAGCCCTGGAAGGTTGACTTGCATTAAGGTAGTACACCCTTTACAGCCTTCAAGTGTCAATTAACAGTTTTATAATTAGAGACATCCTAGGAGCACTGTAATATATTAGGGCCATGTTGATGTGAGATATATACCAGGGATACTGAGAGCCATATAGTTTGTGTACCAAAAACTAGGGAGCATCTGCAAACAACATTGACCTCAGAAAATGCTAAATATCTACAGTACACATCCTGGACAATAGAGACCCCAAAAAATCACAGAGCATGACTTTATTCACAATCTATGACTTCTGATGAAAGGAAGACTGTATGGAGCACAACTACACGGAATTCTAGGCCTTGGCGAGCTCTCCCCCGTACTTCTTCCAGAAAGATCGTTGGAAAGTTTCAAGCTTGCCAATGTACTCTTCTACCCCTGCAGATAAGCACGTCAATCGGAAATGGGCCTCCCCTTCCTTTTGTCCAAATCCACTTCCTGGGACAGCGCAAATTCCGGTCTGATCAAGTAATTCCAGGGTATAGAATTCATCGGGTTCATGGCCAGCGACCTTGGCGGCCTCGATAGCCGCATCGGGAAGTTGTAATTGCGGGAAGAGATACATTGCCCCTGGTGCAGCCACGCATGAGACACCGGGAAGCGCATCAAGGCGAGTGGCTATGATATGTGTCCGCGATGCCAACGCCGAGTGGATGGCATCGGTCTCCTCCTTCCACAGAGGATAGGAGTATTCCCCTGGAATCGGCGGCCGTACAAGACAATCGACGCCGACTTGGCCGCCAAGAGGTGGGCAGAGTCCAACGCTTAACATCTTGTATACGAGAGCCTTGGTTTCTTCCGGAACGTTGACCAGTTCAAAGTACCCCCCTCGGCGTCCACATTCGCCGGTCACACCCTTGGAAATAGAATGAAAAGATACGAGAGGAACGGGTGAATTCGATGCACGCAAGACCTTTTTAAATGAGACGAAAGGTTGGGCAGGATCATGGATATTGGATTGATAGACTTCGTCGGCGAGTAGCACCAAATTATGACGCTCGCACACTCGCAGAACATCCTGCATGGTGGAGGACCGGAGCACGGCCCCTGTTGGATTACCAGGATTAATGATCACAAGGGCTTTAACTTGGGTGCCCTGCCCGGATGCCTTTGCGATAGCCATTTCAATATCCTGAGGGTCAGTGGACCATCCATTGGATTCGTCCAAATAATAGGGAATCGGTACACCTTTGTGTTGGGCGAGGGCTGCGGTGTAGAGGGGATATTGGGGGATTGGAATAAGAATCCCAGTGGACGGACTGGCGATGAGCATGTTTATAATGAGTGAAACACCGGCCGACGCCCCAGCAGTGAGGAATATGTCCGAGGGATTGGAAGGGTATCCATCGCGGGCTAAACATGTAATATTAGGAACTGACCACAGGGCTGTAGGAATCCCCGATTAGATAGCCATCACATACTGTGAATAAATTTTGCAACATTTTGGCGAATAAAGGGGACACCCTGACTCTGAGAGTATGCACCGATGGAGCCAATTTCTGCATACAACTCTCTAGCACGTTGAATGACGTCCGGAGGAAACAGGCTTTTCCCTGAGTCCATGAGCGGAGGATATTCAAGCAAGGCTGCGATCTGAGCGCAGAAACTGTTAGAATTTCGAGATGAAAAACATGGTGTGAAAGAGTGGACCTGTCTCCCAAAAGTGAGTGGTTTTTGATCCAGCCCAGCCTGCTGTGGGTTGCCAATGTTTGCCGTGACGACCTGGTCGAAGGGAAGGCCATGCCCATGTGGATCTTTTTTGATCCTGCTGCGGTATTCCTCAGCCCTGATAGCCAGTGGGCCGCGAACGGCATACTGCACGTTCAAGACGGAAGGGTTAAGAGAGCTTGGGGAGAAGGCTGTGGACATTATAGTACGGAGAGCACCCGCCCTCAGACTGTCCAACCGTAGATTCATCGATAAGGAAATCTATTTTTGGAAAATCCCGATCTGAGCCGAAAAAAGGGGCGGTGACACGTGACCTACGGCCGAAATATCTCCGAGAAGCTTATGTAAGATTAGTACACAAAAACCATGACCTCCTCAACGGCGCCCACCGCAACCGCACCAGGGGGGCAATAACTAGGCGCTGGGTTGAGACTCCACTATCTCCTCCTCCCCTTCATCCTCTACAACTTCTCCCGCGTCTAGCCAGGACTCCTCTACCGTGGCCTTCACTCGACGCACATACTCTTTCATGTTTTCGCGATACAGCTGGGCGGCCTCTGCATTCGCAGGACTAAATAAGTGGTTGGGGATCAGTAAATCGATCGAGGAACATAGCCATGCCTTGGGCACCTGTTAGGATTGGGGTCATGAAGGAGACTTTGGATACTTGTGAGGATCGCAGCGACATCATAAGTTGGAGACCACCGATTCTGTAGAATATCTAGGCAGAGCTCCCCGTTCGCGTATACGTTTGGATGAAACATGCGGGAAAGGAATTTGACTGTAGGGGGTTTGTTTGGATAGGACTCCTCGAACGTGAGGAGGAGCTTGAAAGTGCCGTCCTCGAAAGGGGTATCAACTGTAGAGGGATGGGACTCAGATACGCTGAGGACAAAGAGCCTCGACAAGTACCGGGGCCAAAGATGACTGCGTTCCAGAGCATCAGGTTATCATTGCATGGTGCGCCAGAGATGCCCTGTGGTGGGTCCGATGACAGTTTCTTGAAGTCCCGAATCAGACGCCGACGACAAGGAGTAGACTAGGGGGATGAAACGACAGGATCGGCTTAGCGATGGCCACAGTGATCTCCTTCACCGTTGTTGCTCACCATGTCAGGGAGGGATGTAAGGTGAATGCACGTGACTCTCAACCTGGGCGCGAAACCAAGCCATAGCCTCCATGTATTCAGGGGGGATCCCAATGGACTCGGGTGATCCCAGCAACGAAGTCAAGCGCCATAACCAAGCAGACAAAGCCAAGCTACACCTCGTACGCCCTTCAGAGTCTGATTTTACCCTGCCATGTTCAGCTCTCCTCCACAGCTCAGGCAGCAGCTTCAGACCAGATTACAGTACGCTCGGTTAAAAGTTGACCATGGATGGGTCTGTATACCTCTTCCCTATCTATGCTACGACAAATTCATAATCAATATAGATGCGACAGAATCTGAACGAGGTGGAGAACTTATATTTTCACCACTATCGAGCCCGCTCCCCGACGGACCCCGTTGACGAAGCAAACATGAAGCCCAGGACAGGCACAATGCCGTCCTCAGCAGGGTCGAAGTCCTCTCTTCTTTCTCTCCCTACTAGGTCCATCCCTCGAGCGATCTCGAAATCACCATCCATCATAGGGGCAACACCAGCTGCCACGGATTCCATCGGGAAGCGACCTGGGGGCACAGCCTACTATTCCCCATACAGCCCTTCGCCTTCCACAGCCCTCGCACTGACCGCCTCCTCAAACTATGCCAATATCCACACGCGCTCCCTCCCTGTCTCTGCTCGAGGTTCTCCCGCCCCTCCCACTCAACCACCCACGCCTGCTGCAAGTCATATAAATTCCGGAACGTTGCGCGTATCCTCATCAGTAACATCTGCGCTGGGCACGAATCCATATTCAATGACCAACCTGTCAAGACTGGGTCCCGCTCCTGTATCGATTCATGGAAATAGTACCTCTCGCTCGCCAGTGATGTGGCACAGTCAGCATCCCAGGGGTCCTAGTGATGGCGGAGCCCAGACGTATGATTCATTTTGGAGTTTATTGAGCGGTGCATCCCTTCCTACGCCGGGCCCTATCATGGTTCCCTTGGGGACGGGCGCAGGGATTAGTGGACATCCGGATTTATCTTCAAGAGGGAAAACACCAGCTCTTTTAGCGAAACGAAGCGGAGTACGGAAAAAGACGACAGTGAAGAATGGTAGAGCCGGGAGCGAGGTGGATTGATCTCCCAAGTATTAATAGGGTTGGCTGAATTCCAAAAATTCACCAGTACAGTCTTTCACCACAATTTTTGATCAAGCGACTCTTGGTTCCACAAAGCTCAATGAATCACCTGGTAATGCTCGGGGATTACATGCGAGTGTCCTACGCGGATTCTTGCCATCAGTGGCCTTCACCTACTGTTCCTAGTTCGATGTTTTTATTCCTCAATAAGCCTGAGGCCAGGGCGTCCATAGCGACCCTAGATTATAGAAGAACGGTCTATTAGACTGGTATAGCCTTTCAATCTCATGGACACATGGGCATGGCCCGATGGCTTCCCAACCCGAACAGTATGAATATTAGATGTATGTAAACAACAACTAGAAAAGCTTGCAAAAACAGTGACAAATGAAAGTTGAAGGAACAGCAACTTGGAATTTGCCAACAAGTAAAAACTAGGGACAGCAAAGAGGATGGGATGATAAGGGAACACCCAAAACGCCGGAGGTGCCCGACAGGGTCAAACACCCACAAAGTTCGAGCAGCATCAGAAGATTGTTAATCGAAAATGTACGTCAAACAAAGTCACCTGTGGAATGAACATTGGCGTCACCAAGCCTAGGTGGCAAGGCAACTAATAAATACCGCCCAGAATGCCTTATGGGCCATTCACAAGCATGACGGAAGGCCGGCGGGGAAGTGAGCGTGTCGGGGGGGATCTTATCGCGCCCGACTGGGTAGGCACAAGATTTTGTGGAGGCGCGGGGGGGTAGAGAGATACGCCTGTCGCAGTTTGTTTGTTTGAATCCGCGGAATTCGAGCGCTGCGAGATGGGCACGGATGAACCCCCGGTGCTTCCCAGATGGAGAGACCGCGTTGTGATCAGGGGCAAGGAAGGGCGAAGGATCAGTCGTCTCGGAGGGTGACGTATCTGCCGCGCTTGTGCGTTCGCCGGATCAGCCTCCGGCGTGTATTCCACACCTGCAATCGCAGACATCCCAGTCGTGATTGAGGGGCTCGTGATTGATCCGGTACTTGAACATGAGAGAGTCATCGAGTGAGTAGAAGAGGACGACGGGAACCCTTTACTCAACTTGGCGGTCTGCGCCAAGGGCCCGGAAGTTCCAGGAGAGTCGGATGTTGAAGCCAGAGTGATTTCATTAGGTTGAGAAATTGAACGATTATTTGCATTTACCGGAAAGTGGAAGGCAGAGGGTGGTGGAGCGGTAGGGCCACTTAGGCTACGTTGAGTGCGCAAGACACCAAATTCGGTCACCCCGGATGAAGTGCTCATCATTGAGTCCCGACTACTTTGGGACGAACCAACGCGTGATATGTGCTTGATACTCTGGGTAAGATCCCTACTTGCACGATACGCAGCCTCAGCTGCGGAAAGGCTGTCGTCGTCGCCATTAGACCGGGACGATTCGTGCGGAGCAGACGACGGGGAAGGAATACTGAACGGCAACGGAATGGAAGACTTTTTACGGAGACTCGGTCGAAGTTCAGTGGCTGTTGGAAGGGCATCACCATCACGTGTCATAGATAGTTTAGTATCCATACTATTAGTGGAGGAATCAGGCGTGACGTCTGGAGTGATGGGCAATGGCTCAAACGGTCTTTGAGGACTGTCAATTATCCCTTCCCAGAAACTGCTTGAACGCGAGGTAAGGGAGCTCCGCGAACTGAGGCTAGCCATTGTGGCGGATGATGGAAACATTCCGAGAGATGCTGAGACCACAGGTGCCGATGCAGATTCGACAATGGGAATTGCAGTATTCGACTTCCGGAGAAGCATGTTGCTTATGCGACGTCTTAGGGGTCCAGGCGCATCTTCGTCTTCAGAATCAGACCATCCAAGGCCGGTCGTGAGCCCAACACCCTCGCGCAGCAACTTCCCATCGCGGTGCCGGCGTTTGCGGAGGTCAGTTGGTTTGCGAGGCACGTTTTCGGGGCCCATGGAGCGAACAACAGTGGACGTAGGAGAAAGGAGTCCCTTGTGCACTAGTAATTGTCTGATTCCAATCATGTTAGCCTTGGTCACGAGAAATAGAGTTAGTGCCTAAAGAAAGACGTACGGTAAGGGAGTATGCAGGTCAATGCTACTTTCACTCTCGCTGCCACTCATAGGGGTAATCCATCCTGAAGTAGCTGTACTCGAGGCCCCATAATCCTGAGGAAGTGCATTCGGAATTGGCATCACATTCGATTCTCGTGATTTTGGCTCTTCATCGCTAGAGTATAGTGTGGCAGAGAAGGGGTTCTTGGGGACGGAGCGGAGGTGTTTTGGAGAGACATGTGGAAGGCGAGCATTAGGCATCATCTCAATGGGGGGAATAAACCGAGTCAAGCTTCCCCGAGGCCGTGTCAGCTGGCCCTGGGAAGGTCTGGATGCGAGGGAGCTTTTCGACTGCGATGAATGGAGACTGCTTGCGCGGGTTCGAGAACGACTACGACTTCGAGGACGTGAAATGGATCCTAACATCTCCCTGATATCTGGGGAGGGAGTCCTGGAATCAGGGCTCTTTTGGCAGATGGAGGGGAACTCAGTCTCTTCCTTTTCCTGTGGTGACGGCAAGTTGGGAAGTGGTTTCAATATACGAAGGCTGGATTTACGGCGAGTAGAAGGATTGGTGATCCTGGGACCGGGCGACGCCGATTCGGACCCCAAGGGCTCCTGGGAGGTGACAACAGAAAGATTATAACTGGCAGAACGACGACCACCGGGTCTTTTGGAGGGGTTTTTAGAGGGTGTTGAACGCAAACCGGACGTTAATATGCCGAGAGCGTCAGCCTCTCGGTCCAGACTCATAATACTTTGGCTCAGAGCCTCCGATGCGGCGCTAAGATGTGAAGAAAAGCTAGACGCGGACATAGGTCTCGATCGAGAGGCACCCCCAGATCGGGAGAGCGAGTGGCTGACTGGGGGAGGTGGACCGCCAACCGAGCTGGCTCGGAGGGAATCAGTGGTGGTGGATCTGTACGCAGGGCTTGTTGGGGAGCGAGTTGCGCCCCCAGCGACATGCTGGCTTGTTCTTCGTTCTGCATTTGGGCCTCTGAGGAGGGTAGTAATGGTGCTAGGAGCGATGGGAGAAGGAAAAGGTGGCAAGTCGGGAAGTGGGGCAGAAGGGGGCGGTCCAAGCGGCCCAGAAACGGGCAAACCGGGGGACAGCTGAGAGTCCCGATTTTCTGATGGAGGGTGCAGACTGAGAGCAGGAGCATTAAGCCGTACATCCGAGCCTGAGGAAGTGGTCCTCGGGAGGGAAGGTCTGGAACGGGTGGACGCAACAGTTGAGAGCTCTGCGGTGATGGGAAAAGAGGGTGGACGTCTGATGTGACGGGCATCTGTCGGGACCGCCATAGAAACTGACGAGGACGGGACAAGGAAGAAGGAGAAATAAAGGATGCGCGCTCTCCTGCTTCTCCTTAGTCGTCTTCCAAAGGAGATCCAGGAAAAGCAAGCGAGAGGTGCCTCCAACAACGAAGAAAATTATAACAACCGTGATCAGAATTACTGTAACAGACACTCATTGATTCCGGGCCCTGACTGCTTCTACTTTCTCCCAAATAGGCTGCAGGTAGCTAACCCCCTCAATCAGAATAGGTAAGCTCAGGTGAAGGGGGGGCCGAAGGGAGAAATGGATTACGGGAGCGGGGAAGGTTCGCATCGTTTTACAGGTCGAATTATTTACAGTGGCTCTACTGCGATTGGGTCACAAGTTTCTCGATAATCACAACCGCCTCCCTAAATCTCTTCTGGTGCTCAGCAGTCGGCTGGATTCCACTTGGCCCAGGGCTGCATCCTTGAGGCCCAGCATTCGCCCACACGACGTTATTATCCACTATGAGCATGATCGACTGGTCCATTCCATACACATCCGGAGTGCTTCCAGTGGGTATCTCAAAGGGAAGTTCCTAGGAATGAAACGAACCAATACTTAGGGTCACAAGCCTGCTAGATTGCAATCCGCAGTGTTTGTATGTCCACTGCAGCCGCACCTCAAGAATCTTCTGCAACTCATTGACCATCCCTTCTGTCCTCTCTGTAGTGACATCAAGACTCTTCGTTTTTGCTGGAGAGAGCGACGGGGTGCCATCCAATCGAGTCTGGGACATCACCATCACCTTATCAGGGGCATCGATAGTGCGACTCAAGATATGGATCAGGTTAGGAGTCGGAGGGGCGAAACCGCCAGTGATCCCTATATATATTCGTTATCACCGAGTTGGAGAGGTAGGCCCACTCCATACCATGTTGATAACGAATTGAGAATTGCTGGGGAACCATCGATGGTTTACAATCTATGATCGGTTAAGTCCATATGCTTGTGTAATCGATCACGTGGAGATAACGAGGACCTCCGCCAGCGCTCATCTGCCCTTCTGAAATTAGTGAACGGGTTGAGGCTCCCAAAATCTGTGAACCGCGCTTCAAAGAGCTATTAGAGCTCGCGGGGGTCCTGGGTACAGATTCAGGCTATACAGAGGTATGCGATTACGAAGGTTCATTTGTTCTTGGGTCCCGTTTATCCCAAATTAAGAAATTAACTACCAATGAGAACGGGGTCCTCCGCATTTCCCAGTAAAAATGAATAACATTCCTCTCCTTCGTTCGCAACCATCGCCGGAAGTCGGGGACCAAGTTGTGATTTTAGCCCCTGACCCTCTTCGACGGAAAGGGAGCGTGGCCTTCTCAACGTTCTCCCGGGGGAGGGCGACCCAGGGGATTTATTGACCGGTGTCAAGCTCCTAGGGGTCTGACTGGTCCTTCCACCATCAGCCCGTTCCGCCCCGACCTCTTTACGAGATGGTGGATGTTTTCCTCGGGCCCCTGGAAGCCAGCCCCAGAATCTGGCCGAGGCTGCAGCTGCGGCATCTGCTAGATCCCGTTCGCCACGTTTCCTCTCGAATGCTGCGCGATAACGCTCATAAGAATCGCGAAATTGCCTATCGACACGAGACGTGAAGATGAGTTCACCGCGAGGATTTGAGGAAGGTGGTATTGGGTTGATAGGGGTCGTGCGGCGAGTACCACGAGCAAAATCCGGATTCCCGCGGTGATTGGCTTGAGGAGTCTCCTCGGTTGGAGAGCGGGGGGTGAGATGGGGAGGCCATGGTGCGGATATCGGAGGCTTGCGCACGTTCAGATACATGTTAAATGAGCGAAGTGCGCGATTTGCATGGGGAACGTATCTGGGAAGTGTAAGTCGGGGCAAAATGAGCAAAGCAGATCCAGGGATGGCGATATCTAGAAGAATTCACACCGATTGGCGTAACTAATTTTCTCCGCATACAGCCCGCTGGCATAGAAGAGTACCAAAGTTGTCACCGCCACAAGAAATGCGGAATGCGTGATATAGGTCGGAAGTACCACGTCTCCTGGAAGAGAGATAGGCGGTAGTCGTAAAAGATGATTCAGTGGCCATGCCACTAGATTAGTCGATAGGGTGGCGTCAGAAGCAAGGATGAGAATGCAGACGGCAAGATGAATCAGAAATACTGTAAGCATCCTTGAGTCGGAGTGAGAAAACAGGCACTTGGGCGAGAAGGGACACACTCTGATATCTGCGTTTCCTTCTCTGAAGACGGGCTGCGTTGGTCTTTAGGCGTTCCTCAAACAACAAGAGGTCTCTTGGAGGGCAAAAACACAGTTTTAAAACGGCATGGAGGAGGTGAGCGACCGAGGTCTGAGAGTATCCCAATCGCATTCACCTATAGGTGCCAGCATCACCTGGGGGTTGAAATGACTTGGGTGTTGGGGTTCGTGATGGGGTGCGAGCCATTGTACGTGCGGAAGTAGCCGAATCCGCGGAGCATATTTCTCTCTGTACACTGAACAGAACACCTTGTTGAAAGACATCGAATGGCAGCGCACTATCTAGTCGGGATCATCATAGGATACTCCTTATTCTTCACGATCCAGAAACCCAGCCCCCCCATTCTTAATCTTGGCCACGAACTTCTCATACCAGGACCTAAGGTCTGCCATTCGAATGAGAAAATAATCATCGGGGGCACCGGATGATGAGAAGGAAGACAGAAAGTTGAAGAGATGTTGGGTAATCCTTTGGGCGAGGTAAGTTGGATCAGAAGGGGCGTTCGAACGCCTGGTGAGGATGTTAGGGATAGCCTTGTTTTCGGACCAGGGAGCATGAATAGAAGCGGCTTGGCTTAGGACCACGTCCAAAGGTTCGATCGATATACCGAGAACGGCATCGGTGCTTGCCGTGTCTACTGTGTTGGCAACTCCGAGTGCTAGCATGCCTGTATTTTCGGCCGCATACGCATTTCTAACTCGAAAGATTGCCGAAGGCTTTGCATTGGATATCCTGAAATACAGAGGTTAGACCGAGTGGGGAATCAATGGCTCAACTGACATTCCCAGGAGTTGGAAGCCTTTTCCGGGTAAATAAAGATGGACGGTCGCTCCATAACCTTCAGGGAAAGACACTGAAGCTGGCTTAGAATCTACACATCATAGAGAATTACTACAATACTACCTGTTCCGAGCAAAAAGACGCAGATATGATCGATTCTGATGAGTGTAATTTAAGCCCAAGATGAAGACAGCCATCCTCAAGCCCGACGCACGTAGCTGGAGAAGGGATGGAGAAAATACCCTGGGTCTCATCGATTTGTACAGGGTTAGTCTGGCTGAGAAAGGATCTTGTGAGCCATCTTCTGGGCTTCTTCATAGAGCAGACATTGTCCACGAACAGAGCTCGTCCAGCAACAAGGCATCCAAACATGTTAAGTCCTTTGTATATATGGAAGATAATTAGAGGTGTGCACAGCGTTGAAGACTGTGCTTGAGATGCTTTCTGAACCCTCGTTGTATTGCTGCTGTTAGTCTGGGACCCCTTGCAAGCCGGTAGGAAACTGTATTGCTTGTTATCGGTAGCGGCGGCAACCAAGCCGGGTATCGCCGGGTTCTGTCCTCTCACGGAGATCAACAAAGATAGCCGGATGAGGATCACTGAACTAAAGACATCCTACTACATACAAATCCAAGACAGAAGCCAATACTTGATTGAGATAATCCACACGGCGGCATCTAGTGTTACCGCGACTCGACTTGAACTGACCGAGACCCGACTTCGACTCAGAATTGACCCGAAGGAGACCCGGAGTTATTGCATCCTCTTTATGCACATACGCTATGGAACTTGCTGAGGATGACATTCACCCAAATTCTTCCGGAAATGTATCACTCAGTGGTACAGATGAATCAATTCATCCTTGGGAAAGTGCTGGTTTTCATCACGGCCGGAATCACCCAGTGTGAGGATGAATTTTTAACAAAGGTATATAGTCATTATTCCTGCTGGCAAGTTCATCAGCCAAGGATTTTTCAATGTGCATGTGTGGCTGTGTGAGAGATTGTAAAGCACTAATAATTGCTTTGCCAATCTCAGTGCATGGGGGTGGCAGATATGACTGTGAAGGGCAGGTAGGATTACCTGTCACTCACATGACTAAGGTAGGTGGCTGCTTACAGGTTACCAGTAGATGGGTTAATTTCAGCCACCTAAGGCCCCTGAGACATATGCAAGCATGACAAACATTTGAGGGGAACCCTCATAATATGCAGTGCAGCATATTTATTGAGCACCCAGCTCTCCTGGCTCCTGTGTTATTAGAGATATGGGAAGTTAGTCTCCATTTCCTGGTTCATTTCTTTGGTTTGCTCAATTCCCTTTTCCCACATCTGTTGTGCTATGTTATTAGCCTTCAGCTGGGTGTATATTATGTAATAGCTCTGGAGGTTGCTTCCTCAGTGTAATATGGAGCTATATTACCTAATACATACATGCTCTTCCTCTCATTATAGCTTATGTAATTGTTACAATAACCTTTGGCAGAGTTAGTCACTATGCACATAGTAGAGTGGCTAACCCTGCCAAAGGTTATTGTAACATAATTATAGATCCAGAGATTCTAATAATTACCCAGAGGTTATATGGAATGACTTAGTGCCTAGAGGTGCTTTCTGTTGAAGTTGTGCCCTTGTATTACTTGTTTTGTGCTATTCTTGGTTTTGCTTCCTGTTTATGGTTGTTGTGATGGAGGTGGATATGGCTTAACTCTTGCTACATCAAGACTTAAGCCAATCCACCTCAGTTCCACTCTGGGTGACTGTGTAGGCCTTTCCCATTCCTCCACTTAAACAGGTTATGGGCCCATTGCCCCAGGCCTAGCTCCAATCATCCTGAAACTGTGCACACACCTTCTATGCATTGTACCTGCTGTCCACACCAATTTTCAGCCAATTCCACCCAGTGGTTCTTGAGATATTCAACCTTCTTTGGCTGCTTTTCCTCATTCCATCAATCACCTATATCTCCCTCAATTCATGGCCTTTCCTTGCTCTTTTTTGCACACAGCATTGCCCATATGCCCCCTACATTCCATCAGATTTCCAGGCAATTTGGTCCACTGGTTGGTTCATCATCACTACTGTGGTCACCTGCTCCCCCTACCTCATTCCTGAAATTATGAATATCTCATCATCCTCTCATCTGATGTGTCCCATATTTGGCACACACCATTGTCACTAGTGCCCCCACCGTTGTACCACATTACAGCCCAATCTGTGCACATTGTCCAACAAAATCCTCTAGGGTGTCCATCTCACTCAGTTGAGGTTCACCTATCAAGTTTTCACTTTTTCAGACCCTCCTCTGCACTGTTTGTTGAGATGTGACAGGTATTGCATTTGACATTCCATTTCCCTGATTGACACATTTGTTATTTGCCCCTATTCCCATATTTGGTTAGCACCATTTATGGCATCTGGTGATCTCAGGCCAGTGTTGGAGGGAAAAATCCCAACCACATAGAGTTCCCTTTCAGCATTGAATTTTCCAATGAATGAATTAAAAAAATGTACCAATATGTTGTCCAAATAACAATTCTTTCATTTGTTCAAGAATGAGCCTGAGTTCCATATGCTTGAAAACATGTAAATGGAATGCTCATTCCCCTTGTATACAAGTCAATCTCCTGGGGTCTTCAACAGGCCACAGGGACTGTATTCATCTATGCCCTACCATAAGCCATGATATGGTGGACCTGGCAATTCAACTTGCCCTTCTGTATATCATCTTGAATTCTCCTTCAATCCCTTCAAATCAATCCTGCTGCCTTAAGGGCAGCTCTAATGAATTGGGATTATGTAATACAGTGGATTACACACCTGGGCCTTCATTCCTACTTGCAGATGCATTACATAATCAAATAGGGCACTCTTAAGGAGTATTCATCGAATTTCTCCATCATTTTTGATCGGATTGGCTCAGAAAAATAGTGTCCGAAAAGATATGATTTACACCTATCCAACGATACCAGGTATGAGTCAATCTGATTAAAACTGCATGTTCTAGAATGATTTTACTATGGAATCCATGCTCTTAAGGAGTATTTTTTCGCTTTTTGAAGTCAATTCATATTCAGTGTGGAAGATAAAAACAATCCAGTATCACAAAATGCGAAATCACACCACTCCCAGCCTTTGAACGATCACATGACCAATTACGAAATTAATTACGGCTATGTGCAGAAATCGAATTCGTTCTATAACTCCATCAGTTTTGATCGGAGAGGTACGCCCATATAACGCTTAGAAAGCTACGATTCACACCTTTCTAATGGTACCAAACACAAGTTAAATGGACCAAAACTGCACTCTCCAGGCCAATTTTACTACCAAAATCCGGAATTTTCAGTAAAAAACGAATTTCTCCATCAGTTTGCATTAAATCCTTTCGGAACAACCGCGCCTAGAAAGATATGAAGAATCCGCATCCAACGGTACTGAGCACGTGAAGAACAGATCAAAACTGAGCCCTACAGAACAATATTACTATCAGAATCAACACCCATCAGTAAAAAACGAATTTCTCTGTCAGTTTACACCGGATCTGCTCAGAACTACCGCGCCCAGAAAGCTGTTAAAAATCCGCATCTAATGATACCAAGAACGTCTATTACAGTGTTGGAGGGATAAATCCCTACCACATAGAATTCGTATCACCGGCCAACTACCTCCTCAAACGAATCCAATATGTTCAATTCCGCCTCCTCCATTTCCCATCATTCCTTTTATTATTAAATAGCACAGATTCCCCTCTTTCAAAACCATGGCCTACTCGCTTCTCCTCCACTTTGTATACAAGACAATTGTTTGTCCACCTCCAGGTCTTCAACAGACCACCTGATTTTGTATTTACCTCAAGTCCAGCCAATTGTGGCTTTGGCAATTCAACTTGCCCTCTTCATTGATGCTCAATCCAGTCTTCTGTGCCATTGCCTCAAGGGCGATATACAAGTCCCAATTATATAATCAAGATCACCTAATCCTTTGGATCCAACTCGTGGATTAGTCACATGTTAAATAGGGGCTATTCCCATACTCTCAAGGAGTATTTCGCAAATATCTCCCTCATTTTTGATCGGATCGACTCGGCAAGATAGCGTCCAGAAAGCTACGATCAATGCCTATCCAACGGTACCACACACGCGTTTATCGGATACGAACTGCATCCTCCAGGTTGATTTTACCTCATGCTCCACACTATCCTTCAGTATTTCGTGAATATCTTCACCAGTTTTGATCCAATTCGTTAGTAACGACCACCCCTGGAAAGATGCTGAAAATACGCATCGAATGGTACCAAGGGAAAACTGAGCGGATTAGAACTCGGCTTTCTGTGATTTAGTCTCCCCATGTCTCATTTCACTTTTACCTCCGCTTTTCTGATTACTAAAGGCAATTATGGTTCCGGCGCCCTATGTCCGATGGAGGGTACGTTTAGGGCGACCAGTTCCACCTTTCCCCAAGGGATTCTGTTCAGTAGGAGAGGAGGAATACCTTGGTTAAGCCATATTCCCCTGTTCTGACTTGTTAATTGAATATCTCCTTCAGTTTTCAAGATTTTGACTTGATTTCTTTTTCATCATTTTCGCCTTAATCCCACCTTTCTGCCGGTTACCATAGCATTTTTCTGTGATGTATATTAAGTGCAGGAGATGCGAATTTTGATTGTCTTTCCCCCTCATCCCCAGTTTTGAAGGCTTAACAAACTGCCACTGGTCCTAGGGTAAACTCCACAACACAAGCACTACTTATCACGCTTTTGATAGGTTCTCCAGAGGAGGACTTAGTGTGTGATTTGATCCTTTCATTCTCTGTTTAGATAGTCTCTATCAGAGCAGTACATTCTCCCTTTCCAAAGACTGTTCCTTCACAAGGACCTGAACACCCGGATTGATCCTGTGATCCCTTCTCTTCATTCTCAATCTCATATCGTGGACTGTAGCTGGAGTCGACTTCAAATTCCCACTTACAACGGATGCAAACTGCTGTTTCTGCATCGAATCCCATCCCATGCACTTGTCCCCATTATCAACCAACAACAAAACACCTTAACCACTGGACTATGCTCAAATTAATCTCCAAAACCCGGAGATATCCTTTCATTTCGCCTCCAGAATGCTCCACATGGTCAGTGACCACATGCTCCAAGCATTCCACATGCTCAGCAAATTGGTGACATCACCCCCCCTCATGATTCCTTTTGTTCTCTTTATGAATGACATCACTATGACATCACTCCTCATGATTTCTTTTGTTCTCCTTATGCATGACTCAGCTATGACTGCATTATTACATCATCTTGTTATTTTTCTTTTGTTCTCACCTATGACTCACATATGACTCACCCATGGGGGAGTCATATTTCTTAAACACAGCCACCTTCAGAAAGGTATAAAAGCTGGTAGATTTCCTGTAACCCCACACAAGAATCTCCTCTCTGGAAATCATCACTGTCAACCACTGTCAACTTTTCTGCTTGCCTCTAAAGAACAGTCTATCTATAAGCCATCTGGAGCTAAGTCATCTTCAAGGTTGTTAAGACAAAGCCACTGGTAGCCCTCTACGTGAATCACTAAAGCCAAGGATAGTTGCAGGACCTAAGGTTAGAGTTGCTGGACATCCAAGGAAAAGTAAGCATAACGAAATATGTATCAGGTTTTGAAGAAAGAAGAAAGAAACATACTAACAAGACTAACCAAGCACTGACCAGTCTATAACCCACAGATATCCACATTTTGACCAGGAGAACGTAAACAAGAATACACAAATATCAGTAAACAGACCAACACAACATGAATGACATATAAGCCTTTCTACAAGCATCCTAAACAATATATCATTGACTACAGCTAGTCCATATCCCTTCCTATTCTCCACTGAACACCATACACGTCTTGCAGAGTGTGATCAACCATTGAAGCAAACCAGCCCAACGAATAACAACAGAAATACAGTCTCCCATCCACACACTGGCTGAACCAGATTTTGATTTGACAGTCATCAGAGCTCCCAACCCTTCTTCTATATTGGTCAATTTGCAAATATAGTGCCCTGAAAGCTGTGATCAATACCTATCAAATGATAGCAATTAAGTGCTCATCGGATCAAAACTGAAGCTTCTGGAACAATTCCACCTGCTCATTCATAATCAGAAGGTGTATTTTTCGAATTTCTCCCTCAGTTTTGATCAGATTTGCATGAAATAACTGCACCTAGAAAGATATTAAAAATGTCCATCCAACGGTATGAAGGGCATCACAAACGAAGAAGAATTCAGTGTTCTGCATACGAATTTCCCCTTTGTCTCAGGATATCAAATATTGTCTGGCAGCCTTATATCTGAAGGATACAGTCTTTCACCACTGTTTGCATGTCATTTCATGCATTTGCATCTGTACTCTTCAAATGAACCTAATTTCAGGTGGAACCTACCAGGCATCATCATCAATTTTCTTAGCTACCTGATGATGCCAGTATGCATGTGTCTTGAGATGATGTGACTCCCCAGTGTGGAAGCCAGATGAGGGTCCCCAAATGGGGTAACCACCACTGTTTGAATGCTTCCGTTGGTACTTATCCAGGATCTTGTGCTTGCTGTGAAGTATCTCTCTGGCTGGCTTAGAACACATGTCGGCTTAATCCCTGAGGCTCTAGGTGGTTAGGTTCAAGTGGAGGAATGGGAAAGGCCTACACAGACACCCAGAGTGGAACTGAGGTGGATTGGCTTGAGTCTTGATGTAGCAAGAGTTAAGCCATATCCACCTCCATCACAACAACCATAAACAGGAAGCAAAACAAAGAATAGCACAAAACAAGTAATACAAGGGCACAACTTCAACACTCCCACTTTACAAAGCAGAGTGAGAACCAAGCCCAAGAAGGGAAAGTACTCAAGAATGGGCTACTGTCTCAAGGGCTTTGTAAGAACATCTGCCCTCATCAAAGAAGTTGAAACATATTCAAGTGAAAAAACCTTGTCCTCCACCTGTTCCCAAAGCCAATGGTACTTAGGCAGCAGATGCCGCATTCAGCTATGGTGCTCTGGGTTCTTCCCAACTCTGATAGCTGACTGATTGTCAAGCCACAAAGTGGTTGCACCACTTGCAGGATATCCTAGTTCAGACATGAAATTCTGAAACCAGACACCATCAGAGCCAGCCTCATTGGCAGCAATGTATTCTGCTTCTGTAGTAGACTTGGCTACAACAGATTGCCTCTTACTGCTCCAGTTCACCAAGCATTTGCCAATAAAGACAGCATGCCCACTAGTAGAGCATGCCAAGTCAACATCCCCAGCATAGTCTGCATCAGAATAAATCTGAAGGCAAGTTGAGTCTTGTCCAGGACCATAGCAAAGCATAAGGTCCTTTGTACCAGCAAGGTACTTGAAGACATGCTGAACTTGTTTCCAATGGGCCTGTCCTGGGTTTGCATTAAACCTACTTAGAGCTCCCACTGCAAAGCTGATGTCTGCATGTGTACCAACTGAAAGGTACATCAGACTGCCTACAGCTGAGAGATAAGGGACAGACTTCATGTACTCCAAGTCCTCAGGAGTCTGAGGGCAGTCTTCTTTAGTCAATGGACTTGACTTGGCCAGAGGAGTAGACACAGGGTGGGCATCAGCCATATTGAAGCAGTCCAGGACATCTATAACAGAATGGACTTAGGTCAATGATTACCTCATCTTCAGAGTTTTAACTTTGCTTAGCTCATCTGCAGAGTTTGAATTCAGCAGTGGTTTCACACACATGTGATCTGTGATGAGAGCCAAGGTGCCAAAAATTGGTGGTGTCACTCAGGTTTGAACCCTCAGCCTCTTAATGCCATTACAGCAACAGTGCATATTAGACAGTTAAGTCAACACAACTGTACTAAAATAAGGAAATTAGAAGACTATGTACTGGCCCTTCTGAGTTCTGAGTGCCAAATAGACTTTTCCCTCTCACTCACAGGGTGGGTTGATCAAACATGGTGTTCTCCATCATCATATATATAAATGGTGAAGATCCCAAGTTAAATTATTCAATCCAGAAGCATGGGAATAGTGAATTTTTATTCCTAACATAACAAAGTCAATTGTGGATGGCCTCTTGCACACCTTTTCCATGGTAGATTTGGATTCCCACTCCCAGTCTACTTTTCCTATCATGGAGGGAAAAATATAAGAGAATGTAAGTCTAATTTACCTTAACTTCAACAACTTTTTACTGACTGTCTTGGTTGATTTCATTGACTTTTGGGTGTGTTTTTTATTGACTTCTGGGGGTGTTTGATTGACTTTGGGGGGTGTTTTTTATTGACTTTTGGGGGTTTTTGATTGACTTCTGGGGTATTTTTATTGACTCTGGGGGGGTGTTGATTGACTTCTGGGGGGGGGGGGTTTTATTGACTTTGGGGGGGTTTGATTGACTTCTGGGGGGGGGGTTATTGATTCTGGGGGTGTTTGACTTCTGGGGGATATTTTTATTGATTTCTGGGGGTATTTTATTGACTCTGGGGGTGTTTTTATTAACTCTGGGGTATTTTTGTTGACTTGGGGGCAAAAAGAATGTGAGTCTGATTTACATTAATTTCAACAGCTTTTACTGACTTTCTTAATGACTTCTGTTCATTTTGGTGGTTGACTTTGGGTGGCCATTTTGTTAATTCTGGGGGCTATTTCTGTTAACTCTGGGGCTATTTTGGTAACTCTGGGGTGATTTTGTCAACTGTTGATGGTGGTTGTTCAATGTTGGGGAATTAAGGTCGTCCCTGGAACCCCAAGGGACACCCAGCCCTGAGCAGGCTAAAAATCAAAGCCATAGCAGAGAAAGACAGGAGAGAGAACTCCACTCCCCTGTGAGGGAAAGATCTACTCCATCAACAACTCAACAATATCAAATCAGCCAATTATGAGCACAGGCTGATGCATTGCCACCTCTTCAGGCAAAACACAGTTATCGTTGTGCTGTCAACCAGCCACAGGGACCATCCCAAGCTGGACCATCTCGGGTCCCTGTGCCAAATCCACACATTCCACCACACATTCCACAACACAATTTCCCACTATTACCACCATTTGAATTAAATCAGCATCAGCAGCAGTCACCAATGCCACAAACCCACACTTCACAATCTGAAAGGGTAACATCATCATCATCTGCATTGGATGAAAATATGGGTTCTGGGGATGATTATGAACCATCAACACAATCATCACCCGAAATTGAGGATGATGGGGCTGATGACTTTCTTGATACACCACCCTCTGCCTGGCCTCGCCGAAATGCACAGAGGCCTCAATGATATGAACAACTTCCTGATTATCAAGTTCACTGTGCACTTCAAATACTACAACCACCAGAGCATGTTCCACCTCCCCCACATGGCCATAATCAAGGCCAACTTGGAAGACATCTTCATGGTCATGGCTATAGAATTCCCATGCAAGGCCATGGCCAAGGTGCTGGGGCACCTGCTGGAGGTGGTGGCCCTGGGGATTCAGACAGTGATGGTGATGGGGTGAATGATGACCATGCACAAGGACAGGGTGCTCCAAGAGAACCCCATGGCCATGGCCAAGGTTGAGGAGAGGGTTGAGGTCAAGGTCAAGGGGAGGGTCAAGGTTGAGGTTGAGGTCAAGGGGAGGGTTGAGGTTGAGGAGAGGGTTGAGGTTGAGGAGAGGGTTGAGGTTGAGGAGGGGGTTGAGGTTGAGGAGAGGGTTGAGGTCAAGGACTGCATATCAATCATGGAGCATTCTTGTAGCCTTATGATGATGACAGGGAATACCCTGATCTCTTCCTTGGTCCCATGACAGTTCAATGCTCCAACTGTGGTGCTCTTCACTGGATGGTAGAAAAATGGAGTGACAGCTCCTTAATTCATCCAATATTTGGAAATGCTGTCAGCAGGGGAAAGTATCTCTCCCTCCAATGAGGATCCCCCCAGAACCTCTATATTCATTGCTCTCCATGCAATTGGATTTTGACCCCAATTACATTCTGCCTGCAATTCAACATGAATGCAGCAGAAATTACCTCAATAATATCTGGAAATATAATGCTGCATTTGCATTCCTATCTCTTGGTGTCAAAATTGATGAGTGCATTACTGGCTGCAGGTGGTGGCCCATATGCATTCAGGATCCATAGGCAACTCTCACATCTTCATGGAGCACTTCTACCAGAGGTGCAGCTTATTTATTGACACCAGTATGATGATGCCTTACTGAAAAATACTTCTCTTTCAGGCTGGACATGATATCAGTTATGCACAGATGTATATCCATGACACTCAGGAGGCACTTGCACATGCCCATCAACAGCGGGTGGCCTGCAACCAAGGCACTACACCTGAAATTATGCTTGAGCTTCAGGATATGATGCATGCCAATAATCCCTACATTCCCATGTACAGAACTGCACATGAGATTTTGCTTGCTCTTCCAGTAGCTCAGTGTAATGTTGAGTGTCACATTCATCTGGATGAAAGTGCAGATCAGCGCTGTTACAATGTCCCCCAAGCTGACCAGATTGCAGCAATTCTCCCAGGGGATGGAGAAAATGCTACCCATGGTCGGGACATTGTCTTATGTCTCCAGCAAGGGGAAAATGGCTTGCAGCATATTTATGAGGACAGCCCAACCTATACTCCACTGCTGTATGTCCTATTGTTTCCATATGGGGAGACAGGGTTTGTCATGGTATCCCATTGGTTGGAGAAGATGAACCTGATGAAGACCGTGAGATTATTCTATGGCTGAATTAAACCTATTTCTGAATTATGACTTCTTTATAGATGCTGAAGGGAATCATAACATGGTGTCATACACATGCTTTTGGGCATACCGTCTTCATAACTGCATGCTCCCTGCACATGGTGCACACCCAGCTCAGATGGAACCCACAACCATCTTCTGCAGTGGCTGTCTCTCTCATCAACTTATTGTTGATGTTTGGGCATGTGTGGAACAGCTGAATCTCCACTGGATTAGGCAGAATCAGGCTACTATTTGTTCTGAACTCTATGGTGGCTTGGTTGATGCCATGAATGGGAATCAAAATGCTAATGCTGCTGCACTGGGACAGCAAATTATCCTGCCTTCATCCCATATTGGAAGTCCTCAGCACATGATGCAGCTATACCAAGACACCATGGCAGCTGCACAGTTCTATGGACCTGCAACCTACTTCATCACTGTCACTGCAAATCCTAACTGGCCTGAGATCCTTGGGGCTATACTTCCAGGCCAAGTTCCAGCAGATCAGCCTGATTTAGTGGATCATGTCTTTTATGAGAAGCTGGGTCTTCTATTCAAGACACTTGCTGTGGTGTTTGGAAAACAATTGGCATGTGTACATGTCATTGAATTCCAGAAACGTGGCCTACCCCATGCCCATCTTCTATTATGGATTGACTGGGAGGACAAACCTCAAACTTCAGAAGATCTTGACAAGGTCAGCTGGACTGTCATCACCTTATGCTCTCAACTGAGATATTGACTTAAATAACAGGTCATTTGATCTCACCTACCAGATCCTGAGACACAACCAAGGCTCTATGCACAAGTGACATCAACCATGATCCATTCCTGTAAAGTTGGCAGATGTCATGATGTGGAGGATGGAAGATGCACCAAAGGCTTTCCAAAAGAATTCCGTGATGAAACATCCATGGATGGGAAAGAATTCCCATTATATGCTTGCCCTGACAATGGCCAGACCTGGGTCAGCCATGGAAAGACATATCACAATGGCCATGTTGTTCCCTATAATCCACACTTGCTTATGCTCCTTGGATGTCATGTCAATGTTGAATTCTGTGCTAACATGCACAGTAGCACAAAGTACATCCACAAATACATCACCAAAGGTCCAGATCAAGCCATGCTTGAGATGAGATGTGATGAAATCAAGGAGTACATTGATGCATGATACATTGGAGTACCAGAGGCCTGCTGGTGCATTTTCCATTATGAGCTCCATGAGCAAATCCCAAACATTGTCCAATTGCCCTTCCATCTCCCAGGTCAACATTTGGTCCACTTCAATCCTGAAGATACCCTTGCCAATATAGTGGAGGACAATGCAAATAATGAGAGTATGCTTACTCAATTCTTCAAGGTGGGAAACAACAGGATTGATCATCACAGAAAATTTAGCACTCACTTTCTTGCCTCACCTGCAGACTAACCAAAACAATGTTCCAGGAGCATGATGTTGGAGGGAAAAATCCCTACCACATGAGAAAGGTCTACAGCGGAATCACATGAAGGGTGATATCTGGAGTTCAGAGGAGTCAAACTAGGAATGAAGATATCTACATGAGTGACAAGAAAAGAGACATACCTGGAGTTCGGAGGAGTCAAACTAAGGGACTGCCTCCAGAGCTCCAAGGTATATAAGGGGCATCCGGTCCGAGATCACCAGATGCCATACATGGTGCTAACCAAAAAAAGGGAAATAGGAGCAAATAACAAATGTGTGAATCAGGGAAGAGAAATATCAAATGAGATACCCGTCACATCTCAACACTCCCACTTTATTTGCCTCCTAGCCTAACCAACCCCAATCTCTTGCAGCATTCCTCATGCTTCACTCGAACTAAGCCCTTTGTGAAGATGTCTGCTGTCATCTCTGTAGTAGGAACATATTCAAGTTGAATAGTCCCCAGCTCCACTTGGTCATGAATCCAGTGATAGGACAGGAGAAGGTGTTTCATTCGTCCATGGTGTTCTGGATTTCTAGCAACAGCAATTGCAGATTGGGTGTCAGCATAGATGGTTGTTGGCCCAGTTGGGGGGTAACCCAGCTCTTGGAGGAATTGCCTCAGCCAGATGGCCTCAGCTCCTGCATGGTTTGAGGCAATGTATTCAGCCTCTGTAGTTGACTGGGCAACCACTGTTTGCCTTTTGCTGCTCCAATTAACACAGCTGGACCCAATGAAAAAGGCATAGCCATTTGTAGAACTGTCAGGGCCACGCTGCGACGAGAGCACCAAACAAATATAAACACAGATAATTCCGGCTAAGTCCGGTGTAAGTCTGGCTAAGTCCGAGAGAATCCAGGCAGGAATGAGATAATGAAGATAGGAGGGGACGGAGAGGCAATCCAGCAGCCCGGAAGGGACTAGGCGGAAATGAGCACAGCGGTCCTTAAGCTCGCGGAGTCAACTGGAAAATACTCAGACCTGTAGTCCGGAGTAACAGCGGAAATCCTGAGATTATGTAATACGAATACGGGATACATGAAGGCTGACCTGTAGTCCAGAGTAACAGCGGAAATCCTGAGAGACCAAAGCTGGGGTCTCTGGACTTCGCTCTCGGACTACTTATACATGATGACTATACTACGGGGGAGTGATCGCTAAACTGGAGGTGGTTACAAGGGGGACAGGAACAGGAACAGGAACAGGAACTCAGCCAGGGGGTGAACCGGAAGCAATGGGAAATGAAAGGGAAATGAAAAGGAAATGAAACCAAGATAG
This sequence comes from Hydnum rufescens UP504, assembly GCA_014904985.1. Taxonomy (NCBI): domain Eukaryota; kingdom Fungi; phylum Basidiomycota; class Agaricomycetes; order Cantharellales; family Hydnaceae; genus Hydnum; species Hydnum rufescens. The sequence goes on along the minus strand of MU128943.1, from coordinate 24,301 downwards.
GGTTGGACCGGAGTCAAACCGGAATCAAGCCAGAAGCAAAGTGGACTTGGGCAAGGGAAATAAGTGGAGAACTGGACTGGAGGTGGGCGGACGAGGACCGGAGTTGACCGGAGTAGACCGGAGTTGGGGGTGAACCCTGACAAGAATGCCCGCTGTCCACATCCCCACCATGGTCTGCATCTGAGTACCCAGTGAGCTGAGCCCCAAAGGAAGAAGGACCATATTCCAAGGCAAGATCTGAGGTGCCACAAAGGTATTGGAAAACTCTTTGGACAGCTCTCCAGTGTTGGGGTCCTGCACATGAGTTGAACCTGCTCAGTACTCCCACTGCATAGGCAATGTCTGGACAAGTGCCAACTGCAAGGTACATGAGGCTTCCCACAGCACTGAGGTAGGGGACTCGTTTCATGTATTCAACCTCCTCAGGAGTCTTGGGAGACATATCTTTGGAGAGGTGGATGTTGGGATCAAGAGGAGTGGAGACAGGGTGAGCATTGGACTGGTGGAAACATTCCAGGATGTCATGGATGTGTTTGTGTTGGGAAAGGAACATTTTGTGATTAGGGCGGTCTTGAGTGATTTGAACACCAATGAGATAAGAGAGATTGCCCAGGTCCCTCATCTTGAAGTGTTTCTGGAGCTCAGCCTTGACATGGAGTTGTGTGGCCTGGTCATTGCAAGCAATGGTGAGATCATCCACATAAACTGGAATGATGATTTTGATCTTGTTCTGAGCCCACACAAAGAGAGAGTGGTCAGATTGGATCCTCTTGAAGCCCAGCTCCATGAAGAGTTCATTGAGTTTCTTGTACCACTGTTGAGGGCTTTGCTTCAGACCATAGAGTGGTTTCTTGAGACAACAGACAAGGTCTTCCTTCCCCTTTGGAATGAACCCCTCTGGTTGGGCCATGTAGATTTCCTCCTCAAGATCACCATTTAGGAAGGCAGAGGAGACATCCATGTGGTCAATGTCCATGTCTTCAATGGCAGCAATGGCAAGAATGGCATGAAGGGAGGCAAATTTGGCAACAGGAGCAAAGGTTTCTGTGTAGTCAAGGTGGGGTTTTTGGGAGAAGCCCTGAGCAACAAGACGAGCCTTGTACCTCTCAATGGAGCCATCTGGATTCTCCTTGATTTTGAAGACCCAACGAGAACCAACTGCTTTTCGACCTTGTGGAAGTGGGACAAGGTCCCAGGTGTTGTTGTCCATGATGGCCTTGTACTCAACTTGGGCAGCCTCCAACCATTTGTGAGAGTCATCAGACTTGATGGCCTCCTTGTATGAACGAGGTTCAATTGCACCTGAAAGGAAGGCATACTCAACCATCTCCTCAGTGCTGAGGGCCCTTTGGGATGAATTGAGGTTTTCAAGTTGGAGGTGATGGGAAAGTCCCCCCAGGGGGGGAACATGTGACTGTGCTGGAAGCAAATTGTGCAAAGTGCCCCCAATGAGGGTGCATGTGACTGGGCCAGAAGCAAAGTGGGCAAAGTGCCCTCAGTGAGGGTGCATGTGACTGGGCCGGAAGCAAAGTGCACAAATGTGCCCCCAGTGAGGGTGCACATGACTGGGCCGGAAGCAAAGTGCACGAATGTGCCCCCAGTGAGGGTGCACATGACTGGGCTGGAAGCAAAGTGTACGAAAGTGCCCCCAGTGAGGGTGCATGTGACTGCACTGGAAGCAAATTATGTAATTCACCAGCCTCATGTTCCTCCGCATGTTCTGCCCCTTCTGGTGCATTGCCGTTCTCTGGTTCAGGGGTAGAGGGGTGCAGTCTGGACATGTCCACCTTCCACCACTCACCAGGAGGGGCATGAGCCCTAGTTGACCGACGAAGAGGGAGATCAGGAGGGGGTGCCAACACAGGAGGGGGAACAGGATTCTGAGGAGCAGGGGGTGGTCCAGGTGACTGGGGGGGATCCTCAGGATCATCAGGGTGGGGTGGAGATCCTGGGGGAGGGGGAGCCTCAGGGGTATCAGGGGCAGATACTCCCACTGAACCAGGGGGGATATCAGGGGGGATGAACAGGGGTCTGTACTGGGGGTTCTCTGATGTGAGGGAAGTCCCAGGGAGTAGACTCTCATTGAAAAATAATATCCTGACTGATGATGATACCCTTGGTGGTAGGGTTGTAGCACCTCCAGCCCTTGTAGTCAGGTGGGTAGCCAAGAAAGATGCATTTCATGGACTTGGGTGCAAACCCTTTCCTTTGGTCCTTTTGGACATGCACATAGGCTTGACATCCAAATACCTGAAGATGATCCACAGAAGGTTTCTTCCCATGCCAGGCTTCATAGGGAGTCTTCCCAGGAAGGGCAGATGTGGGGGATTGATTCAGAACATGGAGGAAGGTGGACAGGGCTTCACCCCAGAAGGAAGCAGGGAGATGGGCAGCAGTGAGCATGGAGGTGATTCCATTCTCTAGGATCCTGTTAGTGATCTCTGCTACTCCATTCTGCTGAGGGGTGGCCCTAGTGGTATGCTGACGGGCTATACCATGTTCCTGCATGAATGCCTCCCACTGCTTGGACATATACTCCCCACCCTTGTCATCTCTAAAAGCCTTGATGGTCCTTCCAGTTTGGTTCTCAGCAAGGGCCTTGAATTGTTTGAATGCAGCAAATGTCTTGTCCTTAGTCTTCAACAAGTAGACAAAGCGATAACGAGTGGCATCATCAATGAAGGTGACCCAATACCAGTATCCAGAGGAGGTTCGAACAGGGGTAGGACCATGAAGATCAGAGTGGACAAGTTCAAGGGGTTTGGAACGACGGGAGGTGGCCACTTTTGGGAAGGGGTCTCTGTGCTGCTTTCCCAGGATGCATGCCTCACAGGTAGGGGGGAAAGGAGCAGAGTTGTCAATTTTAAGGCCAGTGACAAGATCCTTCCCAACAAGTTGATTTAGCCTGTCATGGCCAATGTGGCCTAGACAACAATGCCAGAGTTCCAAGTCCTTAGCCACTTTGACAGAGTAGGCACTCTCCTGGGAGACAGTGCTTCCATCCAGGTAGGCCACATTGTCCTTTTGGATAGTGGCTGTGAAGACAAGGGTGGACCATGTTTAAAATCCAAGTGCCCTTGGTGGATGGTGACAGTAAAGCCATGGTGCCAAGTGAGAGTGAGGACAGACAATAAATTGTTTGCAAGGGAGGGAACATGGAGTACTCAACTAAACAGAACAGATTGAAGGGGATATCCATCCTTCACAGGCCTAAACTCCACAGTACCAACTCCAGCAGCCCTAATGACCTCATTGTTTGCAAGACAAATGGGGATATTGCAGGGGGAATATGACACAAACCAGTGACAGTGTGGTGTCATATGAGATGTGGCCCCTGTGTCTGCATTCCAAGAGTCAGAGGCTGGAGAGGAGGAGGGAGATTGACGACTTGCACTTCCAGCAAACTCAGTGGGGGTGTCCTCTGCCTTGGCCACATTGGAGTTGGCTGTTTTGGGCTTGTGACAAGAGGAACATTCCTCATGAGCCTTTCCCTTGGCAGCCTTGAAACGATTGCAATCGTTCTGGACATGGCCTTTGCCCCCACAGAAATCACATTTAGGCGATGATGATGTGGGAGGTGGTGGAGGAGTGGTGACTTTGAGGGCAGAGGATGTGGAGGAGGAAGTGGAGTCATGGGTGGCAGCACAAAGGAGCTCTTCATTTTTGAAGGCATTGGTCACCTTGGCCTTGGTGAGAGTGTCCTGGGCCAGGAGAGCAGTGGTGAGCTCTTGATAGGTATCAGAGGCACCCCGAAGGAGGGCCATAGTGGCCAGTTCCTCATCAAAGGAGTCCATGGTGAAGGTTTCTGGGTGGAGATCCTTGACAGCATGGAGGGCATCATTGACTCAACCAGAGAAGTTTTGCACAGACTCATCAGGAGCCATGCGGATGGAGAGGAGGGTGGAATAGGCAAGGAAGCGAGAACCAGCAGATTTGGTCTCATGATGGGAGCGAAGAGCATCCCACATCTTCTGAGGGTCCCCTTTGTGGGGGATAATGATTCCATGTTGCTTGGGCTCACAAGCAAGGAGGATGGCACCGGCTGCAGCTTCAAGCTTGTCAAGGTAGTCATCAAGCTCTTTTCCATCGTGAGGGGAGGTGTAGGATGGCTGCATTTGTCTCCAGGCACCAATGGTGCGAAGGTAGGCCTCCATTGATTCCGCCCATTGATGATAGTTGGTATTGTTGAGGGGAGGAAATGAGAATTTCTGAGAATCAGAAGACATTGGGAGGAGGTGGAGGTGTGAGAATATGAGTGGTTGGAGAGTGAAGTGAACTCAACAGATAGAGAGAGAGGTAAGCGCTGTAAGCAGGAAGGTTAACAACCAATCCAACTACTGTCCACGATGTTGAGCCGGGGACGAATGAGGGGATCACAGATCTAATCCGGATGTTCAGGTCCGAGTGGGGGAAGGTCTTTTGAACAGGGGAAATTGCAGTGAGCCAACAAAGCCCAAGCAATTAAGTGAGAATGTGTCTTTCAGTCAAATTACCACACCCTAAGAATCTCTTCTTGAGACCTTAGTCAAAGTGTAGTTAGAATTCGCTTTTTGTAGTGAGAAATCACCCAGGGACCAGCAGCTGTTCAAGGAGCTTCAAACTGGAGGGAGGGGGAGAACTACTGAATTTGTGTGCTAGCTGCACCTAATATACAATCCAGACTTCGACTCAATAGAAAGTGGAAAAGTCGGACATAAGGGACACACAGAGAAAAAGAAATAAAGTTAAAATCTTCAAAACTGATGGAGATATTCCAATTTCAAGATAAAAGGGGAGATTGACACATTACATGCTATTCCTCCTTCAAACCTGGACAAGTTCCCTTAAGGAAAAGTGGAATAGGTCGCCCTGAGGGTCTTCTCCATCGGAAATAAGAGGGCCGGAAGTAATTCGCTATTTTGTATGGTGGAGCAAAGGGGGAGTCATGGGGAGGGAGTTGTCTTGTGAAAAATGGAGTTCACGTCCGCTGGTTTTGCCCTTGGTACCGTTCGATGTGAATTTTCAACAGCTTTCAGGGCATGGTCGTTTCGAGTCGATCCAATCAAAACTGACAGAGAAATTCGAAAAATACTCCTTCAGAGTATGAATCATGGCAAGATATTGTTACAGGGACCGCATTTTTGATCCGTTCGTTTTGTGTTTGGTACCGTTCGATAAGTACGATTCGTATCTTTCTGGGCGCAGTTGTTTCAAGTCAATCCAATCAGAACTGACGGAGAAATTCGAAAAATACTCCTTCAGAGTAGTGCAGCCCCTATCTGGATCATGTGATGAATCCGCGAGTCCAGAATTGGAACTAGGCCCAGTCCGCGTCATTACATAATCACAATCTGTCGCCCTTAAGGCAATAGGATGACTTGGAAGAGCAAGCAAGTCACCCAGTCTTGAAGAAAGATGGCAAGTTGAATTGCCTTGTCCAAAGAAAATGGACTTGAAGTAGGGCATAAACTGCCCCTTTTTGATGAGGACTGTTGAAGTCCGACGGATAGTCAATAAATTGACTGGTGGACATGGTAAAGGAATGAGGCGATATTATGGGTTGGAAAGGGTAGGAATCCAATTGATTTCATGAATAAACGAATGGTGATATAATTAAATGAGCGCAGTGACATATAATTGATTCGTTCGTAGGGAAAATGGGCTGAGGATGAGGATTCTATGGTGTAGGGATTTATCCCTCCAACAGCACTGAAGACAGTATTGGTATGGCTAGAGGGATGGGCCCATAACCTGAGAAAGGTCTACAGCGGAATCACATGAAGGGTGATATCTGGAGTTCGGAGGAGTCAAACTAGGAATGAAGATATCTACATGAGTGACAAGAAAAGAGACATACCTGGAGTTCAGAGGAGTCAAACTAAGGGACTGCCTCCAGAGCTCCAAGGTATATAAGGGGCATCCAGTCTGAGATCACCAGATGCCATACATGGTGCTAACCAAAAAAAGGGAAATAGGAGCAAATAACAAATGTGTGAATCAGGGAAGAGAAATATCAAATGAGATACCCATCACATCTCAACACCACATAGAGTTCCCTTTCAGCCTCAAATTTTCTGATGAATGAATTAAAAATGTACCAATATGTCATCTGAATAACAATCCTTTCATCTGTTCATGGATGAGCATGAATTCCATATGCCTGAGAAGATGTAAATGGAATGCTCATTTCCTTTGTACACGAGTCAATCTCCCAGGGTCTTCAACAGGCCACAGGGACTGTATTCATTTATGCCTTACCATAAGCCATGATATGGTGGACCCAGCAATTCAACTTGCCCTTCTGTATATTGTCTTGAATTCTCCTTCAATCTGCTCATACAGATCTTGTTGCCTGAAGGGGGACTCTAATGAATGGTGATTATGTAATATGATAGATTACACACCCAGGCCTTCATTCCTATGCATGGATACATTTACATAATCAAATAGGGGCAAATGCAGCACTCTTAAGGAGTATTCATCAAATTTCTCTGTCAGTTCTGATCGGATTGGCTTGAAAAAGTGGCAACCGGAAAGATATGATTTACACCTATCCAACGATACTGAGCACGAGTCGATCCAATTAAAATTGCATGTTCCAGAATGATTTTACTATGGAATCTATGCTCTTAAGGAGTATTTTCCACTTTTTGAAGTCAATTCATATCCGATCGACTCATAAATATGGTGCCCTGAAAGCTGTAATTAATAACTATCAAATGATACTGATTACGTGTCCATTGGATCAGAACTGAGGCTTCTGGAATGATTTCACCTGCTCATTCATAATTAGAAGGTGTATTTTTCAAATTTCTCCGTCAGTTTTGATCAGATTTTCATGAACCAACTGTGCCTAGAAAGGTATTAGAAATTCCCATCCAGCAGTATGAAGGGTGTCACGAACAAAGAAGAACTCAGTGTTCTACATACAAATTTCCCCCTTGTCTCAGGAGAACATCATTCCCCCTTCCAATTTTCAAATATCGAATATTGTCCAACAGCCTTATATCTGAAGGATAGGACATTCAGGACGACTCATTCCACCATTCCACAAGGGAATCTGTCCAAAAGGGAAGGAGAAATAGTCATTTTATGCTCTATCCTATCCCCAGACTTGTAAATTGAATATCTCTGTCAATTTTGAAGCTTTTCACTTGATTCCTTTTTCTACATATTTCTCCTATCCCCCTGCTTCTGTCAGATATTTGATCTCATAGCCAGGTTGTATATCAAGCGAATTGTGTTGAAAATTCCATTGTCTTCCCCCTCCCCAGTCTGAAGCACTGAAGTATTGCTGCTGGATTTCTGGGTGAATTCCATCTGAGGACATTGCTACTACTACACTTTGTCTAAGGCCACAAGACTAGGACCTTGGAGTGTGGTATTTGTGGCATAATTTCCCCTTTATTGATCTGCTTGAGCAACTACTGCTGACAGTGGATTATCTTCTATCCTAAAGACCCTCCTACACTCGGACCTGAACATTCGGATTATTTTGGTGGCCCCTATTCTTTGTTCTCAATTCCATATCTGAGAAAGGTCTACAGCGGAATCACACAAAGGGTGATATCTGGAGTTCGGAGGAGTCAAACTGAGAACAATGATATATACATGAGTGAAAGGAAAAGGAATATACCTGGAGTTCAGAGGAGTCAAACTGAGGGACATCCTCCAGAACTCCCTGGTATATATAGGGCATCCGGTGTGGAAGATAAAAACATCCAGTATCAGAAAATGCAAATATCCATTGATCCCAGCCATTGGAATAATCATGTGACCTATTACGAAATTAATTACAGCTATGCATGAAAACAGAGTTCATTCGATTTCTCCATCAGTTTTTATTGGAGAGGTATGCCCATATAACTCTTAGAAAGCTATGATTCACACCTTTTGAACGGTACCAAACACAAGTTGAATGGACCAAAACTTCACTCTCCAGGCCAATTTTACTATCAAAATCCGGAATTTTCAGTAAAAAAATGAATTTCTCTGTCAGTTTGCATCCAATCCCTTCGGAACAACCACACCTGGAAAGATATAAAAAATATGCATCCAACGGTACTGAGCACGCGAATAACAGATCAAAACTGAACTCTGCAGAATGATATTACTATCAGAATCAACACCCATCAGTAAAAAACAAATTTCTCTGTCAGTTTACACCGGATCTGCTCAGAACCACCGTGCCCAGAAAGCTGTTGAAAATCCGCATCTAATGATACCAAGAACATCTATTATGGATGCAAACTGTTGTTTCTGCATCGAATCCCATCCCATGCACTCATCCCCATTATCAACCAGCAACAAAAACATCTTAACCACTGGACTACAAACAAATTAATCTCCAAGAACTCAGAAATATCCTCTTATTTCATCTCCCATTGCCACAAATAACTTCTAGAACCTCACAGATAAGAAAGATAACACCTCCTTGACTACCCTTTTGTTCTGTTTATGAATGACTCACCTTCCTTGCAACCACTTTATGAAAGATAACACCTTAGCAACCCTTTTGTTCTGTTTATGAATGACTCACCTTCCTTGCAACCACTTTATGAATGACTCACCTATCATGCAACCACCTTATGAATGACTCACCCTCCTTGACAACCCTATTGTTCTCACATATGACTCACCTAGGAATGAGTCATATTCTTTAAACACAGCCACCTTCAGAAAGGTATAAAAGCTGGTAGATTTTCCTGTATCCCCCCATCTTCTCACTACTGGAATATACTACTGTCTACAAATCTGCTTACATCTGAAAAGAGTACTGATCTGAAAGCCATCTGGAGCTAAGTCATATACAAGGTTGTTAAGACTAAGTCACTGGAAGCCCTCTACACGAAATACTAAGCCAAGGATAGTTGCAGGACCTAAGGTTAGAGTTGCTGGACATCCAAGGAAAGGTGAGTAATAATAAAGTCAAGTCAGAAGAAGAAAGAAACACATTGACACACTGAATCAAGCTTAAACTAGTCTAGTACCCTCTTTAGAATCTGCATTTTGACCAGGAGGACACAAATAGGTACACACAAATAGCAGTAAACAGTTCAATACAACACGTATAAGCCTTTCACAAGCATCCCACGATATATCATTGACTATAGCTAGTCCATACCATTGCCTTACCATCACTGAATACCATACACAACTTGTTAGAGAGTGATCAACCATCAGAGCAAACCAGCCCATTGAATAAAAACAGAAATACAGTCTCCCATCTACACACTGGCTGAACCAGAGTTTGATTTGACAGTCATCAGAGCTCCCAATCCTTCTTCTATACCGGCCTGAGATCACTGGATGCCATAAATGGTGCTAACCAAATATGGAATAGGGCAAATAACAAATGTGTCAATCAGGGAAATGGAATATCAAATGCAATACCCATCACATCTCAACAATATCATGGACTGTGGCAAGATTCCCCCATTTTCTCCTGCTTACAATGAGCTCTCACATATCAGGAGTTTCCTCAGCATTTTGTCTGGGCAAGAAAGGTCTGGAAGCCACAAGAGAGGGGCTTTGCAATTGGTCACATGTATGGTGCATTCCCATCTGCAGGAGATTGATTCTATCTCCACACTCTCCTCACAATTGTGAGGGGTCCACAATCATTCGAAGATCTGCAACTTGGGTGGCAAGTGTGAGTCAGAGAGCAGAGAGGCAACACCTTCATCCAGAATGCGATTAGTGCACTCAGCAACACCATTCTGTTGGGGAGTAGCTCGAGTAGTGTGTTGTCTCTCAATGCCATGCTCAAGGATGAATGCCTCCCACTCATTAGACATGTACTCACCACCTTTGTCATCCCTGAGAGCCTTGAGAGCATTCCCAGTCTGTTTCTCTGCCCAAGATTTAAACTGCTTGAAGGCAGAGAATGCTTCACTCTTTTTATGGAGGAGCCAGACTTGTCGATAGTGGAAAGCATCATCAATGAAAGTAATCCAGTACTGATACCCATTGGCTGTAGGCACAGAGATTGGGCCATGGAGATCAGAGTGGACAAGCTCCAGAGGGAGGGAGTGGTGGGAGGAGGCAGCCTGGGGAAAAGGATGTCTAGTCTGCTTTCCATCCATGCAGGCAGGGCAGACTGGCACAGAAGAGGGGACAGTGGGGAGCACCAGATCTGAGACAAGATTGTGCTCCACCAGGGTTTTGAGATGTCCCAAACTGATGTGGCCAAAATGACGATGCCAGAGGTGATAGCCAGCTGCCTGGGCTGGAGATGCAATCTGAGGTTGAACTACTGTGCTCCCACTCAACAAGGCAACTCTGTCAGCTCCCACTGAGGCATAGAAGTGAGGTATGCCATCTCTAACAAACTTAAGGGTGTCAGACTCAATCACAACTCGAAAGGCATGTTTAGAGGTGAGAGTCAAGACAGAGAGGAGATTCTGATTGAGATCAGGGACAGGTAGAACACCAGAGAATAATACAGAGCGCAAAGTATGGCCATCTCTAACTGGAGTAAACTCAACAGTACCTACTCCAGCTGCATAAATAACCTGGCATTGGCAACTCGGATTGGAAGATTGCAGGGGTATATGACTTAAACCACTCTCTATGAGGAGTCATATGAGAAGTGGCCCCTGTGTCTGCATTCCAAGAGTTAGGCAGGGAGCTGGAGAGGGAGAGAGGACGAATACTTGCAGCACCTGCAGACTCTGAGGGAGTCTGAGCATCCTGGGCAGTATTAGCATTGTGTTTGTGAGGATCGTTGCCTTTTGGATGAATCCTTGACCTCCTCTTTTGCCTTGATGCTGGCATCTCTGAACTTGAAGCAGCAGCTCAACAGTATGTCCATTTTTGCCACAGAAGGCACAGGGGACACTAGAAACTGGAGCAACAGCAGCAGGAGATGTGGCAGCATTGGCAGCAGCAGCAGCAGTGACTCCCAGACGATGGGCCTCCTCATTCTTGAGGGCATCCTCAACCTGCTGCACAGTTAAGTGGGATTGGGCAAGCAGGGAGGTGGTCAGTGCACTGTACTGAGTGCCATTGAGGAGGACAGAGATGAGAAGCTCCCTATCAGAGTCCTCAAGAGAATAGGTGGAGCCAGGACTGGGCACAGGGGGAGGAGAGACTGGAGCAGGTGGACGAGTGGACTGGAGAAAGCACAAGGCTTCTCTAGCACGAGAGATAAAGGTAGCCACTGTCTCAGAAGAATCCTGCTTCACAGCCAAGAGGGATTGCAAAGCATTGTACCTGAGTGGCAAAGGTGGAGGCCCCATAGGTGTCCTTGATGGCAGTGAGAATCACCTGAGGGTCTGTGGACAAGAGGGAGACACTCCTGAGTTCAGGAGAGAGATGACGACGAATTTCTCCCACAGCCTGATCCCTAGACTCCATAGACTTGCGCCAGTTCTTCACATCTGTGACTGGATCAGGGACAGTGGTGTGTATCCAGTACCACATGCCTTTGGCCCTGAGGTAATCCTCCATAGCAGGGGCCCAGAGGGAATAGTTGGCAGTGGTGAGGAGTGGAACATTGGTAGAGGAGGAAGAAGTGGCAGGAGTAGACATGTTGGAGTAAAAGTGAAATTGCATGGGAACGAAGGCCCTGCGAGGTGACGAAATTTGGCGAGACGATAGAGGGCGATGGGGACTACCAGCAGACGAAGAGACGAGGCGAAATGGACGAGGGAACGATCCAAAAAGACGAACTTTTTGAACAGTGAATTCAACAGAGTGAGATAGACTGCCCTGGGTTGATTTCGTGAGATCGTGTGTGTGGATTCGCCTGAAACTTGGGACGATGGTGGGTGCCACAGAGACCAAGTGGTGTGCCAAATTTGGGGAAATCGGATGAGCGGATGGGGAGATATCAACGATTTTTGGCAGCAGAGGTAGGAGGAGATGATGGACACCAGTGTGATGGCGACACAACCAGTGGACAGAGATGTCTGAAAGCTGGAGAGGATGTAGGGGGCGTATGGGCGAGCCTGTACGCAAAAAAGAGCAACGAAAGATTGTGAATTGGTGGAGATATAGGTGATTGATGAAATCACAGAAAGCACCCAAAGGTAGTGCAATATCTCCAGAACCACTGGATGGAACCGGCTGAAATTTGGCAGAAATGGAGTGTACAACGAGTAGAAGCTGTGTGCCCAATTTCAGGACGATTGGAGCTAGGCCTGGGGCGATGGGCCCATAACCTCTCCTCATATGAGAGTGGTTCAAGTCATATACCCCCTGCAATCTTCCAATTCGAGTTGCCAATGGCCAGGTTATTTATGCAGCTGGAGTAGGTACTGTTGAGTTGTCTCCAGTTAGAGAAGGACCACATGAGGGCAGTGGGAGAGGATGGAGATAGGGAGACAGAAAATGATTGGATTGCTTTGTAAATAGGCTTGAAAGATGTGGACAAATGAGGTGATTCCAACAAGCCCATGAACACCCAATTTGGCCAAGATTTGAGATTCCAGGTGATGTTGAGTGGGAGGGCAGGAGGAGATGAGGAAGAGTGAGGCAAAAATTGTCAGAACATCTTGAGCTTGCCCACATATCCTCTACCCACATACCAATTTTCAGCCTGATCCATTGAGAATTGCCCTCATTGCTACATGTGTGTCAGGGCCATGCTGCAACAAGAGCACCAAACAAGTGTAAACACAAATAAATCCAGCTAAGTCCAGTGTAAGTTCTGGCTGAGTCCAAATGAGAGTAAGATAGTAAGAGACAGGAGAATGGAGGAGGAATCCTGCAGCCTGGAAGGGTCTGGGCAGAAGTGAGCACAGCAGTCCTTAAGCTCACAAAGTCAGCTGGAAATATGGATGCTGTGGTTCAGGTATAAACCTATGGAACCTGAGTTTAAACCTGAACCTGACCCAGGTCAGGTTCCATTCCATGTAAATTGACCATTATTCTGGCACCAAATCTGGCATTTACACATGTGACTATAGTTCTGGAGTCAGAAGTCACATGACTTGGCCATCAAATGAGGTCATTGGTGCAGGTCACAAGTCACATGACAGAATGTAGTGACTAAATACCATCTTCAGAAGATGTGTGAGCAATAAATTGAAGTGAAAGGGGGCTAGGAAGGAGATGTGGATGTAAAGCATGATGTAAAGAGAGTGGCAGAGGCAGAGACTTGAGTATAGGGTGTAGATATTCTGTAGTACCCCCTGAAAATGTTGACTTCCCTCATACCTCAGGTTTCAGGTTTAAACCAGGTTTAAACCAGAACCTGACCTGAATGGTGAGAAAGGTCTACAGCGGAATCACACGAAGGGTGATATCTGGAGTTCGGAGGAGTCAAACTAAGAATGAAGATATCTACATGAGTGACAAGAAAAGAGACATACCTGGAGTTCGGAGGAGTCAAACTAAGGGACTGCCTCCAGAGCTCCAAGGTATATAAAGGGCATCCGGTCCGAGATCACCGGATGCCATACATGGTGCTAACCAGAAAAGGAAATAGGGGCAAATAACAAATGTGTGAATCAGGGAAGAGAAATATCAAATGGGATACCCGTCACATCTCAACACTCCCACTTTATTTGCCTCCTAGCCTAACCAACCCCAATCTCTTGCAGCATTCCTCATGCTTCACTCGAACCAAGCCTTTTGTGAAGATGTCTGCTGTCATCTCTGTAGTAGGAACATATTCAAGTTGAATAGTCCCCAGCTCCACTTGGTCACAAATCCAGTGATAGGACAGGAGAAGGTGTTTCATTCGTCCATGGTGCTCTGGATTTCTAGCAACAGCAATTGCAGATTGGTTGTCGCCATAGATAGTTGTTGGCCCAGTTGGGGGTAACCAAGCTCTTGGAGGAATTGCCTCAGCCAGATGGCCTCAGCTCCTGCATGGTTTGAGGCAATGTATTCAGCCTCTGTAGTTGACCGGGCAACCACTGTTTGCCTTTTGCTGCTCCAATTAACACAGCTGGACCCAATGAAGAAGGCATAGCCATTTGTAGAACGCCCACTGTCCACATCCCCACCATGGTCTGCATCTGAGTACCCAATGAGCCGAGACCCAAAGGAAGAGGGACCATATTCCAAGGCAAGATCTGAGGTGCCACAAAGGTATTGGAAAACTCTTTGGACAGCTCTCCAGTGTTGGGGTCCTGCACATGAGTTGAACCTGCTCAGTACTCCCACTGCATAGGCAATGTCTGGACGAGTGCCAACTGCAAGGTACATGAGGCTTCCCACAGCACTGAGGTAGGGGACTCGTTTCATGTATTCAACCTCCTCAGGTGTCTTGGGGGACATATCTTTGGAGAGGTGGATGTTGGGATCAAGAGGAGTGGAGACAGGGCGAGCATTGGACTGGTGGAAACGTTCCAGGATGTCATGGATGTGTTTGTGTTGGGAAAGGAACATTTTGCAATTAGGGCGGTCTCGAGTGATTTGAACACCAATGAGATAAGAGAGATTGCCCAGGTCCCTCATCTTGAAGCGTTTCTGGAGCTCAGCCTTGACATGGAGTCGTGTGGCCTGGTCATTGCAAGCAATGGTGAGATCATCCACATAAACTGGAATGATGATTTTGATCTTGTTCTGAGCCCACACAAAGAGAGAGTGGTCAGATTGGATCCTCTTGAAGCCCAGCTCCATGAAGAGCTCATTGAGTTTCTTGTACCACTGTCGAGGGCTTTGCTTCAGACCATAGAGTGGTTTCTTGAGACGACAGACAAGGCCTTCCTTCCCCTTTGGAATGAACCCCTCTGGTTGGGCCATGTAGATTTCCTCCTCAAGATCACCATTTAGGAAGGCAGAGGAGACATCCATGTGGTCAATGTCCATGTCTTCAATGGCAGCAATGGCAAGAATGGCACGAAGGGAGGCAAATTTGGCAACAGGAGCAAAGGTTTCTGTGTAGTCGAGGTGGGGTTTTTGGGAGAACCCCTGAGCAACAAGACGAGCCTTGTACCTCTCAATGGAGCCATCTGGATTCCTCCTTGATTTTGAAGACGCAAACGAGAACCAACTGGCTTTCGACTGGTGGAAGTGGGACAAGGTCCCCAGGTGTTGTTGTTCCATGATGGCACTGTTACTCGACTTTGGCAGCCTCCAACCAATTTGTGAGAGTCATCAGACTTGATGGCCCTCCTTGTATGAACGAGGGTCAATCCCCCTGAAAGGGAAAGCATACTAAATCATCTCCTCAAAAGTTGCTGAGGGCCCTTTGGGCATGAATTGAGGTTTTTCAGTTGGAGTGAATGGGAAAGCCCCAGGGGGGGAGCATGTTGACTGTGCCGGAAGCAAATTTGTGTGAAAGTGCCCCCAGGAGGGTGCACATGACTGGGGCAGAAGCAAGTGGGCGAAAGTGCCCCCCAGTGAGGGTGCATGTGACTGGGCCGGAAAGCAAGTGACGAAAAGTGCCCCCAGTGAGGTGCACGTGACTGCCGGAAGCAAAGTTTGCACGAAAGTCCCCCAGTGGAAGGGTGCACGTGACTGGGCCGAAGCAAAGTGCACGAAAGTGCCCCCAGTGAGGGTGCATGTGACTGCACTGGAAGCAAATTATGTAATTCACCAGCCTCATGTTCCTCTGCACATTCTGCCCCTTCTGGTGCGTTGCCATTCTCTGGTTCAGGGGTAGAGGGGTGCAGTCGGGACATGTCCACCTTCCACCACTCACCAGGAGGGCCACGAGCCCTAGTTGACCGACGAAGAGGGAGATCAGGAGGGGGTGCCAACACAGGAGGGGGAACAGGATTCTGAGGGGCAGGGGGTGGTCCAGGTGACTGGGGGGGATCCTCAGGATCCTCAGGGTGGGGTGGAGATCCTGGGGGAGGGGGTGCCTCAGGGGTATCAGGGGCAGATACTCCCACTGAACCAGGGGGGATATCAGGGGGGATGAACAGGGGTCTGTACTGGGGGTTCTCTGATGTCAGGGAAGTCCCAGGGAGTAGACTCTCATCAAAAATAATATCCCGACTGATGATGATACCCTTGGTGGTAGGGTTGTAGCACCTCCAGCCCTTGTAGTCAGGTGGGTAGCCAAGAAAGATGCATTTCATGGACTTGGGTGCAAACCCTTTCCTTTGGTCCTTTTGGACATGCACATAGGCTTGACATCCAAATACCCGAAAGATGATCCACAGATGGTTTCTTCCCATGCCAGGCTTCATAGGGAGTCTTCCCAGGAAGGGCAGATGTGGGGGATCGATTCAGAACATGGAGGAAGGTGGACAGGGCTTCACCCCAGAAGGAAGCAGGGAGATGGGCAGCAGTGAGCATGGAGGTGATTCCATTCTCTAGGATCCTGTTAGTGATCTCTGCTACTCCATTCTGCTGAGGGGTGGCCCTAGTGGTATGCTGACGGGCTATACCATGTTCCTGCATGAATGCCTCCCACTGCTTGGACATATACTCTCCACCCTTGTCATCTCTAAAAGCCTTGATGGTCCTTCCAGTTTGGTTCTCAGCAAGGGCCTTGAATTGTTTGAATGCAGCAAATGTCTCGTCCTTAGTCTTCAACAAGTAGACAAAGCGATAACGAGTGGCATCATCAATGAAGGTGACCCAATACCGGTATCCAGAGGAGGTTCGAACAGGGGTAGGACCATGAAGATCAGAGTGGACAAGTTCAAGGGGTTTGGAACGACGGGAGGTGGCCACTTTTGGGAAGGGGTCTCTGTGCTGCTTTCCCAGGATGCATGCCTCACAGGTAGGGGGGAAAGGAGCAGAGTTGTCAATTTTAAGGCCAGTGACAAGATCCTTCCCAACAAGTTGATTTAGCCTGTCATGGCCAATGTGGCCTAGACGACAATGCCAGAGTTCCAAGTCCTTAGCCACTTTGACAGAGTAGGCACTCTCCTGGGAGACAGTGCTTCCATCCAGGTAGGCCACATTGTCCTTTTGGATAGTGGCTGTGAAGACGAGGGTGGAACCATGTTTAAAATCCAAGTGCCCCTGGTGGATGGTGACAGTAAAGCCATGGTGCCGAGTGAGAGTGAGGACAGACAATAAATTGTTTGCAAGGGAGGGAACATGGAGTACTCGACTAAACAGAACAGATTGAAGGGGACGACCATCCTTCACAGGCCTAAACTCCACAGTACCAACTCCAGCAGCTCTAATGACCTCATTGTTTGCAAGACGAATGGGGATATTGCAGGGGGAATATGACACAAACCAGTGACGGTGTGGTGTCATATGAGACGTGGCCCCTGTGTCTGCATTCCAAGAGTCAGAGGCTGGAGAGGAGGAGGAGGGAGATTGACGACTTGCACTTCCAGCAAACTCAGTGGGGGTGTCCTCTGCCTTGGCCACATTGGAGTTGGCTGTTTTGGGCTTGTGACGAGAAGAACGTTCCTCATGAGCCTTTCCCTTGGCAGCCTTGAAACGATTGCAATCGTTCTGGACATGGCCTTTGCCCCCACAGAAATCACATTTGGGGGATGATGATGTGGGAGGTGGTGGAGGAGTGGTGACTTTGAGGGCAGAGGATGTGGAGGAGGAAGTGGAGTCACGGGTGGCAGCACGAAGGAGCTCTTCATTTTTGAAGGCATTGGTCACCTTGGCCTTGGTGAGAGTATCCTGGGCCAAGAGAGCAGTGGTGAGCTCTTGATAGGTATCAGAGGCACCACGAA
This sequence comes from Hydnum rufescens UP504, assembly GCA_014904985.1. Taxonomy (NCBI): domain Eukaryota; kingdom Fungi; phylum Basidiomycota; class Agaricomycetes; order Cantharellales; family Hydnaceae; genus Hydnum; species Hydnum rufescens. Next base: position 6,767 of record MU128943.1, on the reverse strand, counting down.
GGAGGGCCATAGTGGCCAGTTCCTCATCAAAGGAGTCCATGGTGAAGGTTTCTGGACGGAGATCCTTGACAGCATGGAGGGCATCATCGACTCGGCCAGAGAAGTTTTGCACAGACTCATCAGGAGCCATGCGGATGGAGAGGAGGGTGGAATAGGCAAGGAAGCGAGAACCAGCAGATTTGGTCTCATGATGGGAGCGAAGAGCATCCCACATCTTCCGAGGGTCCCCTTTGTGGGGGATAATGATTCCATGTTGCTCGGGCTCACAAGCAAGGAGGATGGCACCGGCTGCAGCTTCAAGCTTGTCAAGGTAGTCGTCAAGCTCTTTTCCATCACGAGGGGAGGTGTAGGATGGCTGCATTCGTCTCCAGGCACCGATGGTGCGAAGGTAGGCCTCCATTGATTCGCCCATTGACGATAGTTGGTATTGTTGAGGGGAGGAAATGAGAATTTCCGAGAATCAGAAGACATTGGGAGGAGGTGGAGGTGTGAGAATATGAGTGGTTGGAGAGTGAAGTGAACTCGACAGATAGAGAGAGAGAGGTAAGCGCTGAAGACAGTATTGGTATGGCTAGAGGGATGGGCCCATAACCTGAGAAAGGTCTACAGCGGAATCACACGAAGGGTGATATCTGGAGTTCGGAGGAGTCAAACTAAGAATGAAGATATCTACATGAGTGACAAGAAAAGAGACATACCTGGAGTTCGGAGGAGTCAAACTAAGGGACTGCCTCCAGAGCTCCAAGGTATATAAAGGGCATCCGGTCCGAGATCACCGGATGCCATACATGGTGCTAACCAGAAAAGGAAATAGGGGCAAATAACAAATGTGTGAATCAGGGAAGAGAAATATCAAATGGGATACCCGTCACATCTCAACAGCTGGACCCCAGAACACAAATTCCTGAGCCAGGCCTGTAGCTACCTATGGTGGTTGGGAACTATTCCTCAGTGATAGCACATTACATGGGTTTCAGGTAATTCCTTGACTGTGTTCACTCTACTCCAGAACCGACTCTGATGCTGAGTGGAAAATGCCTGCACCATTGGTGAACATTTGGCTTTGCTCTGCCTCTATTTCAGACATGGAGACTGGAAGAGAAAACACAACCACTGGAAGAGAAAAAATGACAACTAGAGGAGGAAATCCAACACATTGAAGCAGCCACTCGCATTTTGGTTCAATGCTATGATGGCCACTGGGGCAATGGTTAAGCTCACTAAGACCAACCCACTGTTAGCATGCCAGTCCCAAATATCACAGTCCTCTAGAGTTGTGTCAGGAGAGTACCTGAAGCTTCACCCTGCTCGGGGTCCCTATGTGTGTGGCATCTCAAGGACACTAATAATGGACACCAATCATTCAACAATTGCACTGATAGGATGAAAAATTGGAATTCCGTGTCTTCACTCCAAGTTGTGAGAGACATGCTCTCCTTGCTACCAATGTCTATTCATCTCATCTCATCACAAAGCCTCTCCATCTAGCTTATTGCCTGCAGTTTAATTCCAACCTCAATCCCCAAAGACCAGAGGAAGCAACAGCTTGTTCAAGTGGAGGAATGGGAAAGGCCTACACAGACACCCAGAGTGGAACTGAGGTAGATTGGCTTAAGACTTGATGTAGCAAGAGTTATATTGAGTATCTAACTAACCTGAGGTAGATTGGCTTAAGACTTGATGTAGCAAGAGTTAAGCCATATCTGCCTCCATCACAACAACCATAAACAGGAAGCAAAAACAACAATAGCACAAAACAACTAATACAAGGGCACAACTTCAACAAGGATTACCCTCACCTCACCACTGCCCTCCTGTCCCACGACACACTCACACAGGCCCAGGTGATCACTGCCTTCAAGAATGAGGAACTCCTTCAAATGGCCAAACAGAAGTCTGAGTCAGGATCTGCCCTCAAAGCCATCTCTTCCATCCCTCCTCTAACTCCTGTGCCTGCTGCCACCACTCCATCCTCCCTCCACTGTGTCTTCTGTGGTGGAAACAGTCATGTTCAAACTGACTGCAATTGGTACAAGGCTGTTGAGATGTGGCAGGTATTCCATTTGATATTCCATTTCCCTGATTGACACATTTGTTACTTGCCCCTATTCTTTATCTGGTTAGCACCAGTTATGGCATCCGGTGATCTCAGCCCGGATGCCCTATATATACCTTGGAGTTCTGGAGGCAGTCCCTCAGTTTGTGTTGAAGTTGTGCCCTTGTATTAGTTGTTTTGTGCTATTGTTGTTTTTGCTTCCTGTTTATGGTTGTTGTGATGGAGGCAGATATGGCTTAACTCTTGCTACATCAAGACTTAAGCCAATCTACCTCAGTTCCAGCTCCTGGGTGTCTGTGTAGGCCTTTCCCATTCCTCACTTGAACAGCTTTGACCACCTCCCTGCTTGCCCAATCCCACTTGACAGTGCAGCAGGTTGAGGATCGCCCTCAAGAATGAGGAAGCCATCGCCTGGGTGTCACTGCTGCTTGCTGGCCTGGCTGCCAATCCTGTGGCTTCCCCTGCTGCATCTCCTGCTGCAGTTGCTCCAGCCTCCACCCTCTCTTGTGCCTTTTGTGGGCAAAGGTGGACATACTGTTGAGTGCTGCTTCAAGTTTAGAGATCCTAGCACCAAGGCCAAGGAGGAAGTCAAGGACTCATCCAAAAGGCAACGTCCTCGCAAGGGCCAAAGCTAATACTGCCCAAGATGCTCAGACTCCCTCAGAGTCTGCAGGTGCTGCAAGTATTCGTCCTGTCTCCCTCTCAGCTCCCTGCCTGACTCTTGGAATGCAGAC
>MU128942.1:346811-360011 GCA_014904985.1 Hydnum rufescens UP504 | reverse complement strand
GTAAGCAAGTTGAATTGCTATAGCCTGGTTGAACTGGCTTGGAGATAAGTACAAATTTGATGGCCTGTTGAAGTGCCAAGGACGGACAAATAATTGTCTCGTATATAGGGTGGAGGAAAAGTAAAAAGGGACCACGGATCCTGGGATGTGAATCCATGCTATTTGACGGCCAGAGGAATAACGAGTGTGGATACGAGAGAAATGTAAGAATATGGATTCGTTTGAGGAGGTAATTGGGCCCGGATGAGGTATGTACGTAATGGGATTTTATCCCTCCAACAGCGTGGCCTATACTGGTCTTCATGCGGAACATGGTGAGATGCATTGAAGCCTGTACTAAGGTGGGAATGAGGGGGGGAGAGGAGGTGAACGCGAATGCAAATGATGAGAATGGTAACGAGAATGAGAACAAGAACAAGAACGAGAACGGGGATGGGGACGGGGACCAGGACCAGAATGAGAGGGTGAATAAGATTGTGTAGAAGGATGTGAATAAGTCTTAGTCTGAAATTGGCTGATGTGGTTCACAGGCGAAGTCCATTGCCCATCAAGAACACTGGAGGAAACCTGTGGAGGCAAAGAATTTTGAATGGTAGGAACAGTGACAGATTTAGTCTGAGCTCCCCCCCCATGTCCTCCAGCTCCAAAAAGTAAGAATCGGGTGACAGAGAGACTATAAGGGAGGGGGAATGAAGGGGCGGTTTCTGAGCAATTGGAGCCGGCGTAGATGGGGGAAGTGCGGACTCATGTAAAAAGGATTCTTGTGGACTGGACTCAGGAGTGGGCTCACGAGGTGTGGGCTCAGGAGTGGGCTTGCAAGGTGTGGGCTCAGGGGTGGCTTGCAAGGTGCGGGCTCGGGGGTGGGCGCACGAGGCGCGGGCTCTGGAGTGGGCTCGCGAGGTGTGGGCTCGGGGGTGGGCTTGCGAGGCACGGGCTCATGAGTGGGCTGGGAAGTGGGCTCGTTCGGCGCAGGCTCAGGAGGAGTGGACTCCAGGGGTGTGAGTCCAGGTGAAGTGATGCGAGTCAGTAAGGTTGAAGCGGGCTGGGGGGGACAATGGGGGGAGGCAGTTGGGGGCTTCTGGTGGTGGAGGTTGAGAACTTGAAGACAACCCTAACCCAGAGCCACTGGCAACCTTGGCAGCCTTGGCAATTTCGTAGGCGGCAAAGCATCTGCGACATTTTGCTTCATTCCTTGCTGTGTTATCCCTGCCAGGAGCTCTCCACTCCACTATGATACATGCATTGAACTCACTTAACTTCTGCTTCTTCTTCCCAATGGCTCCATGCAGCCTACGTTTTACCTTGTCTAGAGCGAACGTATTGCCATCCTTTGCTCACTGCATTAAGTCGTGAGCATCTCTTGCAGCAACAGCCATCCACTCATCTGCTGCGACTTTTGCTTTCCTTAGCTTGTCAAACCCAGCCTCGTGCCATGCCAGATAATCTTCGTACAGCTTGCCTCTGATTGGCTGGACATAATCAGGTAGCCTTTCTTCTTCTTCTTCTTCTTCCTCATCATCATCTTCTCCTCCATTCCAGAATGCATCCATTTGCTCTACAGTGGGCAGAGGCTCTGCGAACAACCGGGCCACAAAGGGGGACACATATCCCCCCCGAATGCATCTGGTGGTGGTGATGGTGAGGAGGTGACTGGAGAACCAAGAAGAGAATCCTGCAATGAGTGTGATGATGTGTGTGAAGGTGACGGTGACGGCAGAGGTGAATGTGAACCCAGACATGATGAATAAAGTGGAGGGGGAGTGAAGGGCCCAGCACCGAATATTTGACGAAGAGAAGTATACATGTGAGAGGAAGGGGATGTTGGACCATTGGAGAAAAGCACGTTGAAAACCGTATCTTCCATACTCGCGCCAAGAGGTACCCCAGGATAGGAGGTTGGAGTGATAAACCAAGGAGAGGGGCAATCATGCTCTACGATGAGCTGCACGCAAAGATCATGATAGGCTATGTTGTTGCCTTTCTTCTCCAGAGTAGCCTCCAGCTCCTCTCGACTGAAGTGAACTGTTGAGTGGCCTTGACATCCATGGAGCAATCTCTGAACCAAATGCCCCACAATGGTAATCCATGTGATACAAAATTCGTGAGCCAGGGCCCCGTTGCTGAATGCAGATACATCGTTCTGATGAGGTTGTCATCAACCCCAAAATGAGGACAAGGGTGGTGAAGCACGGAACAAATATGATTGATACACATGTGCATAATCATATGGGCCAAAGCACCATATTCGTACACAGCATGCAGAAAATCGTTGACTAATTGGCCCATAGCCTCGCGATTATTCATCATAGATGACAACAGATCGACAGTAAATGGAGAGTTGGCCAGGATTTGGGGCCCCATGGGGTGGACAATATTAGACATTTCTTTGTCGAGGTCCATCTTTTGGGCAACCAACCCAGGCTGGTCAGTCATATAGGAGACCTAAGATAGGTACCACTTTTGGGGCAGAGAATGGTACCTAATAGGTCTCCTAGGGCCTTCGGCTGAATTTGGTCAAAAATCATTCATTTCAATTCACTAGCTCACAGCCATTCTGGGCTATTTCGGGCATTTTTCAGGCATTTTTCAGGCAGCTTCAGGCATTTCAGTATGCTCTATTGAAGTCTCTTCCTCAACTCTTCAGGTGAGACCTGACTGAAATTTGCCCAAATGAGGACTTGGACAAATCAACTAGCTAATATCTACAAGGCTTCCCTAGGTGAGGGGGAGGGCAGAAACCACAAGTTGAGGAGAAGCAAGGGCAAGGACACTTGAGGCCTGAAGTCATGAAACCCATCCAATCCCCCTGAAGATAATATTGGAAGAGATCCCAAACTGAGGGATTTCTATCAAGCCCAGTAGCCCCCCATAGTACACTGCTTCCATCAAACAGTGTGTGAATGACAAGGCAGATGAATGCCTTAAAGCCCCAACACTAGAAATGCTCCTGCATCTTGAGTTGTTATCAGATCGTCCTGAATGTACTGGCATTGGAATGCCACGATAAAGGCCTTTCTTCCAAGTCCATATATGAGGAGAGGAATGTAGATTACATGACAAAGTGAGGGTAGGAATGAAATATCAGCTCCAAAGTGCATTGGGAGCTCCTGAAGGTGCAATTCGCCATGGATCGGCTCGCCAATGGTACCGTTGGAAATCCCTAGATCACAGATTTCGATAAGCACAATATCATATGTTTTGGTGGGGATTTGGCAACGAAGAGGCAGGAGGAGTACAGAGGTGATGAGGAGATCACCACTCATCTCACTCCTGAGCATGTAGTTCACCTCCAATCGTCTCACAAATGGGCCCAATGGAAAGCTGTGATTCACAGCTCCATGTCAAGCCTATTATGAAGATGATTAGAAACGAACTCATGGAGATATGGGGGAAAAGGTGGGAAACAGGGCCATAGGAAAGACAAAGCCACTGTGCCCCCAATACCCCACCAAAATGTGCGATATAGGGCTTGTTTGAAAGCGTTGATTCAGGGCTTTCCATCGGGCATACGAACGCAACGAATACGACAATTGTGCTACTCCCTGAAACCACACAGAGGTGATAATAGGGACATGGTGACGATTAAGGACCCTGGTATGCCACCCTCCAGAAACCTCACAGAGGTGGTTTCTGGGTGTTGCAGTGGTCCATCCCCCCCTCTTGTGCTGCTCCCTGAAGCCACACAGAGGTGGAAACAACAGGGGAATGGCGACAGCTAAGGACTCTAGTATGCCACCCTCCAGAAACCTCACAGAGGTGGTTTCTGGGTGTTGCAGTGGTCCATCCCCCCCCCTCTCCCCTAAAAATAAAGTTCTAATGCACCTATCACACCAAAACCACACAGAGGTGGCTTATGGCAGTGATAGGAATTGACACCCAGAGGGGTGTCCCCAGACCTCCTGTTGATCAGGATGGAATGTGCTCAAGTCACTGTCCACTCAGAGGTGGACAGTGACCTTGTGCAATGTTTCCTAAGGCAGCAGCTATGGGGATTGATGCCAGATCAGTAAAAATCAAAAGATAGTGCAAAAGAGCTGCACTAGGCAGCTCTTTTGGCACCAATGTATATACTAGGTAGCATATACTTACCTTACTTCCACAGCCCAGGTGTTCTAGGGTGTGGTGTTGAGTTGGGGAATAAGGGTGGTGGTGAGTTGCGAGGAAAGGGCACAGCCACTGTGCCTTTCCTCGCAACTCACCACCACCCTTATTCCCCAACTCAACACCACACCCTAGAACACCTGGGCTGTGGAAGTAAGGTGAGTATATGCTACCTAGTATATACATTGGTGCCAAAAGAGCTGCCTAGTGCAGCTCTTTTGCACTATCTTTTGATTTTTACTGATCTGGCATCAATCCCCATAGCTGCTGCCTTAGGAAACATTGCACAAGGTCACTGTCCACCTCTGAGTGGACAGTGACTTGAGCACATTCCATCCTGATCAACAGGAGGTCTGGGGACACCCCTCTGGGTGTCAATTCCTATCACTGCCATAAGCCACCTCTGTGTGGTTTTGGTGTGATAGGTGCATTAGAACTTTATTTTTAGGGGAGAGGGGGGGGGATGGACCACTGCAACACCCAGAAACCACCTCTGTGAGGTTTCTGGAGGGTGGCATACTAGAGTCCTTAGCTGTCGCCATTCCCCTGTTGTTTCCACCTCTGTGTGGCTTCAGGGAGCAGCACAAGAGGGGGGATGGACCACTGCAACACCCAGAAACCACCTCTGTGAGGTTTCTGGAGGGTGGCATACCAGGGTCCTTAATCGTCACCATGTCCCTATTATCACCTCTGTGTGGTTTCAGGGAGTAGCACAATTGTCGTATTCGTTGCGTTCGTATGCCCGATGGAAAGCCCTGAATCAACGCTTTCAAACAAGCCCTATATCACACATTTTGGTGGGGTATTGGGGGCACAGTGGCTTTGTCTTTCCTATGGCCCTGTTTCCCACCTTTTCCCCCATATCTCCATGAGTTCGTTTCTAATCGTCTTCATAATAGGCTTGACATGGAGCTGTGAATCACAGCTTTCCATTGGTCCCATTTGTGAGACGATTGGAGGTGAACTACATGCTCAGGAGTGAGATGAGTGGTGATCTCCTCATCACCTCTGTACTCCTCCTGCCTCTTCATTGCCAAATCCCCACCAAAACATATGATATTGTGCTTTATCGAAATCTGTGATCTAGGGATTTCCAACGGTACCATTGGCGAGCCGATCCATGGCGAATTGCACCTTCAGGAGCTCCCAATGCACTTTGGAGCTGATATTTCATTCCTACCCTCACTTTGTCATGTAATCTACATTCCTCTCCTCATATATGGACTTGGAAGAAAGGCCTTTATCATGGCATTCCAATGCCAGTACATTCAGGACGATCTGATAACAACTCAAGATGCAGGAGCATTTCTAGTGTTGGGGCTTTAAGGCATTCATCTGCCTTGTCATTCACACACTGTTTGATGGAAGCAGTGTACTATGGGGGGCTACTGGGCTTGATAGAAATCCCTCAGTTTGGGATCTCTTCCAATATTATCTTCAGGGGGATTGGATGGGTTTCATGACTTCAGGCCTCAAGTGTCCTTGCCCTTGCTTCTCCTCAACTTGTGGTTTCTGCCCTCCCCCTCACCTAGGGAAGCCTTGTAGATATTAGCTAGTTGATTTGTCCAAGTCCTCATTTGGGCAAATTTCAGTCAGGTCTCACCTGAAGAGTTGAGGAAGAGACTTCAATAGAGCATACTGAAATGCCTGAAGCTGCCTGAAAAATGCCTGAAAAATGCCCGAAATAGCCCAGAATGGCTGTGAGCTAGTGAATTGAAATGAATGATTTTTGACCAAATTCAGCCGAAGGCCCTAGGAGACCTATTAGGTACCATTCTCTGCCCCAAAAGTGGTACCTATCTTAGGTCCCCTATATGACTGACCAGCCTGGTCGGTGTAAAGCGCACCCTTCCTCCGCTTCTGCGATTCATGAAAAGGCAGAGAATGGAAGGGATTGTTGCTGAGGGTGGGGACATCATGATGGAGGATGGAGGCAATGTTTCCGTTCCCACTGTTGATGGGGATCGTGATGTCGTGATGCAGGATGGGGCTAGTGTAGCAGCCACCACTCCGAGCAGTGGGGCTGCCACGTGTAGCTCACATGTACGCTTCCTCCTGGGTCACCCAATTCTCAGCACCCATTGGATGTGGATAGGATCATCAAAGAAATGTCTTCCTTGAGTGTGCCATTTTGCCTTGTCAAATCTCCTTTCTCCATCATCGCTGTTCATTGTTCTCCGTCATCGCTGTGCGTTGTTCTCCTTTGTTGTTTCTCATCACTCTCCATCACTTTCCATCACTCTTCATCAGCCCCCATCCTCTGTCGTTATTCAACCTGTCTTTTTTTTTTTTTTGCTGTCCTATAATTTTTGTAACCCTCTTTAATGTGCATATTATCGGCACGTGTGCCATTCAGCCTAAGCTGAGAACCCCCGGCAGAGAGTGCCGTGGATTCAGAGGTCTATATGAGGTCCTAGAAGCCCACCACCTATGACATGCGTGTCATTGCTACTAGCACAATGAGGCTACACTCAGAATCAACTGCACCTGAGGGACTTTGGGTCTCAAGGAGAGTTCTCACCCGCCAGTGCAGATGTGGTGGTGGGTGAAAACCCCAAGACCTTGCATCAACCTCTGACATGGGCTGACTGGAAAGGGAATACTGAGCCTGCACTGCCCACTCCTCTGGAAAATCCATATATGGGTGTCAAAGATTATGATATGTGGTCCAATCAGTGCGAGAATGGTAAGCCGACATCATGGACCTTGCCTAGGTAATCAGGCAAATTTTCTCATATCTCAATGTAGAGTTCCTTAAAGACATGGATGAATACAAAGTAGACCCTACAACAAAGCCATTCCCAGTTGTGAAACAAGTGGAATGGGCAACATTATTCACGAACAGTCACCGGCTGTTCCAATACACTGAGCAGTGTCCTCCCAAATGCAGGCCTGATATCTATACCTGGGATCATGCATCTATTGCTCGCCACTGGGATAAATACAGCACCCCTCATTTCTATTCGACCAATTATACAAGACTCCCCACAATGTATTCAATGCAGATGCCCTACATTGGTTACATCTCACATTGTATCGATGATCCCCCTCTCCCAGCTTCACTCAATATGATCTTGTCCTCTGATGGTGTCAAACTCACTGATGTGTACCATAAACAACTGGAGGATTTTGTTCTGAGGAACCATGAACAGTACAGGCAATGGTGTCTCACAGCCTTGAACTTGGGAATCCAGGTTTCTCTTGCCACTCTCATCATGCCAGTGAAACCCAAGTCACTTGGCGAGTCCCCATTTTCAGTCCATCTCTTGTCGCAGTTGATGCCGGACAAGCTTGCAATGACTCAACTGGCAAGTGATTATCTGCGCTGTGCATACAAATATGGTGCTTTTGCCCAGATGACCATGCACTGGTGTATTGACCACATTTCCATGGTCGGTAAAACAGACCATCCTCATTTCAGTGTCAATGATAATCTAATCGGGGTGTTGTATCTCCATTTGAACCCGGGAGTCTGGCTTGATGATCTCCAAGTGCACAGGGTGCCATTGTGGGGCCTTTGGTTTGATGATGCAGGGATCGATATTAAGAGTATGCAGCATTTGACTGGGAAGGAAATTTCCCAAGAAGAGCTCAATCCAATTCTGAAGGAGAAAGGCAACAACATTCACTATCACACGGTTTCAGAGCAGCTCATTGTAGAGTCCAATTGCCCAAGTCCCTGGTTCATTGCACTGAGGTCCTATCCTGGGGTACCACCTCACAAAGCCCTGGAAGACATTGTTCTCGACACACTCTTTCTTCAGTATCAGCCATGGCCTCCTGAAGAAATGTGTCAGTCTCTTTGAAACATTGTTGGGGATGGACCATTCTTGCCCCCTTCTCATTATGCATCATCTTCAGCTGCCCACTTTTCAGAGGGAGTCACCTGTGACATGGATGAGGCACTGGAAGCCGAACCCTGGTTCAGTCCTGATAACAACAAAGAGGAGGCTGCTCAAGAAGAGGAAGATGCCTTGGATCAATCTATTCAACCAAGGCGAGGTGAGTCAAATGAGGACTTTGAAGCACAGCGCGAGGTTGAAATCATCAAGTTCAAGAAGCGGAAGCAGGCAGCACAGGAAAAGATGGATGTTGCTCGGAAAGAGGCTAACGAGTTGATGCAGCGAGCCCTGAAGGGTGACAAGTCAGCTCTGGCTGATGTCAAGAGTTGTCTGAAGGGGGCTAGTGGAAAGAAGATGGGCAAACTTAGTGATTTCGATGCATGCATTCTGGAGGGGTGGAGGGATCCCAACAGCAAGAGTGCGGCCAGGAATGCTGCCAAACGTTGCAAGCGGCTTGGATTGGACAAGGATAGTGGCTCTGTTGTGGAAGGAATAACTGTCTAGTATCTGAAAATGCAAGTTTGAAAGTGCTCTGACCTTAGACCTCAATCAATGATCTGTTGGAGTGTTTAGGACAACCTTATCTTGCTGCAGCCCAAAGATATCAAGGAAACTCAGTTGAGATAACTCCATTTGACAAACAAAATAAAAAGTTTTCTACATGTCAAAAAATATGCTTATGTAAACAAGATTTGTAATCAAAAACTCGGACTCAAAAGTATGACAAAGCTATTTGTATGACTAAGCAAAGATATGACTCAGCCTGATTTAGTCATCCAAACATCCCACAACTGCACCATTCCAAACATCACACAGACTTTGGTGCAGAAAAGTACACAGACATCCAAAAATACATATAAAGAATCGAAATTTGTAGTTTTAGGTAGCTTTTAGATAAGACTCCCCTCAAAATAAAGTAGTTACAGATGAGAAATTCAAGTGGCCAAGTAACTGAAAGGTGTACTCAGAGCAACAACAAGAAGTTGTAGATAGTTGTAGGACCCTCAGTGTAGGTGTGCTAGATGTCTAAGCCCTGAATCATATGATAATAGGTTCAAGCCCATAAAAGTTTAAAATCAGAAATAGCTTCTAAGTTTCAATTCAACAATCGTGATACAAGTAGTCCAGCTAGAGTCAGAAACATTATGTCATATCAGAGTCATCCATATCATTTCTATACCTAGTAAGCAATCAACCCATTGAGACTAACCTAAGCCCCTCCCATACCTTTTCATTCCAATCCCTATAACCTTAGCCAACATCTGGTGGTGTTAGTAATTTCTGCAGAGCGATAAAGCATCTTCTACAAGTGGTGGTCCTTACAGGGGGTATCAATTCAAAACTCAGTCAACCTTTTGTCAACTAGAACCTCTAGAATCTTCCAGAACCTATCCTCCATTTCCTTCCTTCCAAACACACTCCAAGTACACTCTTAGACTCACACACCTACTATGGCTACCCCAACTGCTAGACCAATGCCTAGGCCATCTGCCAAGGATGCTCCTTACTTCAAGGGCAAACAACTTGAAAGCTTTCTCACTGACTATGAAGCCTGCTGTGATGAAGCCCTGTATGATGATATCAAGAAATGCGAAAATTTAGCAAGGTATTGCAATGATGATGCCAGAGAACTGATTAAAATCTTCCTGAAGTAAAAGGAGGATCCTTCAAAGCCCTATCAGAGAGACTTCACAACTTCTATGATTTGAGTGACAGGAGACAAAAGTATACTTGAGAAAGGTTGGCCAAGTTCTGCTACCATTCAAGATCCATCAAGAGTGAGGCAGACCTGGATGAATATTATCATGAATTTGTTACACAGGTACAACACCTTGCTAAGAAAGGTACAATTGCTGACAGAGATCAAGATGACCTGTTCTGCAAGGAATCCCTCGATGACTGCAGAAGGTGGCATATCCAAACTTACGAGAGACTAAAGGGTTTGATCCTACAAAACCACTGGAATATTCTGCTGCTTACAAGTGTATCAAGCTGTGTGTTACTGAGGATCTTTACTATAATACAGGACACCTCCCTAAATCCAGCAGCAAGTTGTTGGCAGCTCACAAGAAGTCTAAAGCAAAAAAGTCTTATTACAAGCACAAATCAGATTCAGATTCCTCAAGCTCTAGTTCTTCAGACTCCTCAGATGATGAATCCCCAGCAAAGGAGCCAGAAAGTGACAGTGATAGTGAAGTCCCAGTACGAGCAACTACTTCTCCCAAAAAGGAAGTTGTACATCATAAAGCACCAGTAATCCCAACCATTCGAAATGTTGCTGATCAAGTAGGAGAGTTGGCCAGGTCATTTGATGAGATGAAGATCCACTTGCTAGGTCCTTGCCAAATGATAACCCTCGCCCCAACAGTAATCAGATTCACCCTCAAACTTCTAGCCCTGCGACATATCCTAACAACTATCCCCTTGAATGCTCAGAATCAGTACATGAATAAATCAGCAGAAGGATCAGGAAACAATTTGGTTTGCTGGTTCTGTGATAAAGTTGGAACTCATAATGTAGGCATGAAGAATTGTCCAGATGCCCAGGCAATGATCAGACAGAATCTAATCAAATACTCAATCGAAGGACAGCTTGTGAAGATGGATGGATCTAGACTACCTCAAGGAATCCCAGGCCAAGGAGGATTCAAGCAAGCTATTATAGATGAGATCAAGAGGTTTGGATCAGATATTCCCAACACTAGTCGCTCTGGGAGCATGCAGTTTGGTAGATGACTATGGTCATTCTCCATTCCAAGGACGAGCCTATGCAATAGAAGCAGACTACAGGGTTTATCTAGCAGCCAAGCAAGAGAAGCCAAATGTTCAATTCACCCCAATGGTAGAGCCTCCCAAGGAACATAAAGTCAGTCAATTGCCAGATCACAAGGTCACAGTGGAAATCCCTCCTTGAAATCTTGCCAAACCAAATTCTGAAAATCACCCCAAGCATCCTGCTGAACCAACAGCTGTTCCCAAGGTGAACCCAGTTCCAGAAAGGAAACAAGTGAATTGAAAATGTCCCAGCACCACCCATGAATACTCCCTTTTTGAATGCACGAAACCCAGAATCAGGCATTTTACCTGCTGAAACTCTTAAGCAGCCTCCTTCCATCCAACCTCCTCCCATTCATGTTCCCCAGCCTATAGTTGAAATCAAGGAAATGCTCCACCAAAAGCCTGGAAGGACAACATTCCTCAAGAAGATATTGAAATGGGGTTTGATGCTCCTGAAAAGAAAATTCCAAAGCAGGCTCCAGCTTTTCGATTTACAACTGATCTCCAGGATGCATGTGAAGATAAAGACATAGCAGAGAAGGTGTTGGACCAGATGATTGAAATATCACTGGGAGACTTCCTTGGAACTGCAATTGGCCCAGCAAAAATACTCGCATCAAGGTTGAAGTTAAAGAAGGAACCCACAGGAAAATATTGCGAACCACTCACAGTAAACATTGTCAACAGCACAGCATACCAAGATACTCAGGAGCTTGAAAATGCTGAATATCTGGACAGCTCAGATGAAGAACCCATGTACAAGGACATTTACCCTCCAGGACAACAGCACCCATGGAAATGGCTCTACAAATCCCACATGCTGAAGGCAAACAATTGTTAGCCATGGCACTGGAAGATTCAAGCCAAAGTTGCTGGTGAAGAAGATGTAATACTAATGCTGGACACAGGTTCTGAGCTGAACCTCATATCGAAAGAGACCATGGAACGATTTCACTTGCAATGGATCCAGATGGCCAATGATGGTCTCTTCAAGGAGTCAATAGTGGACAGAACCTCTCCTAGGATGCTGTTGAAATGTCCCCATAGAAGTTGGAGGTATTGCTTTGACCACAATTTCTTTGTTAAAAGTGGAAACTTCAATAACCATGAATTGTTATTGGGACAACCCTGGTTGATGGCATATGGTGCACAAATAGGATATGGTGATTCAAATGATGGAAACCATAGTATGAAACTCCAGATATATGAGAAGGGAAACACAGAGGATGCATCAGTAATAGTACCAGCACTAGTCAATGAAACACGAGAACAAACAAAATTGGTCACTGCAGTCAGGGATGAGGAGATCACTACTAACCAGACGAAGCAAGAGACGAAAATATTCCCAAGCCTCAGATTGAATTAAAAAGGATTGTTCAAAGCTAAAAGAAGCCAAAGAATGGACCTGTGGGGAATCCATTCAAGGTGGAACGTTTTTGATGCCAAGTTTCTTAAGGCAGAACAATTAACACCCCAGAGAGTTGCCAATAATGAAGCCGGTATGTCAAGATGGGTTAGCCTACCACCAGCCTCTTTGGATTTTGAAATGGTACCCATGGTACCAGGCAGCAAAGAACATCCCAAGGACCTGATGGGTTATCAAAAAGACCAACAAGTGCAGCTAGACCTCTGAAAATACTGAAGAAAGGATGAGCCAGGATGAATCCAAGGCCATTTTATTTCAACCAAATATCTTGAAGAGTGGATTGACTGGAACCAAAAACCAGTGGTCTAGTCTAAATACTACAGGCGGAACCCAGTTAAAGAGGAGAGCCAACATGAAAGAATAATAGGGCCCTGGGCCTCAATTCGAACCACCAGACTTTTCAATGTCCCCAAAGAAGACTAAATCTTCCACATCAAGGGTTATTTTCATATGTCCTGCAAGTCAGCATCGGAGCAGATGTCCATCGTGATGAAGAGCCCCAGCCATTTCGAGAAGGATCGAAGAAAACGTCACCTATCATTCCTACAAAGTAAAAGACAGACGAGGAGGAAGACCAACTGGACGTGATGATATCTGAATCAATATCTGAAACCAAATTCCAGCAGCACATTCAAAGAAGTTAAGCCATGTTATCCAAAACTACTAGGGAGGATTTTCTTTACTCAGAATCAGACGCTCTGGAGAAGAAAGCCCCTCAAAGATTACCTCAGAAGAGTCATCAGAAATGAACAGGAAAGACTGCAATTATCAAGGCAGCCCATGATGATTCAGGCAGGCAGAGGAAGAGACCCACCCTTTAAGAAATAGCTGATAGGTTTCTCTGCCAGAATCATGAGTAGCTCGAGTGGTAGCCTGGTCATTTGTGAGAACCGCTTGCCATGAAAATGTCAAAGAAGATCCAGGTCAACCCAAAAATAACCTTGAGTCCCTCACTTATGTTCACCAACAATTCTCAGAAAGTTCATATGGTACAGTCCACATGCCCCCTATCCCATGGATTCCAAGTATATACGTAGACGCTCAGAGATGGAT
>MU128942.1:259681-341254 GCA_014904985.1 Hydnum rufescens UP504 | reverse complement strand
AGTTGCAGAAGAATCCCAGGAATGGGACAACAAGTGCATTCACCATTAGACCGTCAAAGCTCACCTTCTGTACCCCAAGGATAGCATGAACTCCATGCAAGGAATTTTAGCGGCACAGTTACACACATGATTAAACCCATGATTCCCCACCAATGCAGAGCCTTTGTTTGATGACATTGCCTGGAAAGGTCCTAAAAAACCAAGATACAATGAGGAGCCGTATCCCAGGAAAAACCCAGGACATACATCATTTATTATATGGGAATTGACATGTGTGGATCACTTGTTGCAACTTTCATTGAAGCATTGGTGTACAGCGATCTGAGGGACAAACTTGTGTTAGCCAACTTCTCTTATCATATAGTAGGAAATGTTTCTCCATAGAAGGAAGGAAGACCACACCATGGAAATAGGTCTCAAAATCAAGAACTGGCCATGCCCAAACCAATGTTAAAGAAGGTCAAGATATTTTTAGAACAGTTGGAGTCACAAGGAATTGGATCTGGCAGTTTGCAAAGAAAGCCCAACCCTCTCACTCTCCCTCACAAAGAAGACCTGAACAATGATTTGAATGGACAAATGAAGCAGAGGGAAGCATGAAGGAACTTAAAAGAATTAGCAATGGATCTCCCACAAGAAAAGCCTTGGACATCAGTACTGCCATGTTTAGAAAAGGAAGAAGAACAAACCTCAATGTCATGGTCTGGTTACACTGGGGCTTGTGGACAGCTCCATTATTGCAGTAGGATGGATTGAATATCAAACTCGTGAAGATGGAAGACACCAATTGGTATTGGATGCCACTACTAACAATGAAGCAGAGACAAAATATTCCCAGCCTCAGATTGAATTAAAAGGTTGTTCAAGCTATAAAGCCCAAAGAAATGACCTGTGGGGAATCCATTTCAAGGTGGAAGTTGATGCCAAGTTTCTCAAGCAGACAATTAACACCCCAGGATTGCCAAATGCAGCTATGTCAAGATGGGTAGCCTACATCCAGCTCTTTGATTTTGAATTATCCCATGTACCAGCAGCAAGACACCAAGGACCTGATGGGTTATCAAGAAGACCACACAGTGCAGAAGACTCTGAAAATACTGAAGAAGAATTGGAGCCAGATGAACCAGGCCATTTTATTTCAGGACCAAGATATCTTGAAGAGTGGATTGACTGGAACAAAAAACCAGGTCAGATTCTATACTACAGGCAACCCAGTTAAAGAGAGAGCCACATGAAGAATTAATAGAGCCCCACTGGAATAATCAGACCTTTTCAATTCCACCAAAGAAGACTGCATCTCCACATCAAGGGTATTTTATTCTGTCCTGCATGTCAACATCAGCAATGTCCATGGATGAAGAGCCCCAGCCATTGTCAAAGGATCAAGAACTCACCTATCATCCTCACAAAGTAAAGACAGAGATGGAGAAGATCACTGGAATGATATTGAATCATATCTGAAAACCCTAAAGATTCCAGCACATATCAAAGAATTAAGCCATTTATTCAGACTACTAGGAGGTATTTTCTTTATCACAATCAACTCTGGAGAAGAAACCCCTCAAAGATACCTCAGAAAGTCATCAGAAATGAACAGGAAAGACTGCAATTATGCAAGGCAGCCCATGATGATTCAGGCCACAGAGGAAGAGATCCCACCTTCAAGAAATTAGCTGATAGGTTCTTCTGGCCAAATATGATGGCTCAGGTAGCCTGGTATTGTAGAACTTGCCATGAATGTCAAAGAAGATCCTCAAGTCACCCAAAAATAACCTTGAGCCCCACTTATGTTCACACAATTCTCAGAAAGTTCAATATGGATACAGTCCACATGCCCCTATCCCATGGATTCAAGTATATAGTAGACCTCAGAGATGATTTGTCAGGTTGGCTTGAAGCCAGAATGCTCCAGAAAGCTACCTCAAAGAACATTGCTAAGTTCCTATTTGAAGATGTCATGTGCAGATTTGGTTGTGTTCTCCAATTGACTACTGATAATGGCTCTGAATTTGAAGGAATTGTACAGATAATGGCTGACAAATACAAAGTGCCAATTGTCCGAGCTGCCCCCTATCACCAGAAGCAAATGGAATGATTGAGCGACATCACCTGGTCTTGGATTGGGTCATTATTCATTGCTTGTAAAGGAAATCTGAGTCATTGGTCATGTTACTTTTATGCTTGTATGTGGGCAGACCGGGTTACAACAAAGCGGACCACGGGCCACACCCCCTATTATTTATTATATCGGCAAACACCACATTTTTCCATTTGACATTACGGATGCATCCTGGTACACACTTGACTGGCATTCAATTAAAACAACTGAAGAATTACTCGTGATCTGGGCAATTCAATTAGCTCATAGAGATGACGATATCAAGGAAGCATCTGAGGCTCTATTACAATCCTGGATTAAAGTGCCCAGAACTTTGCATTACGTAATGAACACATGCTCATTGAAGGAAATTACCAGCCCGGCACTCTTATATTAGTCTTTAACTCCACATTAGTCACGCAACAAGGCCGAAAGGGAGAAGTCCGGTGGATGGGTCCCTACCGTGTACAAAAACAAAATGACCGTGGTCCTATGAGTTAAATGAATTGGATGGTACTCCTATGAATGCCATATTTGCAGCTAACTGAATTAAGAAATATTATTCATGCGACCACATACCAAAAATGGATATTACAAATCATCATGACGAAACGGGAAATGAACTATCAGCGGATGTATATGCAATCACAGCCACTGTTCCAAATCAGGAATTAATTGATAACAATGCCAGGATATCACAGGGATTTCGAGTACTGGGAACGACCCCTGGGTGTCCTTCAGGTCCGGAAAACCATTTACGGAATTATTTGTGGCCAACACGGCAGGCTACTAATAGTTGGGAGTATTGGAGCAACAAACTTGTTGAGTGGCATCGCAGTTAATTGTCAGCGAAATCTCATCTTCAGATTCCGACATGTCATTGGGTACATCATGAGGTGTTATGGGAAATTTAAAAAAAAAATCAAAAAAAATCAAAAAAAACCCTAGATCCTCATCCCGAAGCCAAAGTCATATAAATGAGTCACCTGATGAGTCAACCTGAGTCACTAGATTAAAATCAAGATTCTCCAAGCTGAAACCCCAAAACGAGTTAAACGAATTCAGAAATTGCTGAAAGACCACAACTTGAATGCACAAGACACCTGGCAACCACACAGCACCCATGCCAGCAATTAACCATCAAATAAATCAGTTCTTCAGTGTCTTGTCAGTCCCCTTGGCTCGAAAAACTCGCTAAAAATCTCGCCCCTCAGTGTCACTGCTGAATGACCAAAGGTGACACATGAGTTTGATGCATATCGAAAGCCGCAACCCATGATGACTTGCCTCAAAACCATCTTGCTGGATCCATCTCCTCACTGCTAGAATGCCAGATACTTCTTCTCAGACCCATGTACGAGGAATCATAACGCCTTATAATGAAACGAATAATAACAACAGATTCTACACCCCCATAGACACACATTCTTTCCTCACCTCTCAAAGAAATACTATGACGATTCTCCCAACTTCTCTTGCTACTTCTCTCAAACCCTCTCCAGTTATGTCCTTAGCGAAAGCTCTCCCTTGATGAATGGGTCACAATGGTATGAAAATAATGTCCAATGAGTACAATTCAGCTGACTGACAGTTTCAAAGATGGTCATGAAAACGATGGATCCTTGAAAAAGGGATTCATTCGTTTGTGAGGACGAACCTATGCCCCTCCGCCATGTGTTTGGCCAGGAAAAACCTCTCACCGTGACGCCCTACTAGACCATCGCATTTCTGCATGCTGAGGTTCCGTCATGAATTTTGCAAACTCGCTCGAATTATATGGCTCTTTTCCAGAATACGACTCCATTCCCTTCGCAGTTCCTCAATGTCTACCTCCTCCCATGCCTACTCTTCTCCTCCCTCCCACTCCTCTCCTTCTTCCCTCCTCTCCCTTTGAATTTCAAAGGGGACACAAAAAGAACAAGACCCACAAGAAGTCAAATCTGAAGGCTAAACTGAACACATATCGCACGTATCCAGCCTTGTGTCAAGCAATCGAGGCTCATGCGAAAGCAACCACCGTGAGAATATTGAGTCAATCTGCACGAGCTATTATGACAAATGCAAGACTGATCTCAGTGACCTCATGAAAATCCTGGAACTGTTACACTGCATGCTTGATGCACAAGAATTTGAAATCACATCTATAAACAAGGCAGCCGCAGCACTTGTGTGTTCATCCGAATCCTTGGATGTGGAGCATCGCAAACTCAGTGAAAAGGAGGTTGATATTGGTCGACATCACTGAGACTCACTTGAGCTGTATGCTCAATCATTGGCTAACCTTTGCCACTCTCAATCTGAGAAGTTCTCTCATATCTTTACACTTGCCACTGATATTGTTTCTCAGGAGGAAGATAACACAAATCCTTTCCTTGCCTTTCAACTTCATCATTGATTCACCCCTCACCTCATAAACCTCACCCAAGCCATCATAATGCTGCACATGACCATGTCCACCTTTTCTCCCAGTATGGATTCCATTGGTTATTATCACAATATCGTTCAGGATCTCCAACTCAAGCTTTTTGAAAGTGAATGGACCCAGTTGAAGGGTGAAAGAAATGAGTATGAATTTGCCAATTTGCCATGGACTCTGCCATCATCGCCTGACTGTGAATTCATCAAATTTGACTCAAATGAGGATAATGGATGGTGACCTTGCTGAATTCCTTTCCTGATGTTTACTTGTCCTTTCTCAAGCCCCCCCCCTGATGTTTCCTTCCCTCCTTCCTTTCCCGATGTTGGTTTGTCCTTTCCTGAGTCCCCCAATGTTTCCTTCTCTTTTCCTTTCTTTCATGAATTCCACTTGTCCTCTATTTTGTCGACACCTCACGAACTTTCTCAAATCTCATTGATTTCATGAGCCTCTTCTCTTGTCTGTGAAATTTCCTTCTTCTTTCTTTTTTTTCAGAAATGTGTCTCGAATACTGAGCACAACCCTTTTGGTTGTGTTCCCCCATGAATAAATATCAAAATATCTATAAAGAAAACTTGGAATCAGGAAGAGACTTATGTAAGGCAAAACACAAGCAGTTCTGTTAAAACCATTTTTTTCTTGGGGCTTCTCAGGACCACCTTGCAAACACCATCCTCTGTTCTTTCAATCGTGCAAAAAATCTCCTTGTCTCTGGAGATGAGTCTTGCGAAGCTTCGCAAGTTCTCATCATCTCACTCAAAACAGTGACTATCCCAGCCCTCCTATTTCTTTCCTCGGCCCTATGTTGACACCTTGTGAGTTCCCGCACCTTGTGTCAATGTTCTGCAAGTTCCTTGGCCTCATGTTGACATTCTGTGAGTTCCTTGGCCTCATGTCAACATTCTGCAAGTTCCTTGGCCTCATGTTGATGTTCTGCGAGTTCCTTGGCCTTGTGTCAACATTCTGCAAGTTCCTTGGCCTCGTGTCAATGTTCTGCAAGTTCCTTGGCCTCATGTCAACATTCTGCAAGTTCCTTGGCCTTATGTCAACACCTTGCAAGTTCCCACACCTCATAACAATGCCCTGCAAGTTCCCATGCCTCATAACAACATTTTGCGAGTTCCCACGCCTCATGTCAATGCCTTGTGAGTTCCTGCACCTCATATCAACACCTTGCAAGTTTCTCAGCCCCATGTGAATGTATTCCGAGTCCCTCTCAAGTCTCCCTTGATTCCTGCGAGGTATTTCAAGTCCCATTCGACTTCCTACATCTCTCTCACATCTTATTTTGATTCTCACGACATCTCTCAAGTCCTTCTCAACTCCTGTGACATTTTTCAAGTCCTTCTCACCTTTTGCAACATATATTCGAGTCCCTCTTGATTCTCATGATGTTTCTCAAGTCCTTCTCAACTCCTGCGATGTCTTTCAAGTCCTTCTTGCCTTTCACGACATATATTCGAGTCCCTCTCAATTCCTGTGATGTTTTTCAAGTCCCTCTCAATTCCCATGACGTTTTTTTGAGTCCTTCTCACCATTCATGACATATATTCAAGTCCCTCTCAATTCCTGCGACATTTCTCAAGTCCCTCTCAATTCCTGTGATGTTTTTTTGAGTCCTTCTCACCATTCATATGGATGCTGTGGTTCAGGTTTAAACCTGTGGAACCTGAGTTTAAACCTGAACCTGACCCAGGTCAGGTTCCATTGGGGTCAGGTTTCATTTCATTTTCTTCAGGTCAGGTTCAGGTTTTGCCCTTGCCCTGAATCCAAAAACCAGTCTGAAACCAGGTTTAAACCTGAACCTGAAAGGTAGGGTGTAGGTTCCATTCCATGTAAATTGACCACTATTCTGGCACCAAATCTGGCAATTTACACATGTGACTATAGTTCTGGAGTCAGAAGTCACATGACTTGGCCATCAAATGAGGTAATTGGTGCAGGTCACAAGTCACATGACAGAATGTAGTGACTAAATACCATCTCCAGAAGATGTGTGAGCAGTAAATTGAAGTGAAAGGGGGCTAAGAAGGAGATGTGGATCTAAAGCAAGATGTAAAGGGAGTGGTAGAGGCAGAGACTTGAGCAGAGGGTCTAGATATTCTGTAGTACCCCCTGAAAATGTTGGCTTCCCTCATACCTCAGGTTTCAGGTTTAAACCTGGTTTAAACCTGAACCTGACCTGAATGGAACTGAACCTCAGGTCAGGTTCAGGTTTTGCCCTCATGGGTGATTTTGGAACCTGGTCAGGTTTAGGTTTTGCCCAAATTGGGCAAAACCTGACCAAAACCTGACCGTGGCAACCATAACCATTCGTGACATATATTTGAGTCCCTCTCAATTCCTGTGACATTTTTTTTTTGAGTCTCCCTCAATTTTCTCGACTTCTGCCAAGTAATCTCTCCACCTTGCCAAAGCCTTTTCAATCTATCACCCTCCCCTTCTATCTTCCCATACCACCTTCTGTCAAGACCAGTTAAAACTTTGAATTGTAACTGTTCATATGCAACTTAGAAAAATAAAGTACCTTTGAAAAAAAAAAATAATAATTAAATGAAATGAACAAAAGCCAACAAGCAAAACCAAAGTGCTGCCCTAGAATCCCTAAGCCCATACCCTAGAATCCCTAAATAAGGAAACTCTTAAAAAAATCAGTCAAATTAAGGACTCAGAGAGGTATAAAAAACAGAGGAAAATGGCCATGGCCAGACATACCTTGAATCCCGTGCTACTCATAAGCCAAGAATGAATATTGATGAGTGGATTCTAAAAATCCTTCCCAAATTAGGCAAATGTCCAACAAATTCAATTTGCTTGAAGTTCCCCATGCAGTTCACATTGATGTGGGCATGTATACAACTGATCAAAATTCACCCTTCCTTTCTATTTGACTAGGCAATTTTGGTGCAGTTTACCCAGACAAAAATGATCCCATGGTTTATTTCTTTGCCCAAATTGATGGAATTTGTTATCGCAACATGCATCCAGATGGCCCTATGTTTTTGGCTGAGATTGTTCTGGGTCTTACTGTGTTTGGAGGGATCGATCCAACTCAATGTACCCACCCCTTCTTTTCATGTGACTTTTCACCCCCTCCCAGTTAAAAAGAATATCATGTGTTTCTGACCCTGAAAGCCAAGTCAAATCTGGGAATTAAAAAATTGAATCACCATGAATTAATTGCAAATGCCTTGTGATCAAATGCACCCTGGAATTAAAACTACAAGTGATCGCCAAGACTCAGGTATCTAATTAGGTCCCCATCCCAAGAAATTAAATGCTGACTTCCAGAAAGTGATTTAAGGAACACTGAATTATGCAGAATTCCCCAAGATCATTCTATTATCACCCATCATGTCTGCAATCAAATTCCCATATCCTGAAGGACATTACCCACACTACGAATATCCCGATGATGTATTCAATCTGTCCCATCAATTCATCAAGCAAAAGGGTTTGGTGAAGTCATTTTCTGCCTTGGAGTGGAGGATGCGAGTGGATTGATGGTGGCATATATTCCCAGAGGCATCCCATTTGTTTTCCAGGCCTACATCGAATCTGTGGACAAATACAATTTTGCCTTTGTTATGATCCTACTTCCCATCAGTTACCAACACGTTGATTGTTCATTTGGGAACATTCTTTTATTGTCGATCTTGGAGCCCAAGGATTTCCCATTCCCACCCATCTCTCCCTTCATGTCTCTCATTTATTCCATCACAAACCCACTCTACTGGAGATCTGTCAGACATTCTATGTGTAATTTCCTTTGTCATCTCTGATTTAAAAAGATCTGGACTTCAGACAGCTGTTCTTTCTTTTCAAATGTGATTCATATGCTAAAAATGGAATGGAAGCAAAGGATTGGATTTGAATTTAAAGATGATTCACAAGGGAATGACAGCTGTCAGAAGTAAAACGAATAAGGAAATCATGTTGAACTCAGGACAAGGATAAAAGGACAGCAAAAGTCCTTCCAGAACTCCATTCTCCTCCTCTCATCCTTCTCAGTTCGTTTGGGTTCCTTCTCTCCTCTTTCTTTCTCTTTTCTCATCTTTTCTCTCTCATCTCTCTCTCAGATCCTATCATCATTTTTCTTTTATTTCCAATGAACCCCACTATCATCCCAGCTGTGGAGAAATGCACAGAAGGTATGATTAGTCCTTCAAATTTCCCAAGGTCTTTAAATGATATATCAAAAGAAGAATCAGGAACCAAGAAGTTCATCGAGTTATACCTTCTGGTAGAGGATGACACATCATTTTATCTTTCATTCCAGACTGGAAAACCAGGATGGTTTTGTCCAGATCTGCTTGCCAAGGAGAGGAAGTTTACCAGGGCATTTCTGAACTGGATGATGGTTAAATCTGTGGTATCTGAGAGTCCTGACTTTAAAGTTGAAGTCAGATTAGGGATTGCAGTCCAGAACGCCCCTGAAAGGGAAGCTTGTATCCATCCCCTCTTCACCCATAATCCCTTTGATGCACATATTTGAATTACATCTTGTCCTGTTCCCCCACCCCTCATTTCCTAAAAAAGAATTACAAAAAGAACAAATGATTTTCAGAACAAGTTTGATGCAAAAGGAAAGAGTCATGAGGCCATCAAGAAATAATTATAAAGGGCCATTGAATACAGACCTTGTTAGCATCAGCCCTAGCCATGCCTATCCAGCAACTTTCACTTGTCTATTGCCATTTTGATCACATTGATGACGATCCTTTCATTGACATCCATTCCTCCACTCCCATTTGCTATTTTCCTACACCTGAAAATTTGTTTGAAGGGATTGTTCTATCAAAAAGTATCAAGTGGACAAGATACATTATCTGGGTATGAGATCACTATGCCCCCTACCAATGAAAGGACCTTGAAGTTGTCCTGGTAGTTGCCTTATGAATTCCAACTGGTGACAAGATACCTCCTTGAGTATTCCCAACCTCTGTTCTCAATCTGGAAGTAATAGACGCTGTCCAGGGTGAGAGGTTTTCTCCATGTGACAAAGACCATTTAATTGAACAAGAGCAGACATTTACCCAACAATCAGTCAAATCTATCAAGCATGACATTTTACATTGGACAAGGCATCGCAGTGGATGGAAGGATGGACTTGGTGGTTTCAAGAGTGGAAAAGTAGGAGGAATGAAGATGAAGTCTTTACTGAATATGGGTGGCAGAAGTAGGAATTCGCAGTGCATTGCAAGGGACTGCAATCTAAAGTGTTTGCCATCTGTGGAAGGAATAACTGTCTAGTATCTAAAAATGCAAGTTTGAAAGTGCTCTGACCTTAGACCTTGATCAATGATCTGTTGGAGTGTTTAGGACAACCTTATCTTCCTACTGCCCAAAGATATCAAGGAAACTCAGTTGAAATAACTCCATTTGACAAACAAAATAAAAAGTTTTCTACATGTCAAAAAATATGCTTATATAACCAAGATTTGTAATCAAAAACCCGGACTCAAAAGTATGACAAAGCAATTTGTATGACTAAGCAAAAGATGACTCAGCCTGATTTAGTCATCCAAACATCACACAGACTTTGGCACAGAAAAGTACACAGACATCCAAAAATACATATAAGGAATTGAAATTTGTAGTTTTAGGTAGCTTTTAGATAAGACTCCCCTCAAAATAAAGTAGTTACAGATGAGAAATTCAAGTGGCCAAGTAACTGAAAGGCATACTCAGAGCAACAACAAGAAGTTGTAGATAGTTGTAGGACCCTCAGTGTAGGTGTGCTAGATGTCTAAGCCCTGAATCATATGATAATAGGTTCAAGCCCATAAAAGTTTAAAATCAGAAATAGCTTCTAAGTTTCAATTCGACAATCGTGATACAAGTAGTCCAGCTAGAGTCAGAAACATTACATCATATCAGAGTCATCCATATCTTTTCTATACCTAGTAAGCCAATCAACCCATTGAGACTAACCTGAGCCCCTCCCATACCTTTTCATTCCCAATCCCTATAACCTTAGCCAACATCTGGTGGTGTTAGTAATTTCTGCAGAGCAATAAAGCATCTTCTACACTGCCCAAGAAGTCACTACTATGGAGGATAAGGCTGGCAATGAAGAGCAGTGGGATAGGCCTTCTATGGCTGGAACAGCCAAGGAACCCGGGCCTACAGACTGTCCTAGCCCTACCCTCCCTAGGGACAGCTATACTGCCATCACCCCTGGTCCATCTGATGATGTTCATGATGTGGAGGCCTCTCTTCTGGATAGAGAACTGGAGGAAGAGGCAGGGC
This sequence comes from Hydnum rufescens UP504, assembly GCA_014904985.1. NCBI lineage: Eukaryota > Fungi > Basidiomycota > Agaricomycetes > Cantharellales > Hydnaceae > Hydnum > Hydnum rufescens. Next base: position 330,488 of record MU128942.1, on the reverse strand, counting down.
ATATGTCTTCCCCTGGATTGTTGGGCAAAGGCCTTGGCCTCAGCAATCAGGAGATTCAGGAGGGCTCTCATGAGGGCTCTCAGCCAGTGGTTGTGAGTCTTGCCTCTAGGGTCAATGATGAGGGTAGAGAGACATCTGCTGAGGGCATTTTGGGATCGAACCCTGAGGTCACTGCTTGGGAATTCCCTAGCCCCACTCATCTCATGTGAAATCTCAAGATCTCCTGGAACAAGGATGTCCAATGCTGTATAACAACAGAACATGCCATCCTTCCAAACTCACCCTCCCCCACTGGGAATCGACCCACAACTTCCTTGCCCCCAAGAATACAAAGAATACTGCTGTGCAGGAGGCTGAAAGTTCTGAGGGGGATAGCACAGAGGATGATGAAGACCACCAGGATAATCCTGAACCCCAGGAGGATGCAGCCAAGGATGTGTCAGAGGCCCATGATCCCCCCTCTGAATACCTGACCAAGGACCAAGAAAAAGCTGTTCACACTCTTTTTTGGATGCTGGTGGAGGACATTGCAAAGACCAAGGCCAAGGACCTCAATGTGACTGCCTCTGCTGTTTTCAGGGTGCTGGGTGACATGTTCTCCAAGGAGAGTCACTGTGACAACATTTGGAATTGTTTCCAAACAGTTTTTTGGGCCCAAAACCCAGATATCAAAGGTATGTAATGCAGGGCAAAACTGAGACTGTTATAACTCATTGTTATTTTCCTCTGGATTTGGAGGCCATTCATGATAGCTACAAGGAGGAGATGAAGAAGGCAAAAGATCATGGGGGCAAGGCTGGACTGTCCAAATGGTGTGTGAACATTAAAGAGGCTGCAGAGTCTCTACAAGTTGATGCTGCAAGTTCCAAAATTGTGGCAGGCACCCGTGCCTGAATCATCAAACAGGAAACCAAAGACTTGTTGGAGAGGGTTCGTTTCATTGTCTACAGGATCAGAATACCCTCTAATTGTTTCCACAGGCCTGTGTCCTCAGCAATCTCTGGTCTGTGGAAGTTTTTGGTTTTGCTCTGTGCCAGGATGCTCTGGATTCTGATGGGGTGGCAGCTGGCAGCATGTTCTCCAGTAGTTCCAAAACCAGCTGAATCCTTGAATGGCTGATCTGGAATGATGCCAACCTGAAACAAAAGATCTTCTCAGAACTCTTGTAAGTACCCAAGAGAAATACTGTCCACTCCCATCTGCTGATACATCTCATTTGTAGTGCCACCTATGTGGAGCATGCAGAACCTCCCAGTGAGGATCCTGTGGTGGAGTGGGAATGGGTGAAAAAAAAAATTAATGGTAGCCAGGGCAGTAACCATGCTGTGCAGGTGGCCCTGAGAACTGCTGCCTCGAAGGCTTGGTGTGAGGTGATTAGTGAGTGAATGTCTACCATGGTCAGGATTTCACCCTATGGATTGATTAATTTTGTGACTCTAGACAATGCCCTTGGGATGGACAATGAGAAGGCTGTCCTCTCAAGGATTGGAAACCAACTGTACCCAGGCTGGGACAAGGAAGTGTTTGTTATCACCAACTTTCCAGATAATGTTCCCTTAGAAAAAATGGAGTCCCTGGGTACAACACAGAGGGGTCTTTACTCCAAGCCTGTGTTGTTGGCCTATTGGAAAAGGTCCATGGCAAGGTGAGAGTAGTGGAAAACACAAGAATCCAAGTTTCTACTCTCAATCATGGTAAGAATCTGTTATATCCTCCACAGTTCCACTTTACTAAATGAGAATATGTAAAGGTCAAATTTCAAAGGAGGGGTGGTTGAAGGATTATGATGATGAGGGCCTGGTCATCACAGTCTCTGGTAAAGCTCTTTTCACCATTGGTCAGACCAAGGCATTTCAAAAGAAAAGGCTGCAATGGCCAAAGGGAAAGGCAAAGAGAAGTGCAGTGGTAAGGAACTTTGTTCTGTAGACTATTCTGTGGGCTGTTCTAATCTTGGTTAAGGTGCAGAGTCACCCACCACATATCTAAAAAGAAGTGAGTTATTTATTTCCCAGGTCTTGCCCTCTCTGCAAAGAAAATCTGATGGATCTCTATCTACACCTCTATGGCTATCTCACTCTCATTTTGGCTGGACAGCATACACCAAAGCACAAACCTCAACTGCTGCCTCTAATCCTCCTGAAACAGGAGAGTGAAGAAAATGATGAAGATGAAGAGGAATAGGATGTTCCCATCTTTCACTTGTCTGACTTTCCCTTTCTGACTCCCTTCACTTGCATCTGCCTTCATATACTCTGATCTCAATTACTTTGAATTCTTTCACCCCATGCATGTCAATATGCCCAATAAGATGTGTTATACAATGTGTTCCACCATGCCTTATAGGATGCATTGCTTTCCATGAACCCAGTGTTAGCTTGGACCTTCTATTTGTGGCAGGATTATAGTGTTTTTCTTTGATTTTTCAGAGGACTGTGAATGGTCTTCTCTTCTAAGGAAACATACCTTCCTCAAATCTGAATTATATATTTTGGATCATTTTGGCCAGCAATAATTGATCTTGATGGAATTCTAAAGAATTAAAATCTGAGAAGCATTGGATGCAGCAATTCATTTAGCAGGTATTCCATATTTACTACTAGGTACTCTAGGGGTCTAGCAGGTATTCCAGATTCCATAATAGGTACTCTAGGGGGTCTAGCAGGTATTCTGGATTTCATAGTAGGTACTCTAGGGGGTCTAGCAGGTATTCTGGATCTCATAGTAGGTACTCTAGGGGGTCTAGCAGGTATTCTAGATTTTAGAGTAGGTATTCTAGGGGGTCTAGCAGATATTCTAGATTTTAGAGTAGGTATTCTAGGGGGTCTAGCAGGTATTCTGGATTTATGGTAGGTATGTTATGGGATCTAGCAGGTATACTGGATTTTATAGTAGGTATTCTAGGGGTTCTAGCAGGTATACTGGATTTTATAGTAGGTATTCTAGGGGTTCTAGCAGGTGTTCTGGATTTCATAGTAGATATTCTAGGGGGTCCAGCAGGTGTTCTGAATTTCATAGTAGGTATTCTCTGTGGTCTAGCAGGTATTCCCAATTTTATAGTGGGTATCCTATGGGGTGTAGTAGGTGTTCTAAGGTGCATAGTCAGCATTCTATGGGATGTAGTAGGTATTTCAAGTTGTATAGACAGTATTGTGTGGAGCATAGCAGGTGTTCTATGAGGCAGAGGAAGTGTTACAAGGTATATAGTAGGTATTCTGTGGAGCATAGCAGGTGTCACAGCAAGAATAGTAGGTGTTCAGACTATGCTAGTAGGTTCCTGGCCAATGATAGTTGGTGTTAAATCACTGCATAGCAGGAAATAATACATGTATAGTAGGTGATATGGCCTCTGTAGTAGGTGATAACCTGATATCCAGATACCCTTCAAGGGGGGGGTTTCATACATTAAAATGGGGCCTTGAAGGGGTCAAAGTAGTTTCCCTGGGCTGATTGGACTGCCAGAAGGCAAGGCACCTTCCCACAGTTGCATGTCATCATTATCTGCATGTCTGTGTTCATCAGTGTGACCATTTTTTTCCTTGTGTTCATGTTTGTCATCACCACTGTGTTCATCCTCATGTCCATGTCTGTCCTCACATTCACATTTGCCCTCACATCCACATTCATCCTCATGTTTGTGTTGGTTCTCACATCCACATTTGTCCTCACATCCATGTTCATCCTTGCATCCATGTTCATCCTCACATCCATGTTCAGCCTCATGTCCACGTTCATCCTCATGTTCACATTGGTGCACACCAACATGCACATGTTGTAAGCAGGATGGTTAAAAACCAATCCAACTACTGTCCACAAGTTTGAGCTGGGGATGAAGGAGGGAATCACAGAACTAATCTGGATGTTCAGGTCTGAGTAGGGGAAGGTCTTTTGAACAGGGGAAATTGCAGTGAGCCAACAAAGCCCAAGCAATTAAGTGAGAATGTGTGTTTCAGTCAAATTACCACACCCTAAGAATCTCTTCTTGAGACCTTAGTAAAAGTGTAGTTAGAATTCACTTTTTGTAGTGAGAAATCACCCAGGGACCAGCAGCTGTTCAAGGAGCTTCAAACTGGAGGGAGGGGGAGAACTAATGAATTTGTGTGCTAGCTGCACCTAATATACAATGCAGACTTTGACTCAATAAAAAGTGAAAACATCGGACTTAAGGGACACAGAGAAAAAAAATGAAGTTAAAATCTTCAAAACTGATGGAGATATTCCAATTTCAAGATAAAAGGGAAGATTGACACATTACATGCTATTCCTCCTTCAAATCTGGACACATTCCCTTAAGAAAAAGTGGAATAGGTCTCCCTGAGAGTCTTCTCCATTGGACATAAGAGGGCCAGAAGTAATTCACTATTTTGGATGGTGGAGCAAAGGGGGAGTCATGGGGAGGGTGTTGTCTTGTGAGAAATGGAGTTTGTGTCTGCTAGTTTTTTCCTTGGTACCATTCAATGCATATTTTTAACAGCTTTCAGGGTGTGGTACTCATGAATGAATATGATAAGAATTGGCCTCAAAAATCAAGAAATACTCCTTCAGAGTATGAATCACAGAAAGATATTGTTACAGGGACCGCATTTTCGATCCGTTAGTCGCCTGTTTAATACCGTTCGATAGGTACGATTAGTATCTTTCTGGGAGTGCTTGTTTTGAGTCAATCTGATCAAAACTGATGGAGAAATTCGAAAAATACTCCTTTATAGTAGTGCATCCCCTATCTGGATCATGTGATGGATCTGCAAGTCCAGAATTGGACCTAGGCCTGGTCCCACATTGTTATGTAATCACAATCCATCACCCTTAAGGCAGTAGGATAGCTTGGATGAACAAACAAGCTATACAGTCTTGAGGAAGGATGGCAAGTTGAATTGCCTTGTCCAAAGAAAATGGACTTGATGTAGGGCATAAACTGTCCCTTTTTGATGAGGACTGTTGAAGTCCAATGGACAGTCAATAAATTGACTGGTGTTCATGGTAAAGGAATGAGGTGATATTATGAGTTGGAAAGGGGTAGGAATCCAATTGATTTGTTGAATAAACAAATGATGATGGAATTAAATGAGCACAGTGACATGTAATTGATTTGTTCATAAGGAAAATAGGCCTCAGATGAGGATTTTATGGTGTAGGGATTTATCCCTCCAACATATTAGGCCTCAGCTAAGTCGTGGTCCCTCACAACACACATCCAAAAATATATTATCATTGTACAATATGCCATCATGTGATTAAAGCTCTGACAGGGCATTGCCAATGACAATAGGTTCATTTCACTCTTGTTCTTGTTCATTCAACTGGGAAGACAGCTCTTCGACTAAGACCTCCGGTTGTTTAAACACAAGTGGCATAGGTCTATTCATCAAATCTGGCTCCTTCCTCAGTTCCTTCTTCTTCTGGCCAATGATATTCACTATTTTTGCCATCCAAATGACATGACTTGGTGTAGTTGGAACTATTGAGTTCCATTGGTGAAAAACACTCTGGACCTCAGCCTTCAAAGCCAAGAATCTTGGGTCCTCACTATTGACTTGAATGGATATCAAAGTGAGTGCCCCATGGAATAACTCATTGATCACAAGGTAATAATCCTCCATCAAAAAGGAATTGGTATGAATCCTTAATAGGACACCCTTTAATGCATGAGTTGTCTCAACTGCATGCATTTGTTGAACACTAATTGAATTGAATCATTTGTACAATGCCAATGTTGTTCTTTTGAAGTCCTTGATTAGATCCTCTGTTTGTTTTGTAAGAACATCCACTGCATCATGCACATGCAGGAGTTCTCAATTCAAGATCTCCAGAGCTTCCTTGGATGTCTCTTGAAGATCGTGACATTCCTTTTTGTAGAACACTAATCGAGAACCAACAATTCTGACATTTTTCATGAGTTGGTCAGATACACTAATGAACAGCTTGCATTTAATGATTTGAACTGAGGTCACCCTATCCTCAGTTGATGTCTCAGGCCTTGTCTCAGACCTTTCTTCAGGAAGACTTGGCAACCCAAGGTTAATATCACCAGTCTTGCTCAAGTCTTTCAAGGCTTCAAGAAGTTTGGTATGATCCACAGTCAGAATGGAAGACTCTGGCCTTCCAACAGGTTCAGGAGTATCAGGTCTTGAAATCAGCTTCTTACTAGATGAGTGTCTATCTGCATTCCTACTTGAGTGCTTCTCTATGCTCTTACTTGGAGGCAACAGGCATGCCAGTTTTCGAAACCTGCACCTTTATCCGATGTATGGTCCAATGTATGATGAGAAGAGCCCTTTTTCTCACTAGGCCTGTATGAGTTGAAACAGCAGGGTGGAAGATGTTCTGCCATGTTGCAGTCAAAGGTACAGAATTCAGGGTTTGTTAAGTCATTGCTTGTCATTATGATCTCAGTTAACCCTTCATTCCTGACTAGTCAATGTGTTTCTTCTTGATCATCCATATAGGAATTCTCCAATTTTGCAGGACTTGATACCTCAGTATGCATCAATGGAGTTCCTAATCAAATATTCAAGCAAAGGCACTTTGATGTCATGCCCCAAGGCAACCAGTTAAATAACTCAGGTACGAAGTTAATTCCATTTGGGAATTGGGCCTGATTGCTTTCCTCATTTAGCTTTCTGCAGCTGTAATCCCATAACTCACATTCTTCTTTGATAAACAGATCCAGATCATCATCAACTTCCTTTATAGGTTCATGACCTAAGGCCCAATGTTTTTCAGCCTCATATTTTGACTTCCAGAACCCAATCTGTTCATCTGGATCCATTATCTCCCAAGGCCTAAGCCTGCATCAGTCACCTGGTCTGGCTGCAGAGGATACCACAAGATCCTCTTCATAATAATTCCATACAGGCTTCATGACAATAGGTTCAATGTTTCCTTGGAAATGATAAAGCTTTAATCTTTTCCAAGCTATTGGTTTGTGCAAGACAATGCCATCAGGTTGTTGTATGACATACACACCAGACAGTCTTCATTGAACAATTATAAATGGTCTGTACCATTTAGCCATCCCTTTCTGGCCATGCTGAGTGTCTAGGGTTTTGTTATAAACAATAACCCATTCTCCTGGGCAATATTCCCCAGATCTCATTTGTGCTGCATGTTTTTGATTGAAGGCAGCAGCTGCTTTCCTTTGAAAGTTCTCATTTGCTAACATGGCTTCATCAAGTAGGTCATCTTGTTTGCTGATCTGTAAGATCCTTAATGCAAGAAGATCTTCACTGCTTTTTATGGACAGTCAATCCAAAGAATGGAAAGTCTTGTCTTTAACATTGTGGGGCATAAGCAGGTGCTGGCCATACAGCAAATAGTAGGGAGTATATCCTGTGTTTCATTTGACCATTACCTGATCAGCCCAGATAGCATGGCCTAGATAGTCAGGCCAATCATAGGTTTGGATCAACAATATCTTCCATAGTGTGTTAATCCATATGGCATGCCCATGTTTGGATTTTCCATTTGCTTGAGGATTATAAGGTGATATTTTAACAACAGGCACCTTATATTTCTGCATGAGCTGCTCAACAGTGCCTTTGAACTCAGACCCATTATCAATTGTAAGCTGGAAAATGCAGCCATATTGACACATGATGTTGAATAGAAAGTTGGTGATCTTGTCTGACAATAACACTTTAAGCTTCATGGCCTCAAGAAACCCAGTAAGATTGTCAACAAGATCAACAACATATCTAAACCCATGTTTCCCTTTAGGCATATGGACTGAGTCCATATCAAATCACCTGAGTAACATGTGAGTATACTGTGGTTGAATAGGAATCATATTCCTGTAAGTCAATCACATTTGACATTAATGGCATGTCAAGCAGTACTGAGCAACAAAATTATACATATTAGGCCACCAGTACAAGTCTCAGACTTTACAAAAGGTCAGATCTCATCCTTGATGCCCAGAATTGTTGTGTGCATCTCAACAAATCCTTGCACAGATTTCTTTGCTCAAAACAACTTGAAGTGGTGGCTTGTCTCCATTTCATCACCAAAGCACTTGTTCCAAGATAAAGAAATGTCTAGCCTGGTTTGCTATATGATTTCTTCACTTTCGGTCCTCAGGGAGCTTCAAACTTGTAAGGTATGCTAGGATTTCATCCCAGTACTCAGAAGTGTTGTACTCATAAATTTTATGCTTATGAGTTAACTTCTTTGTTGACTTGGCTTCATCAGGCACAAATGCTTCACCTTCAAAGGCTTCAAGTGATAATTCATCATCAGGAATTTCACTGGACACACAATCCAGTTGCACCCAATCAACTTCAAGAGAGTTCCTTTCTCCCAATAATTGATTTAAGGTCGTAAATCGCAAGATTAGGTCTTCCATAGTATCTGAGGTTTCAGATAAGTCATCCTTTGGTACTTTGACCAGCTTGATAGTCTCACTAATATCAGATTCTGCTTCAGATTTGTCTGAATCTTGACTTGCTTGTGGACATTGCAATAAACCATCTGGGCCTTGATGTTTCGAAGTGGGCAAATGCATGACTTCAAAATCAAAAAGCAAAATGTACAAGACCCATCTCATCATTGCTGCATTGGGTAAGCCTGGGTTGTTAATCATCTTGGCTATGTAGCTTGTGTCTAGCACAAGATGGAAATGGATCCCATGGAGTCTGTATCATTTGGCATTCAAGGCATGAAAAACCCCATACAGCTCCAACTTGGGCTGTGAATAATGACTCTTGGTGTTGTTGAAGGTAAGTGATCCGAAATTAATTGGATAATCAACACTGTCAACTTGTTGGCTGACTACCCAGCCACATCCCATAGTAGATGAGTCCACTGCAATGGAAACAAGACCTAGGTCATCATTTCATTGCAATTTGGATATAACAGCTCATGCAAGATCATAATTGATTGCTTTAATCAGTACAGCTGTCGCAGCTAATCGTTTTAACTCATCTAAGGAACTCAGTGCTTCCCGGCTCCAAGCAAACTCATTAGGTGCCATTTTCTGAGTTAACGAGGTAAGAGGTTTTGCAATTATTGCAAAGTCTTTAATCCAATGTCATACAACTCCAACAGTTCCAAGGAAACCTCAAACTTCCATTGAATTGGCACAGGTAGGCCATTTTCGTAGTTTGGCATTGATCTCATGTGATACATGAGCTCCTTTAGAGATGATGGCTCCAAGAAGCACAAGTTGGGGCATAGCAATAATGGCTTTCTGGCCTGCAATAGTAGCACCAGAAATTTTAACCCATATAACAAGTTCCTGTAGCATCATAGCAAACTCAAAAATAAATTGTTGAATTTGACTGTTTTCTGGTATGGCTGTGTTGCCATAATCAGACTGGGGTCCCATCCCTGCACAGTCATCCACAAAGACAATCAGGTGCCATAGATCCAATCATATGTGAGGTTGCACAACAGAAAACCTGCATGGAATTAGTATAGCCTTGAGGCAGTCTTGTGAGCCTAAGTGGCCCCAAGGTGTATCCATGAAAAGTTGTTAGATTGTGGGATTTATCAGCCAGTAGATAGCTGTCATATCTGCTCTTGAGGTCACAAATACAATAGCAAGTTCATCCCATGAATTGTTCTATCATTTCATCAATATGAGGCAGAAGTCCAGCATCACAAATAGTCACAGCATTTAGGGGCTGTAAGTCATGTACTAGTTGCAAGAACCCAGATTTATTTTTGACTGCAAAGATGGCAGATCAATAAGATGAGGCAGATTGCTTGTATTTCCCACTATTGAACTGTTCCTGAAGCAATTTTGAAACCTTGTCCATTTGACTGAGAGGAATTCTAATGTTCTTCCTCATCCATGGTTCATGAGGTACAGTTGGCATTTCATATGGAGGAAAATATTCTGTATTAAAGGTTCCTCTTTCATGTTCCTCAAATGCAAAGGCATCACCATGTGTAACAATCAAATGAGCAATAAGCTCAGTCTCTGATTTGCTTAGGAAACCTGGAGAAATCTTGTTCAAAATATAGGTCAGGCATTCCTTCATTATTCATTCTGTATATTGAATATCCTTGAGCTTGGTAGGATTTGTTGGCAAGGATGGAAATTCCCCAAGTCTTAATGGATTAAAGACTAAAGCATGGGAATCTGGATTGTATGACACTACCAGATGGACCTTCTTTCTGACTGGTTTGTATTTCCAGTTGCCCATGATATACCTCATGATTTCCTCTGCTGGACCTATTGTTTGGGTGAATGAAAGACTGTTATTAATTAGGGCTTTCATCAATCAAGCTTCCAGTTGATTGTCTTGGATCAAATTCTGGACATGATATGCTTTTTGGAGGCCATCAAGAATGACAGGTATGTGTAAAGCTTGATTAAGAATATCTAGGTCATGGCTAACAGGTCTCAGCTTTATAAGCTTGCCTCCCATATTGGATAGAATTGAAGATATATTCACAGGAAATTCTGGTATTTCTTTGAAGGTTTCCACTTCAACAGAACAGCTATGTGAAGTGGACTTCATATGACATTTGACTAATTCAATAGGAAGGATGTTCCTTGGTGCTGACATTATTGGCAACATTGTGTTAACAGAATGTCCAGTGTCTCAATCTCTGTCTTGCCAAATTTGGAGATTCATCCCAGATCTGTGAGTGTAATCGATTCTGGCTGAGTAGTATTACTTCTTTAGATCCAATGTCATCTGGCATTATAAAGAAATTGTGGTGGAGTGGAACTCCTCCAATGTGGACCAGAATGTTGTGACAAAGCCTAACAAGATTTACTTGATGGCCAGAAACTCCATGTAGGTGCCAATCTTTCCCAGATGGATCCATCAGAAGTTCCAATTTGACTTGAGTTGCCTGTCCCATCATGTTTAATTCACTTCCATTATCAATTAACATTGTACAGGTTTGACCCATAATTGTGCCTTGGATCTTAGCCATTACCATAGCCAAGAAGGATGGGCTAAATGAATAATCTGAATTTTTCATATTGAAGACTTGGTCATGTTCAATTTCAAGCTGCCTTTTATAATATTCCTCAGCTTGATCATCAGTATTCAACATATATTCAGTATCATCAGAAAGATAATCTTCTGATGTTTCATCATCAGAATTGACTTGGATTAAACCAATAGTACATATATCCTTTGGAGGATGATTGACATATGGGTGCTTAGGCTGCTTTGGGGACTTGGGTTGATCTCTCTGTCCATCATGAGTGCAGACTTCACATTTAGATGAGCTAGGTATCTTCTCCTGTGATATCAAAGGCTTCTGTTGACCTGATTCTTTACTAGGAACTTCCACATAGGCCCTATTAGGTCATTCAGATTGCTCAGGTCTCTTACCCTTCAGATCATCCTTATCATATGGTTCAGTTTGCTTCTGGCCTTGGTTTTGGGCTTGTTCAGCTGGGAAAACATCATACTCATACTCCCTGAACATTGAGAATTCGTGGTTGAAGGAATTATACCTTGGTGAGCTATCTGCTTCAACATTTGACACATTCACTATCTGTTCTTGTAGGACTCAAGTGACACCTCCATCATTAACATCACCTTGAGGCAAATCTGAGCCATCGAACTTCACAAGATGACCTTCATGTGAAAACTTCAAGATCTTCTTCACAATAAAGGCTTTGGTTTCCAGGCAATCTCTTAGTGAGTGCCCATCTTCTGTGCACATGAAACATCTGATCAAAGATCCAGAGGGCCTAGGAGGTCTTTTTGTAGACCTATCTGCTTCAATTGCAATTGTCAAATGGCCAATCTTCTCAACTAGATCATTGATATTCAACTTAGACATATCCCCAGGCTCCTGCACCTGGGGTTTAGCTTCATGTTGAAGCTTTGTGGTAGGCTCCTCTTTCTTGACTTTGGGCTCAAGTCTAATGTGATGTTTCTTAGACTTAACTCAACTATTCTCCTTCTTGTCATCTGAATCTGAAGAACTCAATGCACCCATCTCACTCAAGGTTTCCAGGCTTTTGTCATCATCAACAACCCAGTAAAGATCTCACTTAAGACGAGTTTTAATGGTGCTAATGACCTCATTCATAGGCAGAGGTTTCATCAAATCCATCCACAGCTCAAGATACATAAGGATATTCATGATGTTTTCATGGAAGGTACAAGGTTTCAATCCCCTCCAGAAATAGTTGTGCTTATCAGTCTCAGATAAAGACCAGTGATCCTCAAGTGCTTTCACAATAACTTTGAACTCATGTATATATTCATCAAACTCTTGAACAGAAGTCAAATTACAACTCTTCCTAGCTAGTTTGATGAGATGATTGAGTTTGTAATACAGTTTTTCTTCTTCAGATGGATAATACTCAAGTAAATGAGTCTTAAATTCTGTCCAATCATCACCTGAGTATTCATCGAGCATTTCAATAAATCGCTCAGCTTTGTGTCACAGTAACAAGTAATTTGGTGGACTGTCTGAGCTGGAGTAAGGCCCACCACAGTCATAGAAAATTTGTATTCCACAAGGAAATGTAAAATCCATTTCCCAGTAAACCTGGGGGCATCTCTGGAATGTGATCCAGGCATATGAGTGAATGTCAGTGAAGACATTGTTGAGACATGAGAAATTGTTGCAAGTGTTGATAATAGGGGGTCCAAATTGAGATTCTTGTGATCCCCTGTAAGGACCACCAATTTGTAAGCAGGATGGTTAAAAACCAATCCAACTACTGTCCACAAGTTTGAGCTGGGGATGAAGGAGGGAATCACAGAACTAATCTGGATGTTCAGGTCTGAGTAGGGGAAGGTCTTTTGAACAGGGGAAATTGCAGTGAGCCAACAAAGCCCAAGCAATTAAGTGAGAATGTGTGTTTCAGTCAAATTACCACACCCTAAGAATCTCTTCTTGAGACCTTAGTCAAAGTGTAGTTAGAATTCACTTTCTGTAGTGAGAAATCACCCAGGGACCAGCAGCTGTTCAAGGAGCTTCAAACTGGAGGGAGGGGGAGAACTAATGAATTTGTGTGCTAGCTGCACCTAATATACAATACAGACTTTGACTCAATAGAAAGTGAAAACATCGGACTTAAGGGACACATAGAGAAAAAGAAATGAAGTTAAAATCTTCAAAACTGATGGAGATATTCCAATTTCAAGATAAAAGGGAAGATTGACACATTACATGCTATTCCTCCTTCAAATCTGGGCATGTTCCCTTAAGGAAAAGTGGAATAGGTCTCCCTGAGGGTCTTATCCATCAGACATAAGAGGGCCAGAAGTAATTTGCTATTTTGGATGGTGGAGCAAAGGGGGAGTCATGGGGAGGGTGTTGTCTTGTGAAAAATGGAGTTTGTGTCTGCTAGTTTTTCCCTTAATACAGTTTGATGTGGATTTTTAACAGCTTTCAGGGTGTGGTACTCATGAATGAATCCGATAAGAATTGGCTTCAGAAATCAAGAAATACTCCTTCAGAGTATGAATCATGGAAAGATATTGTTACAGGGACCGCATTTTCGATCCGTTAGTCGCTTGTTTGATACCATTCGATAGGTATGATTCATATCTTTCTGGGAGCAGTTGTTTCAAGTCAATATGATCAAAACTGACGGAGAAATTCAAAAAAATACTCCTTTATAGTAGTGCATCCCCTATCTGGATCATGTGATGGATCCATGAGTCCAGAATTGGAACCAGGCCCAGTCCTGCATTGTTACATAATCACAATCTGTCACCCTTAAGGCAGTAGGATAGCTTGGATGAACAAACAAGCTATACAGTCTTGAGGAAGGATGGCAAGTTGAATTGCCTTGTCCAAAGAAAATGGACTTGATGTAGGGCATAAACTGCCCCTTTTTGATGAGGACTGTTGAAATCTGATGGACAGTCAATAAATTGACCAGTGTTCATGGTAAAGGAATGAGGTGATATTATGAGTTGGAAAGGGGTAGGAATCCAATTGATTTGTTGAATAAACAAATGATGATGGAATTAAATGAGCACGGTGACATGTAATTGATTCATTCATAAGGAAAATAGGCCTTGGATGAGGATTTTATGGTGTAGGGATTTATCCCTCCAACAACATCCAGGTTGAATAGGTCATACCTGAGCAGCAGATGACATCCCTCTACTCTTTGAACCCTTGCCTCAGCCCCAGACAGCCTCAGCCTCAATGTACTTGCTGCTTTCAAGAGTCTTCTGGGCTTTCTGAATTTTCCACAGTGCCCAAGTGTGCTACAAATAAATAAAAAAGGTTCAATTGGTGGCCCCCAACAACATGAAGCATGTACATACTTCAGGTGCCATATCATTAGAGGCCCCTGAGAAATGTCCCTCAGCACTCAGATGTGATGTACCCTATGGGGACACATTAGACCAGGTAATACAAATTGAGACTGCTCATACCAAGTCCCTCAAACTCCTCTTGTCACCTGCTGATGGCCCTAGATTGCCAGACATAGTGGCAGCAGATTGCAGAATGTTGACAGTGGATTGTTGAATAACCACCCAACCATCGGCTATCTCTGATGCCAGACACCAATGCCATAAGCACAAGGCTGCAAGTATTACAGCATTGATGCTATGTGGCACAAAAGAGAGAAGAAAGGACAAGGGAGGTCCTAATTGAGAGATAGTGTGAATTACAGGTGCACCTGAGAATCAACTGTTTGAGCCAAATATATTGGAGATTATGGTTACAGTGTGAGTCAATATTACCTTGAAGAAGAATGGGATGAGCTTGTTGGCTCATGGGAGTAAGGCCAAAATATGCAAAGATGTTCAGTTGATGCAGGAACTGTCATTCTGCTTCCAACTCCCTTAGGGGAGAGTAAGACACAAGACATGATGGTGCAAGATGACAGCACATGATTATAGATATCATGAGACAATTATCAAGAACAGTAGGAGTGGACAGGATCCTATAGCAAGAGGTTGCCTGGCTAGAGTAGGGGTGGGGTTGTGTAGGAAGGGTTGGGAGAAACAACAGTAGGGGTGGGTGACCTCATGAAGGTGAAAGCAAGACCAGAGTGAGACCTGGGTGAGCCCAAAGCTTTGATTCCAGACCAAAAAGCTCACCCAGCCCTCTTGGAAGCTAATATCAGCTTACCCAAGCCACTTCAGGGCTTCCATAGCCCAATTTCAGGCTTACCCAGACCTACATCCTCAGAGCTTCTCAGGGGCTACTGCCCCTGAACCCCCAGTGTTCTTAAGGGGGACCCAGTGCCAAAAAATAAGCCCTAGCAAGCCTGATTTTTCAAGCACAAAACTGGGAGCAACCCCAGCAAACTCATATATATTAGACCTACTTAGGTAAGATATACCTATAGAGAACATCCTACCTAAGTAGGTACCGAAACTTGATTGCCTCAGGTGTTCAAAGAAAGGGAACATTATCAACTGACTGTGAATGGTATTTAAATGTTACAACTCCCTGAAACCACAAATATCTTCTACTTCTCCAGCACTTCTTGACACTGTGCCCACTCCCTACCACACTTGAGGTGCTGAAAATCAATCCGGGTGGTGTTTGGGTTTCCCATGGCATGACAGTGAGGGTGCTCAAGGGATGCACGGTAGGCAGCAGGGACCCAAAGAATAAGCCCATGACCAGGTCCCAAAATCCACCCATCCTCAACTTGAAAGGGGATGGTGGGAATGGGAATAGGTGAGTGGGGTATGAGGGGCTGTGTTTGGGTTGTGCAGGCTGCAACCATGAAATTTCAGCATCATGATATAGAAAGGATGAAGCAATATGGTTGCCATTAGGCAGGGAAGTAATGGACCAGATGCCATTCCCATAGCCCCCCCTTTGCTGGCCAATACTTGCACCTGTCTCCCCATTCCAGAGTTGTATGGTCTTGTCTGAGGAACTGGAAGCAATCTGCTTGCCATCAGGTGAGAAAGCAATGGACCAGACAGTACCATGCCCCTTCATTGGCTGCCCAATGCTTGCACCTGTCTCCACATTCCAGAGTTGTGTGGTCCAGTCCCAGGAGCCAGAAGCAATTTTCTTGCCATCAGGTGAGAAAGCAATGCACTGGATGGCACGATCATGCCCCTTCATTGGCTGGCCAATGCTCATGCCTGTCTCTGCATTCCATAGTTGGATGGTCCTGTCCCAAGAACCAGAAGCAATCTGCTTGCCATCAGGTGAGAAAGCAATGGAATAGATCATATCATCATGCCCCTTCATTGGCCTGCCAATGCTGGCACCTGGGTCCACATTCCAGAGTTGTATCATCCCATCATCATAGCCAGAAGCAATCTGCTTGCCATCAGGTGAGAAACCAATGGACCAGATGTGCCCATCATGCCCCTTCATTGGCTGGCCAATCCTTTCCCCAGTCTCCACATTCCAGAGTTGTATGGTTCTGGCTGAGGAGCTGGAAGCAATTTTCTTGCCATCAGGTGAGAAAGCAATGCAATGGATGGTACCATCCTGCCCATTGATTGGCTGACCAATGCTGGCACCTGTCTCCATATTCCGTAGTTGTATAGTTCCATCCCAAGCACCAGAAGCCAACCACTTTCCATCAGGTGAGAAAGCAACAGACCTGATCTGGTCATCATGCCCTTTGATTGGCTCACCAATGCCCACATCCATTGCCACATTCCAAAGTTGTATGGTTGCATCCCAGGAGCCAGAGGCAATCTTCTTTCCATCAGGTGAGAAAGCAACAGATGAGATGGCTTGCTTGTGCCTCATTGGCTGCCCAATGGTAACACCTGTCTCCATATCCCAGAGTTGTATGGTCTGGTGTAAGGAACCACAAGCAATCTGCCTCCCATCAGGTGAGAAAGCAATGGAGAGGATACTATCATACCCCTTCATTGGCTGGCCAATGCTCACACCCATCTCCACATTCCAGAGTTGGATGGTCTTATCCCAGGAGCCAGAAGCAATCAGCTTCCCATCAGGTGAGAAAGTGACAGCCCAGATGGACCCAGCATGCCCCTTCATTGGCTGACCAATGCTCACACCCATCTCCACATTCCAGACTTGGACAGTCCCATCCCGAGAGCCAGAAGCAATCTGCATGCCATCAGGTGAGAAAGCAATGGACTCAATGAGATCATCATGCCCCTTCAATGGCTGACCAATGCTGGCACTTGTCTCCACACTCCACAGTCGGATGGTCCTGTCCCAAGAGCCTGAAGCAATCTGCTTCCCATCAGGTGAGAATGCAATGGACTGGATGGAGTCATCATGCCCCTTCATTGGCTGGCCAAGGCTCACACCTGTCTCCACATTCCACAGTTGGATGGTCCTGTCCTGAGAGCCAGAAGCAATCTGCTTCCCATCAGGTGAGAAAGCAATGGAGTGGATGGCACCATGATGCCCCTGCATTGGCTGGCCAATTCTCACACCTGTCTCTGCATTCCAGAGTTGAATGGTCTTATCCACAGAGCCAGAAGCAATTTGCTTGCCATCAGGTGAGAAAGCAACAGATAGAACTTGATGCTGATGTCCTTCTAAAATCAGCACAATAGTTGGCCAGTGCTGAAGTTGTCCCTGAGTAAGTTTGGCAACTCTGGGAAATTGTCCCTTCCACTTCTGATATAGGAGGGATGATGTGGGAGCAAATGTCAGACCAGAGAGGTAGATGTGAGGTGCACTTGTTGAGATGACAGTTGCAAACATGGACATGAATTGCTTTGCATCATGGTGCAGCTCAACAAGGTCCACAGCCATCTGGGACATCCATGTTAAGAATCAGCTCACAGCCTCACCATCTCATGGAATTGTAGTCATGCTTACATGGGAGGTGCTAAGCAAGGCTAAGGCACTTTGAGGGGAGCTCTGTGTGAGACTCATCACTTCCAACCAGGCAAGAAGTCCTTCTCAAAGAATGACACCATGTCTTTCTGAGTAACCTTGCCCATAGATGTTGCAGACACATGGAAAGCCCAGAATCGACAAGCATAGGACAGATGATCAGGGATGTGTTTCTTGCAAAGATCAGTAATCTCGGGATGTCAGCATTGCGAAGGAACGACGTCGGAAGTTGACAGATATTGAATGTCAAGGTCTGGTCCATAATGCGGAAGCACGCCAGGGCCATGCACTGATTTGCTTCATCTTGGTCGATCCAGAAATCTTTATTATGCTCCGGGTTACACAAGAAATCCCGATAAGACGAGTGGAGGACCATAATCGGCTCATGGTCAGTGTGCGTACCACTAAGGAGCGAGGCAAGATGCTTCACAATTCGTCGTTGTGTCCGCATGTCATCTGGAGTGCGGATAGAATCGGGTGGAACCAGGTGAACAAGAGCGTGCAATGATAAAGGCTCCTGGCTGCATATGATTCGGCCTAGGATTGACTTGACTCGTTTTACTTCCATCTCATGCGATGGATTGCAGTGCTCCTTCATGACGGTGTTGTAGAGCGCATACAGCCCTTCGTCACCACGTAGCACCGCCCGAATCTGGTCCCGTGGGTCGGCGCCAGCATCACTGTCACTGCAAATGAACCGACAGGCAGTAGCAGCCCACTGAAACGACGTTCCAGCCCTCCGAATGAGCGCGCTCAGCTGCGTCTGGTACTCCGCCTCTCGGAATTCAGTCACGTCATGGAGTTCGCTGTGTATATAGGCATCAATATCGCGCAAGGTCTGATGAGTTGGGATGTCGTCCACAAGCATGACGTCAACCCCAGGTGGTCGCGGAGACTGCAACGCATATTGAATATCGCGCTCATATCTTGAAGTGACTACGATTCGAAGACCCGGAGGGAGTTCTGATGCTCGCGTTGTTAAAATGGCAAGCGCATTGGCACGAGCCCTAACGTCGCCAGATTCATCAAACGCGTCGAGGAAAACAATGGTCTCCCCAAGGGCCTGATCATCCTCGAATGATTTCTTGATAAAGTGCTGGAACTGCAGTTTGCAGTCAAGCGTTCTTCGTATCGCGGTGTCGTCCTTGACAGCATCCACCAGGCGCTGCTTCCGCGACTTGTCCAGGTCCGCGAGGTCTTGAGCGATCGTACTGAACAGGTTGGTCAGGTTTGCGAGGGCTGACTTCTGTCGAAGCCGTAGTACGACCCCATGCGTTCAAGGTCGGAAATGCGTTTTGCGCATGAGCGAAGGATCGACGATTTTCCTGCGCCCGCCACCCCACACAACCAAAGCACACGAGACGAGTCGTTAGAGCTCAATCTTATCGAATCACTCCCATCAACCGACGGTGTATCTGCTCCAACAGCCCAACGCACTATAGCCTCGATGATCTCATCGCGTGTGCCTGGCAAGCACCCTTGATCTAGATCATGATGGGCCTCCGGGCGTATTTCAGTTCGCTCAGCACTTGCAAGTCCCCTGTAAATCATCTTAGAACCTAGGCTTTAACCGAAGGCATACAAGAAGCACTTACGGACTTCAGTCACAACGTCTAAGACGCGATGGGTAACGACGGTGCATTGTATGTTAGCATGATCAATTAGATTCCGCCGGAGACTCTCAAGGGTCTCCTTGTAGTTATCGATCCGTGCGTCCACGAGAGAGACCGTGTACTTCACAGTGCGATGGGCTGCGACCCACGGCGGTCAGCCTTGGAGCAAGCAGGACACCTGGGATTCCACATACCGAAGGACTTGTCCCTGGAGTAGTCCCGAATGAAATAGACGGATTCCATGACTTGGCGCAGTATTTGGTTGATGATGGCTTGATCTTGTTTCGAGCGTCCCTTCAACCCCTCGGCTTCATCTGCAAAAGAGCAGCTATCCGCCATAGTCTGGACTAAACCGATCACTTTGGTGTCTCGATCACTCTGGGCTAAAGGGATCTAATGCAACGCCAGTCAGAGAGCATGCAGGCACAAAACTCGAATTCCAGCCGTACCTTATACGCTGCCGAGACGACCCCCCATGCTAACTTGATCCAAGGGTGAACCTGTTTGTAAATACTTCTTAGCGGTTGTACGCTCATCAGGCATGTCAGGGTGAAACGTGCCTCGGCGACGGTATCAGCAACTCTGACGAGTGCAGAAAGACGATTCAACAAGGGCCTCCAAGCATCGAACTGGGCTGTGACTTCTGTGGCGAGTGGGGCGGTAGCTTGAATGGCATTGTTGACCACGGCCAGCCCGGGATCTAGCTGCTGGGCAGTCCGATTGACGCTCTCGACAGCATCATTAGGTGGTGGGAGAGAGGATGCCATGCATATGGTCAACTCCCCGACTTTGTCGTTCGCGGCACTTTGAAGATCGAGGCGGATCTCTGTAAGGATAAAGACCGTGGGTGAGCACAGCCCTCTTATCGCAGAAATATGAGCAGGCTCACCATTACCTGTTGCAGAGGAGAGATCCAAAGCACACGATGCGACAATCTGCCCCTTACGCCCGAAACGGCGCTCGCACAAATCTATAGCCACTCTGCAATCGATAGGTGTTGGACTGAGCATGCTGCCAAGGGAATATAAATAAAGGGTGAGGAAGCACATGAGCGTGAAGGCGACCTACAACTCCTCCCCGAAGGGATCCTTCCACGTCACCGCCTCACGTGTTGCCGTGATGTACTCTGATTTTGGCGAACGAAGTCCAGTGACGGTAGCGGGAGGCTCGATGGTGAAGTGAAGGCGATATTTTTCCGACGTACGCAGAAGATGAGTACTGCATCTGGCCTCTGTCGCGAGTGCCAAAGAGGTTTGTTGGATGCCAATTACTGGTCCGTAAGTAGATGGCATACCTGAAATATACACTCTGTGCATGTCTGCTGGGTTCAGTGGATCGTTAGATGCCATGGTGTGCGAGAGAGCGCTCCAACGGACGGATTTCCCAGACGATTAGGATTGACTACGAATTGAATAGCCACGAGGCGGAAATTAATTTGCGACCACGCATGCACGAGGCAGAAGTCCCTGGCGCTTGAGGGTGTTCCATCGAAATTTGCCAGGTACTATGTACGAAACGTATTCCTCTTTCAGAAACGGGTGGTCAGTCATAGCCCACGGTCATTGGGAAGTTGCTGACGTTATTCGTCGCCTTGGTGGCCCAACGGGCTGTAACGGCCTTCAAATCTGGGCAAGTACGGCCAGTTTTCAGATCAATGTCGACAGAAATCCAGGTGTGTCATTAGACTCAGAATCTATCCTTTCTATCGCTGTGGCCTTCTCTTCAAATTTGATATCTGCCTTTGCGCTGTCGTTGCCATGGCCTTCACAGCGAGCAAGAGCTGGGTCCGCCGTAATATTATCAAGGCTGCAGTTACCTGGGTTGTAGACTGGTGGCTGGGCTACGCTCTTTCCTCTAATCGAGCAACCGATGGATGGTGATTCTGCCCCATCTGTGGAAATTCCGATCCAGGGCAGTATAGAAATGGCTCGGATGAAAGACAAAATCGAATACAGTATTGTGAGAATCCTGACAACTTCTCTATGGGTACTTATGGTGATTGGGATCCCTGGGAACTTGGATGAGGTTGTGTTGTCTCCATGGAATCTACTACAGACGGGCTTTCCATCTAAACCTCAGCCGCATGTCTTCTGAAATTGCTTCGGAGGCTCAGAAGCAATGGGGATGCTAATGTCATCCATACCCTTTGGAAACTTTTGTTGAAAATCTGCACTCATGCTCTACTTACGCTTTATGTGCATGTGATTTAGCACTGGTGAAGTCTTGAATTAGCCAAGCAAGCTCAGTGGCAGCTTCAACTGCCCCCTCTAGGGAGCTACTTTGCCGTGAACTCTGTCACGGAGACAATTACGTACTTCTTGAAGCATCCATTTGTTTACCCGTTGGGTTTGTCCCAATTTTACACATCCGAGTTCAACCTCATTTGATGCCTTCCTTCTGAATCTTATATATACGGTTGGAAAGCAAGATCACTCTTGAGCTCATGAAAAGTCACCACTATGTGGAATAATCCCATTACCCTTCTTGGCGGGACATATACAGCGTTCATTAACACCTATAGCTTTGTTCCAAACGGGCCTTTGTCCACCTTGTCCCTTGTCGGCCAGAGTCCTGGCCAGAGTTCCACCTGGATCTCCCTGCATCCTAAAAATTGTTCGTTACTCTTGTGAGCATTTTTTTTTCATCTCCGCGAAGACCACGGGTATCAAAAGTTTGTGTTACATTCTAGTTCGACAGTTGAACTTGCAACAGAGCCTGGCTCGATCGCGTCCTTCATCATCGATTCGGGCGGCCTTGTCAGGCAGATTGACCAAACACCCTCCTTTGGAAATTCCCCACCTCACTTGGCAATAGTGAACGATGGAAAGGAAGTCATTGCCCCTAACGTACGTCGTTCTCTTTTCGCGTCCGATGAGATACTGACGCGTTTTTTCTTTTTATTTTTGCGCGCCACCATCTTGATCCATCCTATGATGATATATGTAGTATTCTAGCGGAAATGTCGCGTCGCACATTCTGGGGGAGGACCAAGCCTATTTCGTGTCGACCGGTAATTTGGTCACATTTAATGGTTCTGGCCCTAATCGAGCACGTCAGGCCTCATCGCATCCTCACGAGGTATTTTGTTCCCCTCCTCGCCCTCGTACACTAAAAAGCCCCCCTCCCCCCACATTAAATATGTACACATAGGCCGTGCAATATGGCGACGAAGTTTTCATCCCCGACCTTGGGGCCGACAAAGTGTGGCGCTTCAGAAAGATGACGGAAAGTGGACTGTGAAGGGATTCATTCAGCAGCCTCTGGGATCTGGTCCTCGTCACATAGTCCCACTCAGTAAGTGTGCCCGTGCAAAAATCACGGGTCCTCAGCCCGACACTGCTGATCGTTGCCTTACTTTTCTCTTGACAGAGGGCAAATTGTACACTATTCACGAAATGGGCAACACCGTGACCGAACAAGTGATCCCACCCCTCGACGACACGGAGCCTCAAGAGCTCCTCGCGAATATTTCTACTCTCCCACCAACCGTCCCTCCCGGCAGTCTCTACAACGCAGCAGAACTCTTCGTCTCCCCACCCTCGATACATTACCCAACGCCCTACCTCTATGGGTCTAATCGCAACGTCTCGCCTCTCCCCGCGCAGACTGACCCGCTTGGGGACACCATCGCCATCTTCGCACTCGAACCCAAGCTGCATCTCGTCAGACACGTCCACACAGGCTTACAGCAACTCCGGGGCGTGAGCCTCGGAGGCGAGCATGGCCAGTACGTTGCTGCGGCGGGCTTGCAGGTGGAGGCATCGCGGTGTTCGAGCGCGTCGATGGGGGTGCGGATCTCAAACTCCTCGCGCGCTATGATGGAGTGGGCTCGGAGAAAGTCTCTAGCTTTGTATGGACCTAGACCAGAGGTTACGATAGTAAGAACCCTCGAACACGAATTGTTACAATTTGACTGAATGAAGTCTTTACGCGTCGGCCGTCCGGCAGTCTTCTCGTCAGAAGGCACATATATGATCTTCAGCGAGTCTGGCGAGCATGCATTCTCGTATTAACGCATCTTACATCCCCGCCAGGAGAGTATGCACCACGGTCCTATAGGTGAATTTCTCACAAATTACAATTGATTCGTGACCCCCAAGTTGAGTATGCCATGGAGGCAATCTCACATGCGGGAGCCATAATAGGTGTCCTAGAAAAGAACGGCATTGTTCTGGGAGTAGAAAAGAAAGTTACCGGGAAATT
Organism: Hydnum rufescens UP504; assembly: GCA_014904985.1. Taxonomy (NCBI): domain Eukaryota; kingdom Fungi; phylum Basidiomycota; class Agaricomycetes; order Cantharellales; family Hydnaceae; genus Hydnum; species Hydnum rufescens. Next base: position 306,984 of record MU128942.1, on the reverse strand, counting down.
GTTGGATCTTTCCATTGCCAAAGCAGGTGGATATGGCAGTAGTGGAGTAGGCCAAGCGCTTTTTCGTCATATATCCAGGTCCACTGAAACCCCGTTCCCCGCCCAGTGACGTTGTGGCCGCGTGGCAGGTCTTGCTGCAGATGCCAACTCTCTCGTCAATTACGCACAACTAGCTGCTCACAGGCATCTTTTCTCGTTCAATGAAGATATCCCTGTAGAACAGCTTGCCCAACGGTTGTGCGATTTGAAGCAGGGCTACACTCAATATGGGGGTCAGTCGTTCATGCCCACTTCCATACCAATTCCGCCTTCTCACTTTGCTTTGCACATCCCTTCCCCCACCACTAGGTCTTCGTCCATTCGGCTTGTCACTCTTATATGCAGGCTACGATCCACACTACTAATTCCAGCTGCACTCCTCGGATCTATCAGGGAATTACAGCGGGCGGACAGTGATGTGCATCAGTGTGAACAATGACACGGCACAATGTCTTAAGCAGGAATGCAAGGATGGCTTGTCCACAGAAGAAGCTATCACTCTGATGATAAAGATTATGAACAAGACCATGGATTCCACCACACTCAGCAGTGGGAAATGTATGCACTTTGTTGCCCAAGATATGATATCCTTTGTCTAACATTTGCATTATGTTCTTGCTGTTCAGTGGAATTCTTGATTCCCATGCTTGGTCCAATGATGAAACAACTGCTTGCAAAGATATACAAGCCAGAGGAAATTGATGCATTGTTGGCTGAGCATGGGATTGAGAAGATGGCAAGCTGAAACAGTGTCCAATATTTCATTTTATCTTTCCTTTTGTGAAATGAAAGATGCTTGCTTTTATGAGGTATTACAGCTCTGACATTTGTCCTAGTATCTGGCTATGGTGAGTATGTTCACAGGTGATGAAACAAACAAGAGATGAGTAAAACAGTAATTGGTGGTTGTTTCAAAAACACCTGGAGGCAGTCAAGTTTTGGTACCTACTTAGGTAGGATGTTCTCTATAGGTATATCTTACCTAAGTAGGTCTAATATAATGAGTTTTCTGGGGTTGTTCTTGGTTTTGTGCTTGAAAAATCTGGGTTGCTAGGGCTTATTTTCACCTAATGCACCCTCAAAATAGTACCTCTCAGGTGGTTTGAGTTTGCATCTGCAAACCACCTAAGAGGTGTTCTGAGTATAGGCATGTCTAAGACATGCCTGAGGGGTATTTTTGGGGAATTTTTTTTCCAAGTTCACTATATAGACATGTCTAAAATAGCCTGCCACAGGCACCACCCAGGAGGGTTTGTTCACTGGCTGGAGAGTGTTACAGGTCGAATTTAGGCATGTCTAATAAGATATTTTCTGGAGCCTTAGAGGTGTCTATCATCCTTACTGTGTGTCTACTGGTGTCTAAATCAACATTTTGAGCCCAAGACCTCTGGTGGCAGTACTAATAGGTGTCTAATGTTGTCTAGATCCAATAATAATCCAATAATAATGGTACTAGTGATGTCATCGCTATGACATTCTTACTTAATCCAACATGCTGAGTCTCCACTGGTGTGGGAGTGTGGAAATTGCCAAAGGAAATTTGGCATGTGAGCACCTGGCACCCGGCCCGACTGTGTGGGCGGGTGGGATCGGGATGGGTGGGCGGGACTCACGATTTAGCACCAATGGAGACCATTATTAGCAAGCTGGGTGGGAGGGAGGGCAAAAGAAGGGATGGATGTGTCACCCCCTGGCTCCAGGCCGCAAGAGCAGAGATGAGAGTCGAAGAAGTGGTGGAAGCAAGCTTCGGCTGTCTCCACTCCCTCCTTCACTAGTTGGCGTATGCAGCACTCGTGCCTCGCACCGCACCGCTGTACTAGTGATGTCGTCGCTATGACATTCTTACTTAATCCAACATGCTGAGTCTCCACTGGTGCGGGAGTGTGGAAATTGCCAAAGGCAATTTGGCATGTGAGCACCCGGCACCCAGCCCGACTGTGCACCCACAATCAGATGAAGGCGCAAGCCATAGTCGGGACGGGAGCAGGGGGAACACGCCCCGGCTATCACCCCCAACAGCCAGAGACTGATTGTCAGCATGACCAATATAAGATTGAACCATTTAAGCCACCACTGCAAGCAGAATTGCCAAGCTACCTAATAAGATAAAAAGCCGTGGGCCACGCAAAACTTCACTTGAACTCCATGCTTCCCACTAGCACAAATGGAAAGGCCAAAGCTTGCTAAGCCACCTGGCCAACACAAGAACCCACTCCCCTTCACCAAGGAGCAAACTAGGAGCTGCTTAGTCAACAGACTAGCACAGCCCAACTATGCCCCCACAGGGTACAGCAGAAAATAACACACACTCACTAAGCCACTTGGCCAACACGAAATCCACACCCCCCACTAAGAGGGAAAGACATAAGAGCTGCTTAGTTGACAGACCAGCACAGCCCAGGTATGCGCCCCCACAGGGTACAGCAGAAATAAAACAAACTCGCCAAGCCACCTGGCTGACATAAAAACCCACTCCCCCTCGCCAAGAGGGAATGACATAAGAGCTGCTTAGTCGACAGACCAGCACAGCCCAACTATGCCCCCCCGCAGAGTACGAGAGAAAACAAACAAACTCACTAAGCCACTTGGCCAACACAAAAACCTTTGACTCCTGAGGGCACACATGGGAAGTAAAACAAGACCCACTAAGCCACCTGGCCAACATGGGAATCTTCCACTCTTGCTCATCAAGAGGGAATGAGTTAAGGCCACTTAGTTGACAGACAAGCACTGTCAGGGTTCGCCCCCAACTCCGGTCTACTCCGGTCTACTCCGGTCCTCGTCTGCCCACCTCCAGTCCGGTTCTCCACTTATTTCCCTCGCCCAAGTCCACTTTGCTTCCGGCTTGATTCCGGTTTGACTCCGGTCCAACCCTATCTTGATTTCATTTCCTTTTCATTTCCCTTTCATTTCCCATTGCTTCCGGTTCACCCCCTGGCCGAGTTCCTGTTCCTGTTCCTGTTCCTGTCCCCCTTGTAACCACCTCCAGTTTAGCGATCACTCCCCCGTAGTATAGTCATCATGTATAAGTAGTCCGAGAGCGAAGTCCAGAGACCCCAGCTTTGGTCTCTCAGGATTTCCGCTGTTACTCCGGACTACAGGTCAGCCTTCATGTATTCCGTATTCGTATTACATAATCTCAGGATTTCCGCTGTTACTCCGGACTACAGTTCCGAGTGTGTTCCAGCTAACTCCATGAGCTTAAGGACCGTTGTGCTCCTTTCCGCCTAGACCCTTCCGGGCTGCTGGAACTCTCTTCTATCTTCCTCCGTTCTCTTTATCTCAGCCTTGCCCGGATTCCTTCGGACTAAGCCGGACTTACGCCGGACCTAGTCGGACTTATCCATGTTTATAGTTGTTTGGTGCTCTCGTCGCAGCGTGGCCCTGACAAGCACAGACCGAGCATATTGCCCCAGGATGCAACAGAGAGCCTGGCCAAATCACCTGGCTAACACAAAAACCACCACTCCGAGAGCACAAATGGAAAGGTGAATAAAACTCACTAACCCGACATGAAAACTTCTGCTCCAGCTCATCAGGATGGGATGGCCAGTCAATCCCAGGAGAAGGTTGCCAAGAGCTAGAACAAACCAGCCAGCAGCACACAGACTTCAAAAGAAGAGATGGATGTGTCACCCCCTGGCTCCAGGCCGCAAGAGCAGAGACGAGAGTCGAAGAAGCGGCGGAAGCAAGCTTCGGCTGTCTCCACTCCCTCCTTCACTAGTCGGCATATGCAGCACTTGTGCCTTGCACCGCACTGCTGTGCTATTGTGGATGCATGTCTACTAGTGTCTAAATTAGAACAAAGGCATCTATCTGCTCAGGGGGAGATCATTAGATGGTGTCTAATGGTGTCTAATTCAACACTTGTGGTACTCTTGTGGATGTGTGCACAGTAATGTCTAAATCAAACATTTTGACATAAGGGCCCCTGCTCAGGTGACATCATTAGGTGGTGTCTAATGGTGTCTAAATCAAACATTTTGACATAAAGGCACTTGCTCAGGTTGCAGTACTAAGAGATGTCTAATGGTGTCTAGATCAATAATTGTGGGACCATTGCAGATGTGTGTCTACTAGTGTCCAAATCAAAACAAAGGCAACTGCTTGGACAACATCATTAGGTGTCTCATGGAGTCTAATGCTGTCTAAATCAATAGTTGCTCCTGTGCATGTCTGTCTACTAGAGATGTCTAGGCATGTCTAGTCATGTCTAGTCATGTCTAGACATTTCTAGTCAAGGAAAGGGTGCATTAGGTAATATCCCATAATAACTTTGGATATCCAGTTACATAATAAAGTGTTTCTTATTTTAAAAAAAGCCTAAATGTGGAAATTGGATGAAGTACAACCAAATAATATTTAGCCATCCAGCCCAATGGAGGCCCAGGACCAGGGGGAGGTGCCTGGGATGGGTGGAGGGACCCCTAAGGACCCTGGCTGAGTGAAGAAACCAGGCCCAGAGCAAGTGGCTAGTGCCTGGAGAGATGGGGGCAGTAAAATGAATACTGGAAATTGTGGAACTTGCCGGATCCAAACCACTGGGCGGTTCATTCTGAAATTTGGCATATGATTGGGGACTATTAGGGTGAAGAACATATTAGAATTTCAGCCAATTCCAATCAGTAGGTATTGAGATATGAGAAAAACAAGTTTGGACACTGAAAATTAATTTCCTCCCCTTACAGAATACCTGGGAACTTGAAAATTTGCACAGAGTATGATAATATAATGTACTAATTATGTGCCAAAAATTATCCCAATCCACCCACTTTAAGGTAGGGAACTGGACAATGGATACCAGAGGCTGTGAAAATTGCCAAAAAATACCCAATGAGCAGACTATTCTGAAACTTGGCATGTGATTATAACAGCTCAGGTGAAGAATATATTCAATTTTCAGCCAAATCCATGCAGTAGGTACAGAGATATGAGGCAAATAGGTTTCAACCTTGAAAATTGATTTACTCCCCCTACAGACAAGATATGGACTTGAAATTTTACATGGAGTATGACCATGTAATCCAATAAATATGTGCCAAGAATCAGCTTATTGTGTTTACTTCTAGGCATTGAACTCCCTTTTCAGGCAAAAAGGGAACAAAAGCCTACCATAAATGTAGAACACTCCACATTAGGACCAAACTAAGTGGAATAGGCTTAGAATATTATAACACTGACTATATCCAAAAATGAAATACATTGGATGTGTGGAAGTGGTTGAAATTCAGGGGGAGGGGGAGGAAGATCAAAAGTCAATTATATAAGATGTAGAGCAGAGGTTGCTCTAATATAATGCCAATAGTTTAATACATATATGGGGAGTATACATACCAAATATCAGCCTGATTGGACTCCATCTAGGCACTATTCCACAGCACTCCCCCCTAAATAATAATTTCCTCCCCAGAGCCTTCCATCCATGCAATGGCCCTGAAGATTTACCCTTAGGTCCTCCAAATACATTCATAACATTCCCCAAAATTTCAGATTCATGACTCCAGTGTGAGAGTTTCCATAATATCTTCAAGTTTCACTGACATACCCCCCCCCAATTGGGGCACTTCCAGAGCTTGGTTTCATTTCCCTTTCATTTCCCATTGCTCCTGGCTTGCCCCTGGCTAAGTTCCTGTTCCTGTTCCTGTCCCCCTTGTAACCATCCCCAGTTTAGCGATCACTCCCCTGTAGTATAGGCATCATGTATAAGTAGTCTGAGAGTGAAGTCCAGAGACCCCAGCTTTGGTCTCTCAGGATTTCTGCTGTTACTCCAGAGTACAGGTCAGCCTTCATGTATTCCGTATTCATATTACATAATCTCAGGATTTCCGCTGTTACTCCGGACTACAGGTCCAAGTACTTTCCAGTTGACTCTGTGAGCTTAAGGACTGCTGTGCTCATTTCTGCCTAGTCCCCTCCAGGCCACTGGACTACCTCTCCATCCCCTCCTATCCTCATTATCTCATTCTTGCCTGGATTCTCCTGGACTTAGCTGGACTTACACCAGACTTAGCCAGAATTATCTGTGTTTATATTTGTTTGGTGCTCTCATTGCAGCATGGCCCTGACAGAAGACCAAAGCTCTCTCATGAGCCCACCATCTGGATTGCTTAGTATCACCGATTTCCCTCCTACTCCTCATTCCGAAATGTCTGATGGTGCTCCAGTAGCCATTACTGCCGACCACCTCCAACACCTCCTCACCCAACTCCAACAACAAAATGCTGCCCTCCATGAGGAGCTGGATGACATGCGGAACCAAGGGATGCATGTCGCTGGCTTTGTGTTGGCTGCAGTCCAGCAGACACTCCAGCAGCACCCTCTGCCTACCCAGTCTGCTCATGAGGCCAAGGGGGCTGACCCCAAACCATTCTCTGGCGATCAGGGGAAAACGGAGAGTTTCCTATGCTCCATCCAGCTGAACATTGCCCTCCAACCTAGAGTCTATCTGACAGAGTTGCACAAAATCCTTTACACACTCTCCTGGATGAAGGATGGAACTGCCAGAGCATGGGCAGAAAGTCTCTCCACCTCCTTCCTAGATCCGGAAACCCACAATCCATATGAGACCTTTGAAGGGTTCCTAGTTGCCTTTGAAAGTGCTTTCGGAGAACCAGACCAGGAGTTCACTGCATGATCCCAACTCTGGAATCTGAAACAAGGGAAGATGTCTGTGGAGGAATACACCATGCATTTTGATGCCTTGGCAGGACAGACCAGATTTAGAGAGGAAGCATTGATTGATGCATATCAGTGGGGCCTCAACGAAAGACTGTTGGAAAAAATGCACCTCAGTGATCTGCCAGAGACACTCGGAGGGTGGCAGGACACAGCATGGCATCTGGATAACCTATATCTCCAGTTCTGACAAGCCACGTCTGGTACAACCCCATACACTCTGAGAAACCCCCTGACATCCATGGAGAAACCCCGGACAGCAGCACCCATCACTCCCAGACCAACCACACTCCCTCCTGCACCAACACCCTTGTTGACTTCATTCACTCCCATGGATGTAGACTCAACTCAGAAACAAGAGGCATGGTGGTGTTATAACTGTCAAGAGTTGGGACACATCTCTTGTGACTGTCCCCATCCACAGAAGTCACACCAACTCATCCACACCACAGAAGACATTGGAGCAATCATCCATGAGGAGTTATGGAAACTATTCCCAGCTCCAAAGAATGCCTCAGAAGCCCAGGGATCACCTCTGCAGGATTTTCCCAATGGTCAGCAGTGAAGGATGTGTCCTGCCTGACCAACAGATTCTCCTCTCTCAAAAACTGTACATATGGAGTTGGAAATGACATGTTTTTCTCCAACGATGAGAGTGATGAATCTGAAAGTGTATCAACTGAGGTTGACCCTGTCTATAACCCTCCCCCTTCTATCTGCCTCCTTTCCGAAGACCCCAGATGAGCCACAGAGATCAAGGTGAAAATCCAATCACTGTGGACCAGAGTGATCTGTGCCGGAAAGGCCCTACTGGACTCCGGAGCCACTGGAATGTTCATGGACCTGACCTTTGCAAAGGAAAATGGTCTAGACATATGACCCCTTGCATGCCCGATCCCTGTCTACAATGTTGATGGAACACTGAATGAAATGGGGTCTGTCTGTGAAGAGGTTGAGGTCATCCTCTGAATCAATGATCACTCCGAGTGGGTAGTGTTCTCTGTGATCGGACTGGGGAAAACCAAGCTGATTATAGGGCACACATGGCTTCACCATCACAACCCGGAGATTGACTGGACAACTGGGGAAGTCACACTGACCTGGTGTCCATCTGACTGTCACATAGTGATCCGGAAGATGCGGAATGCAGAGCGTTGGCAAGGGAGAACCTTCAGGAAGACATTGGAAGAACCCTGGACACCTCCCACTCCTATGGAGGATGATGCCAACGACATTAATGAGTCCCTGACACTGGAAAAAGGAGATGCCATCTTTGCAGCTTACTTCCCCAGTGACACTGAACACTCTGAGATTGTCCGAGCAACGAGCATCCCTTCTCAGAGACTGGCGGAGGCTGCGAAAGCCAAAGCAAATGAGCCAGTGAAGACATTCGAGGAGCTTGTCCTGGAGGAATTCCATGACTTCCAAGATGTGTTTTCCAAAGATTCCTTTGATCAGCTCCCTGGCCGGAAACTGTGGGATCACCACATTGAGTTTAATGAGGGAGTCCAGCTACCTCCCCAGCCAAACTCTTCCCACTCTCCCCAGCAGAGAAAAAGAACTTGATGACTTCCTGAAGGAAAACCTGGCCTCTGGTCAGATCCACCCTTCCAAATCCCCTATGGCTGCCCCAGTGTTCTTCATGAAGAAAAAAGATGGAGGTTTTCAGCTAGTCCAGGACTACTGGAAACTCAATGACATCATGGTCAATAATGCATACCCCTTACCTCTGATCTCTGATGTCATTGACCAACTCCAAGGAGCCAAAGTGTTTGGGAAACTGGACTTGTGGTGGGGCTTCCAGAATATCTGGATGGCAGATGGAGAAGAATGGAAAGCAGCTTTCTGGACTAACTGAGGACTGTTTGAACCCTTGGTCATGTTCTTTGGACTTTGCAACTCTCTGGGCACCTTCCAGAACATGATCAATGACATCCTCTGGGAATGGATCGACAATGGAGTGTGCATTGTATATCTGGATGACATCCTAAGCTTTGCCAAGACCTGGGAGGAGTATGTCCACAGTGTCCAAGGGATCCTGCAGACACTCCAGGAGAACAACCTCTTCTTGAAACCAGAAAAGTGTGAGTTTTTCCAGGACTGGATTGAGTATCTAGGGATGGTGTTCACCCTGGATCATGTGGAGATGGACCCTATCAAGGTTGCAGGTGTAATGGAGTGGCTGGAACCCAAGAACCTGAAGGAGATGCAGTCATTCCTTGGATTCATCAACTTCTACTGCCAGTTCATCCAGGATTTCGCTAAGGTTGCCAGACCTTTGAATGATCTCACCCAGAAGGACACTCCCTTCCAATGGGCTGATGCTGAATGTAATGCCTTCATCAAACTGAAATCCCTTGTCACCTCTGCACCAATCCTAGTCTTTCCCTCTGAGTCTGGACACTTCTGAGTGGAAGCTGATGCCTCCGGATATGCAACCAGAGCAGTACTCTCCCAGCTCCAAGAGGATGGAAAGTGGCACCCTGTAGGTTTCCTATCAAAAAGTCTGTCAGAGGCCAAGAGGAATTATGACATCTATGACAAGGAGCTCATGGCCATTATCCGAGCTCTGGAGGCATGGAGACACTACCTAGAGGGCTCTCCACATCCAATTGAGATCTTGGCAGACCACCAGAACCTTCAGTACTTCCAGACTGCACAGAAGCTGAATTGGAGACAAGCCTGCTGGAATATTTTCCTTTCCTGGTTCAACTTCACCCTCCAGCACCGCTCCAGATCACAGTCAGGGAAACTGGACACTCTTTCACAGTGCCCAGACCATCCATGAGGAGACTCTGATAACTCCAATGTAGTCCTACTGAAGCTGACCGCTTTCCAGTCCCATGCCCTAGACACCACAGAGGTTGTGGCAGTGGAAGGACCTAGTCAGAGCTTGATAGCTCAGATCAAAAGGGCAACAGAGATTGATGACAAAGTAGTCCAGATCATCAAGGAGTTAAATGGAGACAGCCCGAAGGCCCACCTGAAAGATTGGGAACTCCAAGGGTCTCTGGTCCTTTTCTGCGGATGTGTCTATGTTCCACTGGACTCCAAACTCCATCATGACCTAGTCCATGAACACCACAACACCCCAACCACAGGCCACCCTGGACAATGGAAGACATATGAACTTGTGTCTCACCACTACTGGTGGCTGGGGATGTCATGGTATGTTGCAACCTATGTTTCCACCTGTGACACCTGCAATTGGACCAAAACCTTCCCATCCAAACCATCCAGAACTCTCCACCCTAATCCAGTCCCAGACCGCCAATGGCAAGTCATATCAGTGGACATGATCACAGAGCTCCTGGAGTCGCATGGATTTGACAGTGTGATGATCATCATTGACTGACTCTCCAAACAGATTCATGTGATGCCCATGATGACCACAGTGGACTCCACCAGAGTTGCCCACCTTTTCTGAGACAATGTCTGGAGGCACCACAGCCTTCCAGAGACCATCATCAGTGATCGGGGCACCACATTCACCTCGAAGTTCATGAAGGAACTCAATTCGCTCCTTGGAGTTAAAAACCAACTTCTCCACAGCATTCCACCCCAGACAGATGGACAGATGGAGCAATTCAATCAGGAGATCAAGCAGTACCTCCAGATCTTTGTCAACCACAGACAAAATGATTGGGCAGACTGGCTCCCTATGGCGGAGTTTGCATACAATAACTGGGTTCACTCCTCCACCCGGGAAGCCCCATTCCACCTTGACTCTGGCCAAGAACCTCACCTTGGTACTGAACCAATCTGCCCTGGAGTTGTTGAAGCAGCCACAGACTTTGTCACATGGATGCAGAAAACCTCTGAGGAAGCCCAGTCTGCTCTCTGCCAAGCAGCCAAGGACATGGCTCATCACTATGATGCTCACCAGACAGAAGCCCTGGAGTATGCAGTTGGAGACTTGGTATGGCTGGATGCTCACAACATTTCCATTGACTGCTGTAGGTGGGAAATGGTAGATGAATCCAGCTACAGTCCACAAAATGGAAACAAGGACAAAGAATGGGGATCACAGGGCCAATCCGAATGTTGGGGTCTGAGGGAAAGAAGGGTCTTTGAATGGGTGAAATTGTCCTGTATAGACAGAGCCTATCCAGACAATAAATGAAGGGGTTGTTAAATCAGGGAATCACACCCTAGGTCCTCCTCTTGAGAGCCTATCAAAAGTGTGATAAGTGGGGTTGAGTTTTGGAATTTACCCTAACACCAGCAGCAGTTCAACTAGCTTTTCAACTGGGGATGGGGGGAAAGACGATAGAAATTCGCATCTCCTGTGCTTAATATACATCACAGAAAAATGCCATGGTAACCGGCAAAACGGTGGGATTAAGGCGAAAATGATGAAAAGGAGATCAAGTCAAAAGCTTCAAAACTGAAGGAGATATTCCAATATCAAGTCAGAATAGGGGAATATGGCTTAACCAAGGTATTCCTCCTCTCCTACTGAACAAAATCCCTTGGGGAAAGGTGGAACTGGTCGCCCTAGATGTACCCTCCATCGGACATAGGGTGCCGGAACCATAATTGCCTTTAGTAATCAGAAAAGCGGAGGTAAAAGTGAAATGAGCCATGGGGAGACTAAATTACAGAACACCGAATTCTTATCCGCTCGTTTTGACCTTGGTACTGTTCGATGTGGATTTTCAGCGTCTTTCCAGGGGTGGTCGTTTCGAACAAATTGGATCAAAACTGATGGAGTTATTCGCGAAATACTGAAGAATAGTGTGGAACATGAGGTAAAATCGACCTGGAGGATGCAGTTCGCATTTGATAAACGCGTGTGTGATACCGTTAGACAGGTATTAATCGTAGCTTTCTGGGTGCTGTCTTGCTGAGTCGATCCGATCAAAATTGGTGGAGATATTCACAAAATACTCCTTGAGAGTATTGGAATAGCCCCTATTCAACATGTGACAAGTCCACGAGTCAAAGTGGGAGTCGTGTTACATAATCCAAGGTAAAATACCACCCTTGAGGCAATTGGATATGCCGATGGTGATACAATAGATGGACAAAAGTAAGCAAGTTGAATTGCTATAGCCTGGTTGAACTGGCTTGGAAATAAGTACAAATTGGATGGCCTGTTGAAGTGCCAAGGATGGACAAATAATTGTCTTGTATTTAGGGTGGAGGAAAAGTAAAAAGGACCATGGATCCTGGGGTGTGAATCCATGCTATTTGACGGCCAGAGGAATAACAAGTGTGGATATGAGAGAAATGTAGAAAAATGGATTTGTTTGAGGAGGTAGTTGGGCCCGGATGAGGTATGTATGTAATGGGATTTTATCCCTCCAACACCGCCCAGCCCGGAAACTCTTGGACAAGTGGTTAGGCCCATACAAAGTAGACAAGGTGATCTCCCACTCTGCTATCTGGCTCAAACTTCCCTCCTCCATGCGAGTCCACCCAGTGTTCCATGTCTCAAAACTCTGCCCTTTCCAGCCTGACCCAATTATGGATTGTGTTGCACATCCTCTGCCTCCTATCCTCCATGGTGGTGAGGAAGAGTATGAGGTGGAATGGATTGAAAACTCCTGCTATTTCTGAGGCCGACTCCAGTACTTGGTGAAATGGAAAGGCTACCCACCCTTGGAGAACCAATGGCTTCCAGAGACCAATCTAGGTAATGCCCTGGAAGTTGTCGCAGAGTTCGACCTTGCTCATCCGGAAGCTCCACAATGGATCAGTGCCATTGACTTCTCCTCCATTGGGTTCTGGACATGTCCACTCCTAACTGAACCCCCTGCAGACCTCCTGGACTGGTCAACCCATTGATCCCTGCTCCTCTGGCCAATCGGGATGATCAGCCCTAAGAGGGGGGTGATGTCAGGGTTTTCCCCTGTTTGCCCCTTACTCTGGTCAACTCTGGTCCACTCCAGATCACTCTGGTCCTTGTCCACCCACCTCCAGTCCAGTTATCTGCTTATTTCCTTCACCCAAGTCCACTTTGCTTCCGGCTTGATTCCAGTTTGACTCTGGTCCACCCCTATCTTGGTTTCATTTCCCTTTCATTTCCCATTGCTCCTGGTTTGCCCCTGGCTGAGTTCCTGTTCCTGTTCCTGTCCCCCTTGTAACCATCCCCAGTTTAGCAATCACTCCCCATAGTATAGTCATCATGTATAAGTAGTCTGAGAGTGAAGTCCAGAGACCCCAGCTTTGGTCTCTCAGGATTTCTGCTGTTACTCCAGAGTACAGGTCAGCCTTCATGTATTCTGTATTCATATTACATAATCTCAGGATTTCCGCTGTTACTCCAGACTACAGGTCTGAGTACTTTCCAGTTGACTCTATGAGCTTAAGGACCACTGTGCTCATTTCCACCTAGTCCCCTCTGGGCTGCTGGACTACCTCTCCATCCCCTCCTATCCTCGTTATCTCATTCTTTCCCAGATTCTCCCAGACTTAGCCAGACTTACACTGGACTTAGCCAGAATTATCTGTGTTTATATTTGTTTGGTGCTCTCGTCACAGCATGGCCCTGACAGTCCCCCTTAAAAATACTGGGGGTTTGGGGGCAGTAGCCCCCAAGAAGCTCTGAGGATGTAGGCCTGGGTAAGCTCGAAATTGGCCTATGGAAGCCCCACAGTGGCTTGGGTAAGCTGATATTAGCTTCCAAGAGGGCTGGGCAAGCTTTTGGTCTGGAATCAAAGCTTTGGGCTCACCCAGGTCTTGCTCTGGTCTTTCTTTCACCTTCATGGGGTCACCCACCCCTACTGTTGTTTCTCCCAACCCTTCCTGCACAACCCCACCCCTACTCTAGCCATGCAACCTCTTGCTATAGGATCCTGTCTGCTCCCACTGTTCTCTTGATAATTGTCTCATGATCTAGGCTGGCATACTGTTGTGTTTTGTGCATCTTGGTCTTCCCCCAAGGGAGTGGGAAGCAGAACAGGACTCATATAAACAAATGTCCTTGTGCTCCTGATCTCACATGACATGAGCCAATCTCACCCATTTTTCAAGATGACATCAACCATAAACTTTATTTGCACTCCCTAGTACACCCTCCCTATCACTCAAACTCTGTTTGGTTGGATGCAAATTGTAACTGTCCAACATTGTTTTCTCTCCATCAACATCTGATTTGATCATGGGAGTTTGGGTGCAGAAGCACAATGTCACCTTTAGGGACAACAAGCCATTGTGCCATTGTTCTGTTACTAGTGAGCCCCATGGTTGTTATTTTCTGAACTCTCATGTGCTTACTTCCATGTCACACAATCAGTGAGACTCATTTTGATCCCAGATGGCAAAATAAGGGAAAGTACTTCTATGTGTGTGGCAGATGGAACAAATGTGACTTTCTATGTATGTTAACCTTGCTTGTTGTCTCTCCCCACTTTAATAGGGTTCATTTCAGACTGGGTTCATCTTGCAATGAGTGGCACTTAATGTCTCCAATGATCTCATGGTTTGCATCTATTAGGCCAACCAACCACCCCAGAATCATGGTTTTGATGGCAGGTCACACCACCAGTCTGCAAGTGAGAGGGGCAGCTGGGGAGTAGATGAAGACAATGACTTGGATGTGAGTCTGAGAGCTTCTGTGTTCAGTATGTATCTACATTTCCCTCCCTTGTATTTGGGCTAATATAGGGTTGTTCCTTCTCAGGTTCTCCCTCAAAGTGCTGGTTCAAACCCTTGGCATCTCCTATGCCAGTACATCTAAAGGCTACTCCCTCAAACCCATCATCACCCATCAAGCCAGAAGCTAGGTTTGAGTCAAGTTCAGGCTCATCATCAGTTCCCATTATGATGGATGTTGGCACAGGCCTATCCAAGGTTTTATGTCTCTCATTTTCTTGTTTTGACTATCAATTTCTCACCCCATCTTTCATAATGCACAGATTACCATCATCCTTGAACAGATGAAAATTGAACTTGCCAGCACTTGATTGGAGATTGCCATGCTTCGACATGAAGTTGCTGGACTGGGTAGGGACATGTCAGGAGTGTGGGGTGATGTTGGAGAGCTCTGTGAGCTCCTTACTGGTGATGGTGTTCAGTAATTAGTTAGCAATGCATTGTATTCTGCCTTGTACTTGGTGAGGCAAAACCTGGTGGACCAACCTCACACTTCTAGGTTGATCCACTGTGTCTCTCTGGTGGAAAATGATTGCCATACCTCTGTGTGCCTTTTCTCAGTCTTCCTTATGCCTTATGCATGTCTTGTTCCTCCTTACATATGATCTCATGCATTGCACATTGTGCAAAATTGGTGAACATGACAGTGGTTCAGAATGCCTTTGCAGTGAGTTCTGGTATAACTGTGAGTGCAAACTCTTGTCTGACATGTCAAAGAGCAGCCATCCTGAATGAGGGCATGGCCACTGGCATTGTATTGGCAACTTGAATTCACTGGAATGGGAATCTCTTGTCCCAGACATCCAACATCTGAACATGCTCCATGATCAGGATTGTGTACTCCATGTTTCAAACCCCTCCACCTCTATGACACTAGAACCTCCTCCACATACTTTGTCACATCCTCATACATCTTCCCACCACAAGGAAACCACCTGGCATCCCCAGTGTCCACAAGTTCAACATGATGGAAACCACATCTTACACATATCTCACTCCTTGACCTCAACACTACCACCTTCAGCAAATGGCTCCTCAAATCCACATGCTTCACACCACAGGGATCTTTAGGCAGCTACCACCTCATTGTGTTCATGAAGCAAAGTGTATCATGAACAAACCCAGCCACCTACATTTCCCTCAAATATTCCCCCCCCTGGTTCTCCTCACCCCATGGCAGTGAGATGATGAGAGCCAGGGGGATTACAAACAAAAGTGGACCATCTTGGAAATCCAGCATCCCATATTATCTCTGATCCTTCTGTCCCTGACTTCATTCACAATGCATTCCAGTCTTTGCAGGCTGACTCTCCACAATATTCATCCCCTTCAGGGAACCCAACATCACTGCATCACCCCATTGTTGGAGGGAAAAATCCCTGCCACATAGACTTCCCTTTCAGCATTGAATTTTCCAATGAATGAATTAAAAATGTAACAATATGTTGTTCAAATAACAACTCTTTTGTCTGTTCAAGAATGAGCCTGAATTCCATATGCTTGAAAACATGTAAATGGAATGCTCATTCTCCCTGTACACAATTCAATCTCCCAAGGTCTTCAACAGGCCACAGGGACTGTATTCATCTATGCCCTACTATAAGCCATGATATGGTGGACCTGGCAATTCAACTTGCCCTTCTGTATATCATCTTGAATTCCCCTTCAATCCACACATATGAATCTTGTTGCCTCAAGGGTGGCTCTAATGAATGGTGATGATGTAATATGACAAATTACACACCTGGGCCTTCATTCCTACTTGTGGATGCATTACATAATCAAATAGGGGCAAATGTAGCACTCTCAAGGAGTATTCATGGAATTTCTCTGTCAGTCTTGACCAGATCAGCTTGAAAGGTAGCTCCCTGAAAGATATGATTTCCACCTATCCAATGATACCAAGTATGAGTCAATATGATTAAAACTGCACATTCTAGAATGATTTTACTATGTAATCCATGCTCTTAAGGAGTATTTTTCGCTTTTTGAAGTCAATTCGTGTCAGATCAATTCAAAAATATGACTCCCTGAAATCTGTGATCAATACCTATCGAATGATACTGATTACGTGTTTATCAGATCGAAAATGAAGCTTCTGGAATGATTCCACCTGCTAGTTCACATTCAAAAGATGTATTTTTTGAATTTCTCTGTCAGTTTTGATTGGATTTGCACGAAAAAACCTCACAAAAAAAAGGTATTTAAAATGCCTATCCAATGGTATGAAGGGAATTGCAAAATAAGAAGAACTCGGTGTTCTGCATATGAATTTCCTCCTTGTCTCAGGAGAACATCATTCCTCCTTTCAATTTTCAAATATCAAATATTGTCCGGCAGCCTTATATACAAAGGACAGGACATCCAGCACAACTTATTCCACCATTCCTCAAGGGAATCTGTCCAAAAGGGAAGGAGAAATAGTCATTTTATGCTTTATCCTATCCCCAGCCTTGTAAATTGAATATCTCTGTCAGTTTTGAAGCTTTTGACTTTATTCCTTTTTCTACACATTTCCCCTATCCCCCTGCTTCCGTAGGATATTTTATCTCATAGCTGGGTTGTATATTAAGTGAATTGTGTTCAACATTCCATTGTCTTCCCCCTCCCCAGTCTGAAGCACTGAAGTATTGCTGCTGGATTTCCAGGTGAATTCCATCTGAGGACACTGCTCCTACTGCAATTTGTCTAAGGCCACAAGGCTAGGACCTTGGAGTGTGGTATTTGTGGCATAATTTCACCCTTATTCATCTGCTTGGGCAACCACTGCTTACAGCAGATTATCTTCTATACCAAAGACCTTCCTACATCCAGACCTGAATATTTGAATTATTTTGGTGGCCCCCATTCTTCATTCTCGATTCCATATCACAGACTGTAGCAGAGATCTCCCCTTTTTCTCCTGCTTACACTGTCCCTAGCCAAAAATGACCACAATGATCCAGTGGCATTGATGTTGACAAAGAACTTGAACAACTTGGTTTGGCACCTCATTTTTGGAGACCATTGGCATTCCTGCTACATTTCCAGATCTCCCCATCCCTCCTAATACCACTCCAGCCAATAACATTCACAAACCCCCTATTATACTGAAAAAACCAAAACTACATGAACAACACAGATGACTATGATGGGATGTTAATTTTGGTGAGATGTGGCTGTATAGGTCAACTGATACTTCTACTGCATGTCCATCAGCCATGGCAGCCTTGTCTGCTGGCCTGGAGAGCAACAAAATTTTGCCTGGTTTTGGGAATGGAGGCCCAGCATACCTCAATTCTACATTGTCACAACAGGCTGATTACACTTCTTGGACTCCTATGTGACATTGGATAACAAAAGACTGAACCAACCATTCATCAACAAACTGCCCATATCTATGAAGCAATCCAGGTCATGCACCTTCATGTCATGTGCAACCTTGGCACAGTGGTGGAATGACCTCATTCCTTGTCTTATCACTCCATTTTAAAGATGAGTTGCTGCAACAAATTGGGATTCTTGGATGCCATTCAATGCCCATTTGCCAGCATGCAATGGCAAGAAGGGATGCTATGCAAGGACATTGAATATTACATGCATTCATCTCAAAAGTATGTGCCAATGAATCATTTCAGAATATGAGTGCTTATCTTTCATCAATTTTATGTAGATAACGACTAAGGCTGACTGCACAGCAGAGCCTGCTACCAGCTCATTACTTGGTGCTGTAGTTTTTCATTACAGAGAAAGTGTACATTTATTTGCAGCAAACAAAGAGCAATACAACGCTGAAAAAGGAACTACTTCTTGCCGTCATCACTGTTTGGTATGAAAGCCAGTGTGCAATCTGCCAAAGGATTCTGGCTTCTTACAGTCAAAGGTCCATCCTATTGTCTCCGTCCATGTCAGATCCAGTGGTTTCCTTGGCTCAGGACTTCCCCTTTTTTGATGAGGAGCATTTAGGAGTTGGAGAAACAGGGAGGACGGCAGCAGGAACAGTTTTTTTTGGAGGTTCCTTGTCTGCTGGTGAGTGCACGATAAACAGTTTCTTTTTTGGTGAAGGGCCGATGTTGAATTCCTTGGGGGTTGTTCTGCACTTTGAAGGTGAGGTGTCATCCAACTGTGCGCTGCTTGGGAAATCATTCTTGAATGCAAGCCCAACACTTTGAATCATATTCGCATATAGCTGGAAGGTAAATTTGTCTTCACTGTATTGGTCTTTTGAACGCTTCTTGTTTCAAAGTTCATCAGGAACAATTCTGAAACTGGTTAGTGGTCAGCATATTATTGTGTAGTTGGGAATCATGTTGCGACATACAAATGAGGGTTGATGCTTGCAATGACAGCCATCCCTGGCAGGAAAGCTGACTCAAGATCATCTATGTTCACTGTGGTCCCTTCACTGTCGTAAGCGCCACAATCAACATGGTAGATGAAGCCTTTCTTCTCGCTGTCCTTGAGATTTTCAAAGTACCCCTTGGGGTCGCAATATGGGCAGGAATAGATGATTTTGACTTCTTCCTCTTTTGCTGACTCTGCATCATCGTCATCTATGTGTTCTATAGGTTAGACTATGATCTTAGTGATGTGAGTATTCTTTACCTCCAAATATGGCTTCTTTCTTGATAGTTTTGCATTGTTTCTACTGCTCTTCCCAAATGTTGAACACGAGGTGGAGCTCGGGCGCTTTCCCATCAACCCGCACAAAGGATATTATCTTGTCATCAATCACAAATGCTGTGTGCAATTTTGTTAGAGTTGCTATTCATTGGAAATGTAGGGCACATACAGGAGTTGGGAGCCCCTTTGTCAATTACATCATCCTCTAGCTCGTACAAACTGCGACATATCTCCTTGAATGTCTTCTGCAGTGTAGCTCCAGCATCGCGTGGCATGTGGATCACAACACATCGCTTAGCACTGCGGATTTTAGAGATCTGTTTACAAAGTCAAGTTGAGTTCATTTGTTGGATATAGGAGGATGACTTACATTCCACGAGTTGGGTGGTGCAGTCGACTGGTTCCCATATGGGCCCACGTCAGCAGACTTTATAATACCAAATACAATGATATCTGCCACAGTTTCGCTTTCTTTGTTGACCCAAATACCTTGGTAAGGTGGAGCATCATGTCGTGTGTTGCTCTTGAAAACAAGAGAGGACTTAGCATTAGCACCATAGTAGGTGTCCTCTGTCATAGCTTTTGCAAATGCTTGTCACACAAGAGGTTCCACATGGTCAAATGTCGAGGGTGGCATGGTAAAGATGGGTCAGTTGTTATGGTATGAAGAATCCTGATCAAAGAGGGTGTTGGGCACGAACTTATACTGGTTAATATAGCTTTTTTTTAAATGACCATCACCAAGTTTGTATGGTGTAAAACGTTCACCTTTTTCTCTGCTGATCAGGAGGTTCATCCAGATTATCACTTGGATGGGATTAAAGAGGGCCAATGTAGGTTGGGTGCCTGTGCTGTCAAGATCATTTGAGATTGGGTTGGATTGGTCAATGTAATTGAGATTGCTTCCAAGGTCTTTGAGGTCTTGCCTGTTGTTCTAAAGGTCTTTTTTGTTTCTTTAGTTGATGGGATGGATTATTTTGCTCTCTAGTGTCAGTATCAGAGTCATCTGCAAGGATATCTCTCAAAATTTCTTGCATGTTTGGAATGCCGCTTTCATATTCATATTCATATTCATTATTTTCAAATCTCAAGACCTCGTTTGGTTGTTGATCAGATTCCAAGTGGTTCAGTTCAGCAATTGCCCCTTTATGTCGTGTCCATTCTGATGGAGATTTTAAAATTGTGTGCAGTGCAAGAGTTTTTAGCCGGTGTGAATCTGTACAGAAATCTTGGCTGCTATGAGATTGTACCTTAGCACAGTCAAATGGACACAAAATAGCAAGTCCATCTAGTGAAGTAGCACAGGAAACCATCACATAAGCAGATTAATTTTTTTTACAGCTCTGCAGGTCCACAATTACATGAGGCAATGTTTTCCCTTGTGCTTTATAATCAGTGATTGCAAAAGCAGGAAGAATAGGCAACTGGCGCCGTTGAAATGTCCATGAATGCTTTGTCTCTGGATGTGTGATACTGATGCTATGGGTCTCTTCTAGTACAGCAATATCATATGGTGCTAAATAAGGCAGCAGATCTCCAGAAGAGTTTGGTACTGTAACTATACAACTTGTTGCATGTCGCTGCCCATTCTCTCCTATTTCATAATGTACACTTTTCAGGATTCCTTCACTTCCATTAACTATTCCTCCATTGACATCATAATTCTCACCAATTATTACTGGCATGCCTGTGACCAAAGGTAACCGGCCTATTGTATAATTTGTTTTTCCAGAGTGCAAAGACAGCAGTTTTTCTTGGAGTGCAGGTGCAAGCTTTCCTGAGTGGGCTTTTCTATCTCGTGCTTCATAATAGAACAGCTGGGTACCACATTCCTCTGCAAAACGTTCTGCATCACGTTTGTTTAAAGCATCTTTCACTGCATTTTGTGCAGTAATTATAGGTGCATTTTTCCATTCCCTTGAGGTGAGGTTTATTTGTGCTCTCCCTATGATTCTAGTGTTTAACAACTCAATATCACTATTTGTGCATGTCCCAAAGGATAAACGCTCAAGTAGAGCATGAAATCTGGCATTTTCATCCCCATTTTGTCGCATAGACTTTGTTAACAGAACAACAGTATCTACTAGGCTCCATAGATGTTTTCCTTTCAATTTCTTCTAACCAGATTCAGTCTGGGAATCTGATGCTTTTGAAGTTATGTACTTGTTAGAGGAATAAAGACATGTATTTCTTACTGGAGGTAATTGGCAGAAATCACCAGCTAGTATAATATTCATGTTTCCAAAGGCATGTGTAGATTCTTTTGCAATACCCTATCATTGAAACCTCATCAATAAAAAGATAGTCAACACCAAACCAGTAATCTATAAGATCTTTTTGGCTCCGGGATCCATTGGCTCCAGTCATTTTCTTTAGTTGCCCCAAATATAGAGCTGAATGCAGTGTCATTCCATTAATATTTCGAGCAGCCACACCTGTGTAAGCACACAACCTGAAACGGCAACTTTGGTTTTGATCATTGAACCATGCAGTATGGGCCTCTATAACCCAAGATTTTCCTGTTCCTCCTGCACCCCCTAGAAACATTCTTAAAGGTTCCCATGTTGGATTCAAACTATGTTCAGCAACTAAACGGAAGGCATGTGCTTGTTCTGTATTCAGAGTGAACTGTTCAATAATCTGTTGGATTTTTTGTTCCTTATTTTCATCTTCTAGATTATGGGTGCTATCAGTTGCTGTAATAGAAATGGCACCATCTGTAGCCTCTTGTGACCTGGATTTTGTGAGCAGGTTTCCCAGAAATTGTATAGTTGCAATGTCATTGTTGCTTCCTTGGATGGATTGTTGCAGGTTTCCAGTTCCTTGCAATGGATTTTTTTTCAGAGAAAGTTTGAAGGCCTCTTTTCTTCCTTTATAGGCATCACACCATTCTGATTCCTTTCTCATATCACTTATGCACTCAATATACTGTATGGAATGGTCCAAAACAGGATGGCCATCAGGGATGTGATATTTTCCTGCAGCAGTTGCTGCAGCTACAGCTTCACAGGCATCATTATCTTCTTGTATTTCTTGTCTGCTCCTTACTTGCTCAGAATGGATTATCTCATCAAGAATTTGAAGGTCATGGTCATCTACTTGTGGATCAATATCATCCTCAACACTATGGGAGGCAGCATGCATTAAGTCACGTGTTTGGGTTTCTGCTCCATGACCCCTTATTCTAGACCAACGTTGTGCATAGTGTTCATCATGACTGTCTTTACATTCATGCAATCTCTGCATATTCTCTATGATGGAAGCATGATAAGGTTTCAAATTAGGTTTCCATTTGTCAAAAGCTTCTTTCCATGTTTCATCTTGTGTGTGGAGGTCAAAAGGTGATTTCCATGGTTTGAACAGAAGTAACATGACCTGACAGTAGTATTCATATTTAGCCTCAATATCTCGCCATGGTAAACTTGGGCCAATAGGAACAGGGACTAGTCTTGAGTGTGGATTTTGTAGGCGTAGAATATGTGTGTGAGACTGGATGAGGAGGCAAGAGAGAACTACATGGATTATGCTTGCAGAATTGAGGAATGTGAATTGCATCATGACTTTCATCTTCCTGTTCCCCTTTCAGAAGTTCTAGGTCATTGTCTGATGGTTCAATTTCCTCAAAGTCTGGTAGTTGAGGTATTTTTGGTTTTGAAACAGGATGTTTTTTAATACTTTCCTTGTCAACTGAGGCAATGAAGTCCCACAAACACATAGGACCAAACACCAAAGAATCATCCCGATAAATATAGTCCATCAGTTGAGATCCCAGAGCAGTTATGTTACCTCTAGCATCAGTAGATAGGGTTACCTCATCCTCTGCTGAAGCACCATCAACATCAGACATATCTGAATCTTGAGGTTCTGGGTTTGAATTAGAAAAAAATTTATTCAAGTATCCATTAAATGAAGTCCAATAAAGGGAACGGTAAGAGTGGCTGGTGTAGTAATCTTTGTGGCCTAATAAGTAAGAAGCAACTTGCTGAGCAGATAACTCTTGTTTACTGATTAAGGAATTTGCACATTTAACAAGAAGCTTTTTTGCTTGTACAGCTATAGGATCTGTGGAGGGACTTCTTTCTTGAAGTTTTTTGACTGCAGCTTGCAGAGCTGCATATGCAACATGAGTTTTGAGTTGGGATTTTGTGATATAGTCTGTTATGTAATATAGAATGGCTTTTGCAGATTTTCCAGATCCAATGAATTTAATATCCATATTACAATGTAAAGCACGAATTATTGTTTCACAAAAATTATTCACCATCCCATCTGAGATGCGCAACTTGAGTTCTCCTGTATCATTGTCCATGTAGCTTGATGGATTTGTATTTTCAGGAGACATATCAAAGTGGCAGTCTTTTGGCAATGGTTTGCCAGGGCCTTTGAAATATTTGTAGCAAGTATTGGTGTGCTTATGAACTTGACATGTAGAAACAAGCAGATGCAAGTCTTTTTCAATCTGGTCTTTTGTGTGGTTCTTTGTACTGCATCGAACACTGCATGGATGAAAATTCTCTGAAAGGCAATGGACATTTGAAGAAGGAGGATCAGGGATGCTGGTCAATATGGTGTCATCTAGAAAAGCAAGCAACCAATTCTGGAAATTATAGTCTTTATCATTCAAAACTTGGTCCTTGATTTGTTGTGGATCTAAGGAACCCTGAATCCGAACTAGCATATGACAATGTAATGTGCCTCGGCCTTGTGCTTCCACACACCCATCGTATCCCTTGACAACTCCAAGAATACCTGGATCAAGTGATTTTTGTCTAGGATCCCAACCTAATATTGCTGAGATGAAGGCTTTTATATAAGTCCTGAAAAATTTAACAGCAACAAATGGGTTTTGTGCTACAAGGGATGCTTGATCCCAGTATCTTGGGACCTGTTCTGGAAGTAAATCATCAATATTAATGTCATCACCTGCCAAGAATTTAACAAGTGGGTTGTATACATCTGCAGGGTTGATTGTTAGATAGAAGCATGGGAGTCCAAGGTCAAACATCAACCCTCTGATTTCATTACACATTGTAGTATGAGAAGCAGCAGAACCAGGGACCTTGGCAGAAATTAAAGACACTTCTCGCATAAGCTTAAGAACTGTCCTTTCTTCATTAGAGTTTGCAGTCGCATGGTCACCATGTGAGACCCTGTCCAGAACTGCTTCAATGGCAGATTCTGAAACAGAAGCTAGATCAGATGCAATGGATTGAAAATTAGATCTGCTGGTTTTTAGTTTAGTGTGTAATGCAGTGGATCTTCTTTGCCACATATTAAAGAAAACAAACAGATAAGAAGGATGTTGTTGGAACCACTGATCCTGTAGTGAAAAGTAGTGTCGTGCCTGTTTTTCAAAGCTAATGGGTGAAGTTCTTGACTTTAGAAAGCCACCTTTTCCATAAGGGAATAAAGTAGGATATAGTAAGGGAAATAGGTTCTCATCATCATATTCATTAACAGGCTCAGACCCATGCATGATCTGGAGATAGGGCTTACCTTTTTTCAAGTGTTGCATGGCAGCAGCAGCCATCTGGTTTGAGCTTATATCATGCATGTCAACATCTGTCACTACAACATTTTCAAATATATTACTGTCAGAGACTGATGAATTGGGGTATATGCCATCATAGCGAGACCCCTGGGCAGATTCTGCTACTGATGGAGCCTGGGTTGATATATTTACAGGAGCAACACCATGGGAAGGAAGACCTTGGAGAGATTCATGATTTATGATTATGTCAGAGTACAATGGATTATTTCTCTTGAGCCAAACCAAAGCAGCATGCACCTTTTCCCTGCGCACTATGAGAGGTTTTGCATGCATTGAGAGCCACTCTTGTGAAGGAGGACTTGACCCAACAAAGACAACACATATGGGAGTGATAACTTCATCTATTGGTGGGGGTAAGTATGGAGACAAGGATTCAGGTTTTGAGGGAAATACAATAACATGTCCTCTCATACCACGTTGCATAGTTGGCAAGCTGGAACTGTATAGAGTTGATGAGCCACTGTCAGCATCCTGCATTAAATGGAAGATCCAGGACTTTGCTCATCGTCGAGCAATGAGTGCCTCTTCAATTATGGTGAGGTCTTCCAACTCAGGAGGTATATCACCCAGAAATAGGTCATTTGCTAGACTGCATGAGGGCAAGAATCCCTTTGACAGGTCATGGTCACAATCTTTACATAACCTCCACATCACTTTGTCATCATTTATTGAATGAATACCTTCAGAAGCTATCATGATTGAGCTAAGACAGGGTACATTGGGGAAAGGATGTTCATAGGAATCAGGGTAGAGCCTTTGTAGGCAAGATGTATTGTAATCAGATACAGGAACAGGGTCTGGTAATAAGAGATTATGTGTTTTTGACTCAGCACAAACAGCACAAGTATACTCCTGGAGCTGTTCAGAAGATGTTTGAAACTCAAAATTGTCAAGGAGTTGCTCCTTCTGCATACTAGAAATCAGCTGTGGCCATTGGTCCTTCAAAATCTGAATATGTTTTTCCCTCTGAGCAGATTTAGTTAGTACCTTCCCTTTCAGAAGTAAACGGGCATGGTTTTTCAGGGCCCGTCATAACTGACCAACAGTTGCATTGGCAGCATATTGTACACCAAGACAATCAAGTAAATTCCGAGCAGGGTTTGCTCGAATACCTTTTTGGAGTGTTGCTGTAATCAACTGTGCCTGAATATCTGATACATCAGAGGAGGTGTTTTGACAATGGGGTACTGTGTGAGGTTCTTCTGATAGAGTGCAAGAATTAGATACAATATGTTGTACAATATCAGACTTCATCTTATCTACATTAAAAGTGTTCTGTGTAATGCCATCAGTAACAGGGATGCCATGAATATGGCACTGGACTAAAACAGCATATTTTTTGAAAGAATCAACAGTACAGAGGATACCAGCAAAATCTCTGCTAGTGGAAAAACAATTTTGGATGTCCTCAATATAGAGACGTCAATCTTCAGGTGCCCTGACTGAAATCAGCTCATGTGTAGTCATGCCAAGTGAACAACAAAAACTCAGTAGCTGATCATAAGTACAGTCAGACACTAATGCATTTTCAAGTAACCAAGCCATATACTCAGACAAACTATGACCAAAATATTCACTAACATGGGAACAATATTGTCCATGTGAAGTGAAACATTTGCCATTGAACAGATGCTTAAGCATGAGAGACTCATAATCTCTTTGAAATCCAGAAGGTATAGTAATTGAATGACCAAGCAGAAAGGATGACTGCACTTGAAGTGACTGAGCTGAGAAGCACAACTGTGTTCCAAATATCATGTCATGTAAGACGCTTACAGTGTTTGAAGAGACAGAGGGAGGAACAGCTAATGGACAAATGTGTTAGAAGAAAAGATAGAGGGTACTGGAGAAGCACACATACCACTGCTGCTCATTCCAGCATCATGAAAGGTGTCCAACCTCATATGGTCAGACAGCTGGTGTGGAAGAGAGGTAAGAGATGGAGAGGAATGCACTGTATTTGACATAGGTGGTGATGGTTGGGGAGGGGTGCCAGATATGAAGGTGTGGCATCCTCCAGTAGGTTATCATTGACATCTTCTACAGAAGAAAGGTGAGAAAAAAACAACAGATACATGCAGAGTGAGATAAGAAAGTAGACTTGGAGATGTCAAACAAGCCATAGTGCAGAGGAGCAAAGCTCAAAGATGGTGGAGAAACAGAAGAATCAGGCATACCAGCATCACTGTGATAATGAGCCCGAGCCATGCGCATCCGATCCCGGTTGAGAGCACAGTCAAGATCTGAAACCAGGGAGCAAGATAACCGCTTGCGAGCTGCATCAGCTTCCAAAGAAAGTGGCATTGAAATGAGACAAAGCAATAGTTTTGTAAGGAGGCACAGCTGTATGGTATTAACCTTGGAATATGCTGGGAAATACCCAACAGATGCTAAATACCCAGCACCGATTAGAATCTTATGCCTGATGAAAGTATCTATAACAGAAGGGATGCTACATAGAATGGTTACATGGACTAGAAAGCCATTTAAAACACCAGGGAAGGCAATAATAAGGAGAGGAATGAAAACCCGCGGGGTCCTGGAATGGAGTGATCACATGGGTGGACGCAAGACCCACTACTAGGTAGCGGGAATATTCACAAGATCACTTTAACTGTCTGTGACTGCCATCCAGCAGCCCTCCTTCTTCTTGAACTTGGCCTTTTCCCATCAGCCCCTGTATGCCCTACACTTGCAGTTGACCTGGATCTTCTTGATTTTACATCAATGGTCTTCAAAGTAGAGCAACCCAATATCCATGGGTGGGCAGATTCATTACAGATATTTTTATGGAAACAGGGCCATGTCTTGGATGGAGATGTACAAACACATCCTGATATTCCGAGCTATACTGCATTTTTCTTATATATACTCTCTGATAGGATACACTTTGACAGCATTTTGGGAAGGCACTGCAATATTATGAAATCTTGGTCAGTTCAATGGAAGAAGTTGTGAGAAATGCAGTTGTACTGGCAAGGAAGCAAAAACAGGAGAATGCATGTCCCCCCCATCAGGTTCAGTCAGATCATGTGACAAGTGCCATATGTGCAGTCTCTGGCCGCCTTTGACACCCCCATTGTCTTTATCACTTGAACCATCATCTTCACACCATTCATCTTCTATCCCCTCATTATCCTCACCACCAGACATTGTAGTATGGATATATCATTATATGATATATTACAGTCAATATTTGTGCTTGGGAGGCTTATCATATGGCAAGGTATGATATATCACTCATACATCAATATATCCTCTCCATAGCAGCCATTACAGTAATATTTCTTTTACAGATATATGTTATTTCAAGCTATTAGGGTAATATTTATATTACCAAATTGGGGAAATTGGGATATTGTTTATATTCCCTAATTGGGAGAATTAGGATAATAGTCATATTACATAATTGTACAAATATGGCAATATGATTAAAAAAAATTTGTGCACACTGGCAGTGCCATTGGTGGGTAGCTAGCACCACATTGCACCTCTGCATTTTCACAGTCAATCTTCACCATTGTAATGGCACACAGGGGATGAAAAAGAATGGCAGAACCATCCACATGCACTGGTTCTGGATGCTAGGACATCCCATGCCACATATGCTCACCCATGTGGTGGCTCAGGGGTCAAAAGAAGATTGGGATACCATCCACATGCACCTATTCTGCCTGCCAGTAAGCACTGTGCACCTCACACTGCATGCAATGGCTCCTGGAGGATGAAAAAGGATGGGAAAAACTAGACATGCCTGTTCTGCATGCCAGTAGCCTGCACCCCATGTAGTGTACACTCACATGGGTGCAACAGCACCCAAGGGAGCAAAAAAAAGATAATGAAGGCATCTCCACAGGCCCATTCTGCAATTTAGTGCCACACAGCACATGCTGCATATACTCACACTGCATATGATGGCACCTGGGGACAAACAACAGAGGACCAGGAGAGGACAAGAAAATGGGAGAGGTGTACCACAGTGTCTGCTCTGCACACCAGTACTGCTGCATATGCATGCATTGCATGCAACAGTATCCAGGAGATGTGAAATGTGTGGTGGGATCCAGGGGACATAAAACACACAGTGGGATCCAGGGGATGTAAAATGTGTGACAATATCCAGGAGATGTAAAAAGGACAGGGAAACCATGCTGCATCTACTGACACTTGCACCATACATGCAACACTGATATCAGTGCAACATGCACACTATGGTATCATCATAGCACTTACAGAGATGGGTGATGGGTTGACAGACCCTGGGCAGCTAACCTTTGCTGATCTTTTCACAGCCGGGTGGGGACTTAGAGAAATTGCAATGTCCAAAATGAATTGGCAACTCCCTTGGGCTCAAGTGCCCAAGTCATAAATACACAGATTTGAGCATGTACATACATAGATAACATTTTGTGAGGGAGGGAGATGAGAAAAAACAAGGAAAAGGGGGGGGGCTGCAGAATGTACAGCAGAATAAAAGATCAGAGAATGGGGGTATTTGTGATCGGCATTCACTTAAGATCATTGCCAAAGAGGGGATCTGAATTGGAATTGGAGTTGTTGTCTGAGCACTGTTCATCTGGGATAGAGGGTTGCAAATGCTGGAAATTTCCTAGTGGATTGTTCATCACATCCACATCCAGTGCTGATTAGCATATGCTTGTATGCTGTCTAGAAGGTCAAGTGTCAATCCAGAATGAGCAGATGAATGTGCATCCCATTTTGCCCCCTTGAACTTGGAGAAAGCAATTGCCCAGTGCAGTTCTTCTTGAAGCAGGAGTACCTCCTCTGTCCACTGGTTCTTGCATGCACAGCACTTCACCCATTCCACACACAAAGCTAGGGTGGCATCCATAAGATGCAAAAATGAATTAGAGGTGATAAATGTCATACCTTCATGCATCTCAGGTGAGTCTGTTGTGTCAACTCCCATCTTAACTCCAGTGGCTAGCCATATCTATGACATAGTGCAATATCCTTCACCAAGTTGACCATTGTTTGAGGGTGCCTTGGTGTCTGTGATTGCATGGATGTCTTCAACATGAAGAATATTGAGGGTATTTTCCCATGTCCCAGGGCCAGTGAGTTGATAGTATGCCTGTTGTGCAGCACAATATGACTCCACAATCACATCAATGTGGGCTTTCACCCTGTCCAAGAGGGCATGGGCATGTGTATTGGGTCTTTGGCCATGAACTTCAGTGTGTTTATATCTAATGAGATGGGCCTTAATACAGATTGCTTGCCACAATTTAGTGAGAGCCTCCATTGCTTGCCCAAATTGGAGGTGGGCTTCAGCTGTTGAAAGATTATGCATTGCATTGAAAGCTCAGGCATCTGGGGGAATTTGATTTGGAAGATAAAGCTTTGCACTCTTGACTGTGTTGGGAACATCATTGTCAGGGCAGTTCAAGAGCAGATGTGCTACTTGGGGCATATAAATGGCTTGCACAGATTGGAATGCAGTCAAGTGTGTGAACAGCTGATGCTGACAATCATAGAGTGCCATAGATTGACAGCTCATCCTCACAGCCTTGGAGGATTTAATATCCTGTGCAAGCCAATGCCTACATTGCATAAAATGAAACAGGATTGTTGTGAGTATAAAGGACTGTCAATGTACTGTAGTTCCTCAATTTCTAACCCAGAAGAGATGAAGGCACCATGGATGAAGCAAACAAGACCTGAACAAAGGTGTTGTGATTCAACTGATGCCAATTCAAGGTGAATATCAGCCTGAGTCTTATCTACCAACCCATGTGCAGTTCAAAGTAGGATATCAGTGTATGATCAAAGCATGACATGCCACAGTGGATACTAACACATGGCAAGGATGTCATAAGGATTGGGCTTGGATTGATCCATTTCCCAGGCACACACTGTCACTTCCCATTCCCTCACATCATCCAGTGGGAGGCCTTCAGTAAATGAGTTGAATTGTTCATGCTGTTTCTCATGTTCTACAAGTGTGGCATTGTACTTCTTGAATAGTGCTTTCCCTAAGTTGAACTAGTCAATCACTGTTGACATGATTCAGTTGTCCCAACCACTTACCCATGATCATGACTTTCCAATAGTTCCAATCCCCCCAGAGATCATTGAGTGTGTCATGGCGAGACCCCTCACTCATCTCCTTTGTGCTATTAGCTGCACTATTCATGATTTCCCAGTCATGTTCAACCCCTTCACCATCTGTTTGCCCAGAGCCAGGCAAAAGGTTGAGGGAGAAAGTCAAATGGCACTTTTTGTGGTGCCCATTCATGTGAAATTTGGGGATAATGTACCACATGGACTTGGTCAAGCAATCAACTTGAATATGTGCAGGAAGCTTCATGTGTCATTCCCAAAGCTTCTTGTACCACTGACAGACAATGTCATATGAGAAGACTATAAGAGAGATCACTGTGAAGATTTGGAGACTGGAAAATACAATGTAGTCAATGTTGCAATACCTTGTAAGGGTGTTTGATCAATCTCAGAATCTAGAAGGCAAGTAGGGGATCTTACTGCTCTCCTTTCTGCAGATCCCTGAGACCTTGTGGGAGCAGGAAACCATGGCAAGGGCACATGGATACAACAATACCAGTAACACAAAGTCCTTTTGAGCTTTTTGTGTTGGCATGGTCTAGGGCTTGTAGTCTGCTGCATGTTGAGATCTTGGACACAGAAATATTAGAGGTGGATCATTATGGGATTGGCCAAATCACTTACATCATTCTCAGTGACATGGGCTTTTATGTACTCCTTGTAAGGTTTATTTCCAACAAAGTATGCCCACCCACTGCTGAGGCTTGGGTCCATGCCAGATGTCAGCCTGTTCTTTAAGTGGAAGTTGGCATCAATTGTGAGCATAAGGGAATTGAGGAATCTGATAAAGATGGTTAGTTCAAATTTAGAACAGGTGGTAAACACCTTCACTTCAAGTGAGCCAGAGCATTGCCCCAATCATCTGGCAAGTGTATTGATGGATGAGGACACACTGGGCAAAGAACTGTGAGCTTGCCATTTCTAGTACCCTTGACTCTGGTAGGGTTGTGTCTGTGTCCTCCATGCTTCAGCATCTTGAGATGACAGTATTTACACATGACTTGAAGGAACACAGTGTATCTTGACTAATATATACACTTAGTAGAGGAAAATAGTACAGACAGTCAAAGAGATTACTGGTAGAGCTTTCAGACCAGTATTTCCATCTCTTGCTCAAGCACATTGTAGAAATGAATAGTAGAGATTTTAGACTGGAGGGACAGGAGATGGAAATGATGCAAAACCTGAAATGTGGCACATGTCTGGAGTTGATGCACAGTGGCAGGGAACCATTCATGATGCATCAGCTGCATCTGTGGGTGGAGAGCAAGGGGACAGGCACAAAATTGGATATTGATGAAGTGGAGGCTGTTTACATGGATAACCATGAAGGACAATGGTCCACAGCAAGGGCTGGGGCACACAGTGCCAAAGTGACTGAGTTGAACTTGAAGACCAAGAGAATGTAGGGAGGTATGGATAAAAGACCCCCCATTCCATTCCTAAAGTACAAATTGAGAGGATTTGAGATATCACAGTGTAACTAAAGATCATACTTACTTTGATCCAGTGGAGAGGAAGGTTCTCATGCTGGCATAAACAACACAAATGACAGACTAGTGTGGCATTGAAACACTCTTCACAATGATAAATGCCACTGGACCCAGCTTCTTGACAAGCAGGACAACCCAATATTTCAAGTGATTCATGTTGACTGTCACACCAGAGCATTGAATCAAGATATTCATCATGCAAGGGATCCATTCATTGAGAGGCTCATCCTATACATGCTATATAGTAAGAAGAAGTGGGAAAATGAAGTGGATAGAAATCACATACAGCAGCATTGTACTGCTTTCACTGCAATACTGCCCCAATATAATGCACATATCCAAGTCCCTTGACAAGGGGATCACTTGCATTGCCATGACAATCTGATGGGAGCACCACTGATGGCACCTCTAATGTCTCTTCATTAGGGACTATGACTTGATGGGCAGAAATGGTCCAATGGCCATCTGTGTTCACTGCAATGTGATGAACAATGGCTGCAGTATCCTGGGAATTTCATGAATGGATTGAGAGGTTTGGAGCAGCTTGAGGCCTGCCTCTCTTCCTTCCAGTTGACATGAGTCCCCAAGACAAAAATGGGCACAAGACAATGCTCCATGGTGACCAGCCAGATATTCCTGAACTGTGTGGTAAATCTTGCAAGTGCCCAAGCCAAATCAACAGATAATAGGCCAGTTCAGGATATTCTAACCTTAGGGCCTGTTTGGATACCCCAAAAACATTTCAAGGAAATGTGTTTCTCAATATAAAAATGGCAAAACATTTCAGGTTGTTTTGCCATTTTTATATTGAGAAACACATTTCTTTGAAATGTTTCTGGGGTATCTGAATGGGTCCTTATTTTATCTAATACTCCCTTTACTCTCTCCCCACTGCTTAACTTAAATACTTCATTCTATGTGTATTTGGAATCATTAGTTCAGGTTGAGAGTTTTATGGCATTTTTTGCTAGATGTCACCAGAAGTTAGTTCAAGGGGTCTGTGACCTGTAATGAACAGCCAACAGTTCATGTTTGTAAGCCTTATGACATGTGCTTGTCCTATTTTGACTGTAGCTTTGGTCACAGTTACAGGCCCATGAAGACATGTGTCACAGACCCCCAGGCAGATTTCACATCATTAGTTTGGCACTGATACTCAAATGTTATTATAGCTGAATACCAACTCTTATTGATCAATGCACTAAACTGGTGCTGATCCTTTAGAAGTCACTTGTGATTAATATTTTGAGTTGGGGTTTTCATTTGACATGATGGTGAACTTTTGAGACTAAAGAATTAAACTATTTTGACAGGCATCTGATAAAAGCAAATTGGACATCTTGAACAGCTGCATTCCAATCAGAGAGACTGAGATTTTCTCCAACTAGAGCTTCTCTCCACCATCACAAGGAAATCATGATGGCCAAAATTCCATTCTTTCCTCCAAGTGTCAAGCATGTCCAATCACTGACTACATTTGGCTGGCCAAGACAATGCCATCTGGTGACTTCTTTCTCCATGCTGGCTGAAGTCTGCTCCACCATTTCCACCACTGAACTCTGAAGACCTTAGGATTGATTGATGGTTTGAACTTTGGAGACCACACATGCTGGATCCAGTCAGCAATGGATTTAGGATGATCTTGATTTGAAAGTGCCTTTCCCTTAACATAGGGGATGTCATTAATCATCTGCCAATAGATTAGGAATGAAAAAGAACATACTTCTGATGGAAATCTGAGAGTTTTCTCAAGTTCCAGCCACATATCAATGAGAGCACCCCACTGAGGTCCAAATTCTGCATTCTGGAGCTGGTCAACTTGTGCATCAAGCCAATTTGGCCAGTTAGTCTTGTCCCTATTTGCTGATGCAGAGGATGTGGTCGATGTAGAAGGTACAGGGGACACTGTGACTATGGGGGAAGTACTAGATGTGAGGAGTGTGACAGCTGTGGGTGAAGTGGTAGGCACAAGGAACATAGTGGCTGTGGGTGAAGTAGTAGGCATGGGGAACACAGTAGTGGCAGTGAAGTCATAGGTGTGGAGAATGTAGTGGCCACAGGCAAAACTGTAGGTGCACCTTGGTCAGCTGACTGGATAGGCCTTAATAGGCAGGACAAATGCCTCATCTAGTCATCCTAACAGGCCTATTTTTTCTTTGATGTCAATTGACAATCTTTGGATGTCAAATTGACAGCTTTCTCAACACTTAGCAGACTATCTGGGGTTATTGGGCATTAGGATTATTTGCTTATTATTATTATACTATTATATGGAGTAGTACAGTCTGTAGGCCTACACCTATGCTAAAAATCTAACACCTTGGATTCACACACATCTGCTGCAGCAGGTATGTGGGCCTTCAGTTGCCTCTTCACACAGGCCCTGGTTTGTGCATTTGCATGCCTTCATGGCTGCATGGGTTCTTGCATTGCCACAGCAGGTGTGTAGGCCTTCATTTGCCCCTTTCTGTGGGCCCCCAGTTCATGTGTTTGCATGCCTTCATGGCTGCATGGGTTCTTGCATTGGCACAGCAGGTGTGTGGGCCTTCATTAGCCCCTTTGTGTGGGCCCCAGTTCATATGTTTGTGTGCCTTTGTGGCTGTGTGGGTTCTTGTGTTTGATTCCTGACTCCACAATGTCAGGTGGGACACTTATGGAAAATAATCTGTTAGTTAAAGTAAAACCTGTGCAAAAAGAGTGGTGGTGGCTGCTCTTTTTGCACATTTGTAGCTATTAAAAAAACTTACCTTATATTGGGGCAGGTGTGTAGCTCCCTTGTTTACTCTGTGGCTGCATGCATGCATTGCCCTTTATTTGTTTGTGTGCTCACATGTAATTGGGTGCTGGGTTTCATTGCAATTCTGGCGGGTCTGTGGGTTGGAGCTCATGGCCAGGTGACTTTGCATGTTGGGATGGGACATCTGGACCTAGGATAGGAAATAGGAAATATGTTAGTTAAGATTAAAACTCATTCAAAAAAGAGCAGTGACTGCTGCTCTTTTTGTGCCTTCATAGCTATTAAAAAAAATACATACCTTATATTGCCACACACCCACCACAGCAGGTGTGTGGCTGCCTATTTTTCTCTGTGGCTTCATGAATGTTGTTTGTTGCACTTTCCATTTGGCATGTTTTTGGTTAGCACTTCATTGTTTGGACCCTATTGCAGGGCCCTCAGGTTTTTGTTTGGGTCTCCAAACCAGGCCAGGATCTAAAATAATAAAAGAACAATGTTAGTAATGATATTCAAAGCTGTGCAAAAAGTGCAGCTTTCACTGCTCTATTTGTGCCATTGTATCTACTACAATCCAAAAAAAAACTTACCCCATATGACCACACTCCTGCATCAATGGGTGTGGTCATCTGCCTGCCATGCATGTCAGGAGGAAGTCATTTTGGAGCCAATGTTAAATGTATTCCTGTCTCCCCTTGTGCCACAAGGATATGCAAATGGATTTTGGGGAGGAGTGTGGATGTGGGTGGAAATACCACCTTAATCTGCTGTTTCATTGCCAGCAATCCACATATAACTGCATTATGCTTGGATGCAGCTAGGTCTGGATGCCCTAAAACAAGGAAGGTGGTGACATGGATATTCATCCATGCAGCAGACAACACATCATCTGTCCAATGATGCTTTAAGGAGTTGAGCTGACTCCTGATATCTGCAGGGCTCAACCCAACCTTCTTTGCAAAGCCCAACTTGAGGCAGCCCAGGGAAACAAGTTTTGACCTCTTAGGCTGGCTTTCACTATGCAGGAAGGGACCTAAGAGGTCCAGCACTGATATCCAGCAGCTCCTGCAATCACCAGCACTCAGCTACTATCAGGGCTTTCTTCTAGCACCTGCTGTCATACTGAGAGCCAGCTGCTCCAATCCATTCCATAGTAGATGCTATATCATCAGAAGAGCTCCTCATAGGTCCTAATCTGTGGCTGTGTGGCTGTGCTTACAGCAGCAGCAGCTACCCTCAGAGCTAGCAGCTCCTATAATGAAAAACAATCAGCTGCTATGTGCCCATGCAGCTACTAAGACTCAGAGTCAGCACCTCCTATCCATCCCAAAGTAGCTGATATATCATCAGAAAAGCTGGTATGTATGTGGCTGTGCTCCTAGCAGCTGCTGGTATATTGAGAATGAGCAGCTCCAATAATGAACAGTAATCAGCTGCCATATGGCATGCAGCTGCTGAGATTCAGAGCCAGCAGCTCCTATAGCAGCTGATATATCATCAGAAGAGCTGGTATGTGGCTGTACTCCTAGCAGCTGCTGGTATATTGAGAATGAGCAGCTCCTATAATGAACAGTAATCAGCTGCTATATGGCATGCAGCTGCTGAGATTCAGAGCAGCAGCTCCTATCACTTCTATAGCAGCTGATATAACATCCAAAGAGCTGCTCATAAGCTCTGCTGTGCTGATATGTGGCTGTGCTTCAAGCAGGTACTGGTATACTGAGAGCTAGCAGCTCCTATAATGATCAATAATAAGCTGCTATATCAGTATGCAGCTACTGAGATTTAAAGCCAGCAGCTCCTCTCCATTCCATAGCAGCTCCAATCTACTTCACAACTAGCTGATACACCTTAGGCTTGAGTGCACCTACTTGTAGTACAAAAAAACATGGGTTAGTGGGAGGGGGTTGAAAGTCCAGTGGTCTAAGCTGTCAAAGTCCCAGGTTCCCTACAGTGAGGTCACAGGTTCAAATCCTGCTGTTGGAACATTTCTGGTGACTAATTATACTTGCAGCAGCACATGTAAGGCTGATTAGTCAGCATCCCCCAACCAGGGGTAGATATTCACCCAGCCAATTTCAACCCTAACCCTAAACCCCAACCCCTAACAGTCCCCAACCATGAACTATACTACTAGACATATGGGTAGACATTCCCAACCATACCCACTCCAAACCCCAACCCCCTAACCCAACCCCCAACAGTCCCCAACCCTCAACAAGCAGCTGCTGGGGGAGAAGTGGCTGCTGTGAGATGATGAGCAGCTGCTGTGAGATGAGCAGCTGCTAAGTGGAGAAATGAGCAAGTCAAGATCTCAATCATAGAAGCTTCTGTAAGATGATGATGATGATGACCAGCTCCTGGATGGGGGATGGGGGAATGAGCAGCTCCTTGGGTCATTAACAGCAGCTACAGGAAGATGATGTGCAGCTTTTATTCTCTATGGGATGGAGTTCCAGGGCAGCTACAATAGTATTAACAGCCTGTGAGCAGCTCCAATAGTGCCTTAAAGCAGCAGCAGTCAACATATTACTGTGCTGCAGTAGCTGCTATACATGAGGCCAGGAGGTCCAATGGACAATAAAATGAGGCTCCATGAGCTACCCTAGGGTCAGACCTTGTGAGCAGCCTCTATTGGCATTGCACTTACTTAGCATTCTGAGACCTCTTAGGTCCCTTCCTGTGTAGTGGAAGCCAGCCTAAGAGGTCCAAAGTAGTGTCCCTATTGTGCACATCATGGAGTCTAGAGGGCACTTCCAGTCCTTTGCATGCTGTTGCAACCCAAGCATCAGGGACTTGGTAAGACCCTGGACCTCCAAGATTTGTTCTCATGTAAAATGACCACCAGACATCATGGATGTGACAAACTCCTCATCTGGATCATCTTTGATGTCTTAATCTTGCCCCAAAATGGCACCCTTGTCTTGTTCATCATCTACTCATTCATCCAGATTGTAAAAGAGAGCATCATTATCACTATTGTCAACTTGGGAAGCTCCATTGGATAGAAACAATGGTTCCTTCAAATGGCAAACACTGTCCTCACAGTCAGCATCCAGGGGGAAAGACCTCCTGGATGAAGTTGATGAAGGTGAGTGAAAAGACAGCAAAGAGGGATGGATCAATATTGAGTCTTCCGAGCCAATTTGGCTCCAAAGAAGCCAGTTTGGTTCCGAGGAAGCAAATATGCCAGTTCCCACAGGGTGGCCATTTTTCTCACAGGGGCCCATGGAAGCAAATTGCTCAAAAGCACTGTTACAAATAAGTTCCCATGGGGTGACCATGTTTGGTCTGAGGGACTTTGCACTATAAACAAAAAGCAGAAGTGTAAATAAGACCTCACAAGCTCAGTCAATAAACCAATGCAAACCAGACACCCACCACAGTGGGTGTCTGGTTATATATTCAAGGTATGTGTCCCCAACAGCACAAAAAGAGCAGCAAAAGCTGCTCTTTTTGCACTACTTTGAATTTCTTTACTGATGGCTTTTTAATTCATTCTAGGCCATCAAATGAAACCCCCCAAATGATGAGGCCTGATCAGCCAGGGCCCCAGCAGCAACATGCAAACAGAAACCATGCAAAATGAAAACATGAGATGTGGCCATGCACCACCTGAGTGGCTGTGCAAACCACACACCCACTGCTGCAGGTGTGTGGTTCTATATAAGGTAAGTGTACCCCCAACAGCACAAAAAGAGCAGCAAATGCTGCTCTTTTTGCACTGGTTTTAATTTATCTAACTAATACATCCATTACTCTAGGCTGCCACAAATGAAGATCAGCAAAACAAATCCCCCCTGAAACAATAACCCCCTGCAAAGTTGAATGATGACACACCAAACAAAAACATGAGATGATGCCAACCCCAGACAAACCACACACCTGCAGAAGCACGTGTGTGGTAATTTCAAGGTAAGTATGATCACACAAAAGGAGCAGCATATGCTGCTCCTTTGCATGGCTTTCTGTTTTTTTTTTTCTCTCTTTCACTAACATTATTTATCTCTAGGCTTTCATCTCAGCTTACAAACCCCATCAACCCCCAAATTAAGACCCACCACCCCACCAAAGACACCTGCAAGAATGGCAACCCACTTGCCAAATGAAACCCATGAGAACAGAAACCCACCAACCCCCTAAGTGATGACC
Organism: Hydnum rufescens UP504; assembly: GCA_014904985.1. NCBI lineage: Eukaryota > Fungi > Basidiomycota > Agaricomycetes > Cantharellales > Hydnaceae > Hydnum > Hydnum rufescens. The sequence continues at coordinate 268,055 of MU128942.1, read as the reverse complement.
AGCCCCTGTACCAAGTACAAACTGCATGACCACAGAACAAAACAGTACCACATACCCACTTAGGTGGGTGTGTGGTACTACAAAGGGGTTTTTTTTTTTAAATTTCAATATCTACAACAATGCCAAAGGAGCAGTGCAAGCTGCTCCTTTTGCATCACTTCAAATTTTTTTTACTAACTAGGATTCAAATTGAAGCACCCAAAATGCAACCCATGCCCCATGCTCCACAGTGAAGTGCCAAGCCACACCCCCAGTACCACACACCTGCCCAAGTGGGTGTGCTGGTACTAAATAGTTTTTTTTTTTAAATTTCTATGGATGGTACCACACCCACCCAAGCAGGTGTGGTGCTACTAGATTGTTTTTTTTTTGTTTTTTTTTTGTTTAAATTTCTATGGATGGTACCACACCCCAGTGGGTGTGGTGAATTTTTAAATAAATAAATAAATAAAAATAAACAACTCAGTAAGAATGAAACACAGAACTGCTGAATGAAACACCACTGACTGGGGTAGCAGTGATAATAAAATTATAAATGGAACATATTACCCCTGATAAGCCTGTATGGCCCAGTGTGCAAGTCTGAGATTAGGTGACTGACAAAGGTGCCTAACCCAATATATTGAAGTTCTGTGGCCAGTCTAAGTCCCACACAGGGGCCTCTGGGGGCCCCTGCCTGAATCATGGAAATCAGGTTAGCTGGCCCCAGGGGCCCCAGCATCAAAACCTCTAGTTAGACTATATAAATGCAAGGCTCATAATATCTAACTAGACCTACATTTGTAGCTGACTGAGTTGTTGACTTCACACAAAATGATGATGTCTCATTCTTTGCCCTTGTTTGACTCCATCAAGTGTATGATTGGTTGGCAACTTGAAGAAAAGACCTTTCTCTAATTAATTCTATGTCAACTGCCCCATGCTGGGATGATATCCACCTTCCAATACCTCTAGAACATCACCATCTCAGTGAAGTTTTGGGCATATTGTCAAGGGGCATAAGGATGATGGGTTGAGTAGTGTGGTATCATCTGATGATGATGATGATGGAGAACTACAGGAGGATTGTGAAGTAGAGGACCTTGGTTTCATTGCACTCATAGATAGCACCCTCATAGATAGTGAAGATTAATGTACTAGAATTATTATTGTCAGGGAAACACTGCCATCAAAGCCACAAACAGAAAGAGGAAAGAGATTAATTAACCACATGCTATCACAGTGGGAATCCTGAGTATACACCACACAACAAGGGATACACAAGTCTCACACCTATCACAGTGGGAATCCTGAGAGATCAAAACTGGTGATCCCCCCCCACCACAAAGGGCTATAAGTACTACTTCCTGCACACAGCCACCACAGCCACTACAGGCCATCAAGATGATACATCTCCATCATGGACACAGCCCATCAATCAGCCTTCACAGCCACTGTCACTACACCTCCACATGGCTATGCCCCAACTTCCATATGCATCCCCTTAGTGCATATACTTCCAAGGCAGTGTACACCTGGGTACCCCAAAGGAGTCAAAGGAGTCAAAGGACCATAGTGATGCTGAGGGAGCTGGGATTGGGAGTGGGAAGGATTCAGGGAATGGGGGCAGAGGAGGAGGAGTCACTGGATTGGCAACTGCATTGACTCACACAGGGAGTGAGGGGACAAGAGGTGCTGACAAGGCTGCCAATGCTGCCACTGGTTGATTACCCAGCCCACAGCCTGCTGGTCAAGGCCCAATAGTATGAGGGCAATAACAATAAGAGAAATACCAATAATGGCAAGGATGACAATAACCCCCTGACTGAATGGAGGTGGAGAGGAGATGAGAGCATTTGAAGAAGTAGGTGCCATATGATAGAGTCAATGAAGAATGATACTCTGATGGGTAAGTCCACAGGCAGAAGCAAATGTCAATTTGATCCTCACAATTATTCTTTAATGTGTATAGCCCTTGTCTTGAACTAAATATTGTTAAGTCCTTGAAGTTGAGGCCATTGACAATGGTTGATGTCAAATTTGATGTCAAAACCATCAATCTGAGGTCAAAATTCAGTTTTTGATCATCATTTGACATGAACCCCAATTTTAGCCTCTCAGGCCAGGACAAAACATCAAAATGGTACTCCTTTTGAGCTAAGGCTATATGGCTGACCAGTCTGCCCATGAGCAATGCCATGGCCTACAGGTAGAGATGCTCTGCATTTTAAGGGAAAACATCTCAATAATTTCCTCCTTGACTATGAAGCCCACTGTGATGAAGCCCTCTATGACAATGATAAGAAATGCAAGAATTTGATTCTGTGGCAACAAGGAAGCTGAACTGCTAAAGAACCTCCCAGAAGTTAAGAATCCTACCACATTTGAAGCCTTGGCCACTTGTCTCAGGAAACTTTATGGACAGACAGACCAAAGACAAAGATACACTCAAGAATGACTAGCAGATTTCTACCACCAATGAAGGACAATTGAAAACAAAGCAGATCTGTGTTAAGGGTCATTTGTAGTTTGGGGAAGTGATTATGTAATCAGGCCAAGAACAAACAGGGGCCCCTTAATATGATTGACAAGGAGACTCATGAAGCAAGGATTATGGAATGAAGTGGAGGAACTGAATTCTCAGGGACTTGAGACAAGAGGAGGATTGGTGACAAGAGAGTCAATTCACAGACATATATTCTTGATCTTTCCAAGGAGCTAGAGTACAGTAGGTAGCTACTTATATACTAAAGACCAAGGTCAATAAGGGAGGAGGTGAATGGAGGAACAATAAGGAAAGAGGGATGAATAAGCACAAAGGTAATTGGCATGGAGGTGAGGTCATGTGATGAGGCTGCAAGTACACCTTGTAATAATATGTATGAATACCATTGTGAATTCATCACACAAGTACAATGTCTTGATGAAAAGAAAGTCCTAGCTGAGCAAGACTGAGATGACCTTCTCTGGCAAGGGATTCCATGACATCTCCAGAAGATTGTGCTCCCCTTGTTTTGCTATGTCCTAGGATTTGATGACACTAAACCATTGTATTGCACAACCATGTATGACCACCTCAGTCAGCCACTTAGAGGGGCCTCAATAGGTAGGTCAAACTGCATCAAATCAAAAGCCTAATGGGCATCAAAATCCTTTGATATCAAATAATTTCAAGAGGGTGACCTTAGGTCTGTCTGCCCTGCAGCTCAAATAACACTGTGAACAGAAGCACATGGATATATTTGGCTGGGGGTATCAGGATAGGTCCCGGCAAGCCCAGGAATGCCCCTGAGTGGGTCAATGGGCCATACGGGCTTATCAGCAACTATGATTATTTATTTATTATTGTTTATTCTCATGGATAATTATTAATTTATTATTATATATATTATACACATCTATCTATGGGCCCCATGTTTTGCTCTGCGGGGTCATGTGTTTTCATTTGGCGGGGTTGTGGGTTTCCAGTTGGCAGAGTTGTGGTTTTTGTTCACAGGGTCGTGGTTTTCACTTGGCAGGGTCATGGTATTCATTCAGCAGGGTCGCGGTGTTCACTCAGCAGGCCTCTGCTTGGCAGTTCTTTTGGGTGGGGGGTTGATGTGGGTTGTGCGGCTGTGGGTTCAGAAGAATGCCTAAGATAAACAACATGTTAGTGAAAAAAAAAACAAAAAAAAAGCAGCACAGAAGGAGCAGCCTGTGCTGCTCCTTTTGTGTGATCGTACTTGTGCTCTGCACTGTTGGGGTACACAGCATTACTTACCTCATATAGAACCGCACACCCACTGTGGCGGGTGTGCAGTTTGCAAGGGTTTTTCATTCAGTGGGGCTTCACTTGGCAGGTCTTTAGTCGGCGGCTTTCCTTTTAGGGGTTTTGGCTGGGCTTGTGCAGGTGTTGGTTCAGATTGTGGCCTAGAATAATGAAATATAAGTTAGTTAGAAATTTGAACCAGCGCAAAAAGAGCAGCTTAAGCTGCTCTTTTTGCATGGCTGTATCTACTGGGGGTGACTTACTTTATATAGGACCACACACCCACCACAGTGGGTGTGTGGTTCGCATGGGTTCTTCATTTGGCAGCTATTTGCTTGGTGGATTGTCATTTGGGAAGAGAGGAGGGGGAGGGCTCAATTGCCGTGTGTTCCATTTGCTGGGTTCTGGTTCAGGCAATGTCCTAGAAAAATCAATAAGATATTAGTTAAAATTTATAACCAGTGCAAAAAGAGCAGCAAATGCTGCTCTTTTTGTGCAGTTGCATACACTATATCTATTTACCTTATATCACACCACACACCTGCCACAGCGGGCATGTGGTTGGCATAGGTTCTTCATTTGGTGGGTTTTCATCAGGCGGGGGTTCATTCAGCGGTGTTTGTTCGCCAGATTGTCATTTGGGAGCAGGGGCTCATTTGGCATGTCTTCGTCTGGCGGCTTCTGGTTCAGGCGAGGTCCTAGAGTAATAGAGATGTTAGTTAAAATTTGAAACCAGCACAAAGGGAGCAGCAAATGCTGCTCTCTTTGTGTGGTCACATACACAGGACACTTACCTATATATAACCACACACACCCCGTAGTGGGTGTGTGGGGTTTTTGTACAGCAGGCCTCTGTTTGGCAGTCTGTGTTTGGCGACTCTTTGTTTGGCAGGTTTCCATTGGGCAGGTGGTGTTCATACAGTGAGTTTTCATTGGGCAGGCGTTCATTGGGTGGGCATTTGTTGGGCAGGTGTTCATTCTGTGGGTTTGGGGTTGCAGGGTTAGGCTTGGTGTGTTCATGCAGGTTCGAGCTTAAGATCTAGAGAATAAACAATATTAGTTAAATGATTAAAACTTAGCAAGAAGAGCAGCTTGCGCTGCTCTTCTTGTGCCACAAAATAATTAAGAAATAATTTTAAAAAAAACATCTTGTAGTACCACACACCTGCCGTGGCAGGTGTGTGGTACCTTGTTTTGCTCCATGGCCACACACCATCATGCTTTTTGGGTCATGTGGACTCTTGCTTGGGTGGTTCTTCATATGTCGTCCCTGTTACTACTGGCCTGGTGTTGATATGGGGGGCTGCTGGGGTTTTCATGTTGCTATTCATTCACATGAAAGATCAAACCTAGATTTGAAAGAAAAGGGCATCAGTTAAGAAGTAAAAGAAGCACAAAAAGAGCAGCTTTCACTGCTCTTTTTGCGCCAATGTAGTGACTAGGATTTAAAAAAAAACTTACCTTGTATGACCACACACCTGCTGCAGCAGGTGTGTGGTTGTTTGCTTGCCTTTCTAGGTGGCCGTCTGCTCCTCGTTTGGTGGGTTGTTGCATAGCTGCTAAGTAAGGCAACTTAATGCTGGCAATTGCCAGGATCCAAAAAGTGCCCAAATGCCTGGTGCCACAAGTGCTGTATGAATCAGAAGCAAGTAACTAGGTGTATAATAAATAATAAATAAATCATATTTTCCAAAAAAATGAAGAAGACCATGACAATACTCAGAGTTCAATAAGGGATGATATGCTGCATTGAAAAGTGGATTGGGCAATTTGTATGGTTCAGAATTGGCCCAAATTTAAATATATATTGCCAGCATACATGACCCCCTACATGGGTGATTAATTATTTCAGATGCTCCCTTCATTTTTCAATTTTTTGTGCCCTCAATTCCCTAAATAGGGAATTGAGGGCATGAGAAATTGAAAACTGAAGGGAGCATCCGAAATAATTAATTGCCCATGTAGGGGGTCATGTATGCTGGCAATATATATTTAAATTTGGGCCGATTCTGAACCATACAAATTGCCCAATCCACTTTTCAATGCAGCATATCATCCCTTATTGAACTCTGAGTATTGTCATGGTCTTCTTCATTTTTTTGGGAAAATATGATTTATTTATTATTTATTATACACCTAGTTACTTGCTTCTGATTCATACAGCACTTGTGGCACCAGGCATTTGGGTGCTTTTTGGATCCCAGCAATTGCTGGTGTTGAGTTGTGTTCTTTCTCACAACTATGCAGCCACCACCCAACAAGGAAATAGACAACCACACACCCACTGCTGTGGGTGTGTGGTCACTGGGTGAGTTTTCTTGTAGTAGCTACAACAGCACAAAAAGAGCAGTGAAAGCTGCTCTTTTTGCACTGCTTTGAACTTATTTACTTACACACCTTGGTCCTAGGTACCAGTTGACAACCAGCCAAATGACGAGGGCCCCAATGGGACCATGTCAGACAAATAAAACCATGGCAACATGATGAACATGATGACTGCAATGAATGCAACAAACACAATGACCATGACAAATGCAATGACAACGGACAACAATGGGCCCAGTGAACAACAGCATGAACCACACACCCACCATAGCAGGTGTGTGGTTCTCTATATGAGATGAGTCCTCCCCCCCCCAATGTCCCCAACCATGCAAAAAGAGCAGCAAAGGCTGCTCTTTTTGCGCTGGTTTTAATTTTAACTAATCTTATCTTTTATTGTACATGATCAGGGTGAAAACTTGCCCAGTGACAACCTGGGGATACACCCAACAACAACCTGGCCCCAGAACGCATGTGAAGGACAACCCACAACATGGACAAAACGAAAATGTGGAAACCCCATGCACCACACCCTGAGGCGGGTGTGGTGATTTTGAAGTAAGTACTCTGGCTACCAGTACCATCGTGCAAAAGGAGCAGCACCAGCTGCTCCTTTTGTGCAACTTTCCTCTTGTTTTATTTATTCTTTCATTAACTAACACTGTTATTTTTCTAGATCTGCCTGCAACGCCAGACCTGCTGCCCCAAACCCCGCGATCCCAAACCCACCGAGCGAAACCCCACGACCCCAAGCCTGCCATGGGAACGACGACCCGCAAAACAGATGAAATGAAAGTGCGGAACTCCACCACACACCCGCCTTAGTGGGTGTGTGGTGATTTAAAGGTAAGTACTTTTTTTCTTTTTCTTTTTTCACTAATGCTTTGTTATCCAAGCCCAGAACCAGTGACAATCCCCCTCCTGACTTGAAACTCGCGTGAACCACAACCGAAGGTCCACTGAACAAAATATGATGCCCAGGAATAACAACCCGTGAAACAGACGAAATGAAAACACAGGAAGCCCATGCACCACACCCACCTTACTGGTGTAAGGTAAGGTCTTTTTTATTGTTGTAGATACACTTGCACAGAAGGAGTAGCTGTGGCTACTCTTTCTGTGCTACTGTGGATGTATGTAAATAATATAGATAGTGATAAATAAATAAATAAATAAATAAATAAGTAATAATAATAATAATGAATATTAGTAATCAAATGCTACAACAGGCTTTCATGTTCATGGGGTTTTTAGCATGCAATCTGACAACCAGGGCTGTATTAGTAATCATATGCTATCCCATGAAGCTGGCATGAATTATTACAGGAGCTTTGTGGGTTTTTAGCATATAATCTTACAGCCAGGGCTGATTACTTAGGTGAAAAAGATATCAAAATTTCAGCCACATCCGTTCATTAATTACAGAGCTATAAGGACAATAAGTTTAAACATTGAAAATCAATTACTCCCCCCCACAGACAAGGTATGGGCTTAAAATTTGACATGGGGTATGACCACATAATTAACTAAACATGTGCCAAGAATCAGCTTATTCTGTTTAACTGCCGGATGGAGTGCACTGCCAGATATCAGCCCAACTGGACTCCATTTAGGCAGTGCTCCCCACGGCTCCCCCCTAAACACAATTTCCTCCCAGAGCCTTCCATCCATTAATTGCCCTAAAAATGCACACTTGGATCATCCAAACATCTATAACATCCCTTTAAAGTCTTCAGATCTCCAATGTTTCACAAATATACCCTCCAGTTGGACACTTCCAGATCTCCAATCACTCTGATTTTTTGTAGGACACACCCAGTCACCATTTGAGGCTCAGCCACCAATTTTCAGCCCATTCTAAACACTTTTGACACCAGTCACATGACTAGGTTCTTCTCCCCCCTGCTCCACTCAGTGATCCTATTTGTATGAACTTTGATGCCCATGTAGTAGTAGTATATGAGAGTGCATGATTCAAATTTCAGGACACTCCATGCAATATTCATTGAGTTATTCAAGAAATATGCTAGATCAATTCACTTTGGGGTCAGAACTATGGTACAATCTGAGTATTTACCATAGTTCTGACCCCAAAGTGAATTGATCTAGCATATTCTTGAATAACTCAATGAATATTGCATGGAGTGTCCTGAAATTTGAATCATGCACTCTCATATACTACTACTACATGGGCATCAAAGTTCATACAAATAGGATCACTGAGTGGAGCAGGGGGAGGGGAAGAACCTAGTCATGTGACTGGTGTCAAAAGTGTTTAGAATGGGCTGAAAATTGGTGGCTGAGCCTCAAATGGTGCTGGGTGTG
>MU128942.1:244158-259656 GCA_014904985.1 Hydnum rufescens UP504 | reverse complement strand
TGTACTTCTAGTATTCAACTCCCTTTTCAGGCAAAAAGAGAACAAAAAGCTACCGGGGAGGGGGTGAAGGGATGATACAGGAATAAACAGTTCAAAATAAACCTAACTAGGTGGGGGGAAGTGAGGCGCTTATAAACGGTTAGCTCCAAAGCGCGCTGGTTGCATATCCGTCCACCGCGTGGTTCTTGACATGGTAATCGGACAATGAATGGGATGTGTGGATAAGGTATGAGACTTCGAAAATTAAGGGAGGGGGGGAGGGGGGAAGAAGATTTCAAAAGTAGTGAATAGTACATGTGATGTATGAGCAGAGGTGGGCTCTTCTTAAATAATATTTCACCACTGAGTTCGAATAAGCGACTATGGAAGGAGTGCACGATGCCAGATATCAGCCCAACTGGAGCTCACATCAATAGGCGCAAGCATGTCCAGCATGGCCTTCCCGCCCTGCCTTTTTTTGTGAATTATGAACAGAATGCAACATTTTACCTCCCCAGAGCTCTTCAACTCCATTGCGCATGTAATTGTCCCTACAAATGCACTATCTTGGAAATCATTACTAAACACACTCCAAAGTGATAACCACCATCCCTTAAGTTTCAGCTGAAATATACCCTCCAGTTGGGACACTTCCAGAACTCTCCAATCACTCTCAATTTTGTATGGAGGCCAACAGTCACCATTTGGAGGCTCAGCCACCAATTTCAGGCCCATTCTAAACACTTTTGACACCAGTCACATGACTAGGTTCTTCCCCTCCCCCTGCTTCCACTCGTAGTAGGAATCCATGTATGTATAGATTTTGGCGGAGTTGACATTATCTTTGATGGATTGTCCTACAAAAAATCAGAGTGATTGGAGATCTGGAAGTGTCCCAACTGGAGGGTATATTTCAGTGAAACTTGAAAATATTATGGAGACTCTGACACTGGAGTCTTGAGTTTGAAAATTTGAGGGATGGTATAGATGCATTTGAATGATCTAAGTGTGCATTTTCAAGGGAATTGTGTGAATGGAAGGCTCTGGGGAGGAAATTGTTGTTTAGGGGGGAGGCCTGTGGAAAACTGCCTAAATGGAGTCCAGTTGGGCTGAAATCTGGCATGTGGACTCCCATATATGTATTAACTCAGTGGTGTAATATCAAAGTCACCCCTGCTCTACATCTTATGTAATGCACTTTGATCTTCCTCCACCTCCCCCTCAATTTCAGCTACATCCACACATCCAAGTAATTCCATTGTTTGACACAGTCAAGGCTATAATATTACCAGACCATTCCACCTATTTTGGGTGTTATTGAAAGTGTTTAACATTCATGGTAGCTTGTTGTTCTCTTTTTGCCTGAAAAGGGAGTTGAATATCTAGAAGTACACAGAATAAGCTGATTTTTTCCACATAGTTAGTTAATTACATGATCATTCCCCATGTTAAATTTCAAGTCCATAGCTTGTCTGTGGGGGGAGTAAATTGATATTCAATGTTTAAACTTGTTTTCCCCATATCTCTGTAATTAACACATGGATCTGGCTGAAATTTTGATATGTTCTTCATACAAACAGTGTCTAGTCACATGCCAAAATTCAGAACAATCCTCACACTCCTTGCATTTCGGCAATTTCCAGTGCTTCTGGTACCTATTGTGCAGTTCATTCCCTTAAAGTGCATGGATTGGGCTGATTATTGTCACATGATTAGTACATTATATTGTCTGGATTCCTGCCAATTTTTGAGTCTCTAGCTGGTCTGGAAGGGGAGGAAATGAATTGTCAATATCCAGACTTGTTTGCCTCATATCTCCATAAGCCTTGGACCAAGGTGGCTGAAATTTTGATGTAATTTGCATAGAAGTAGTCTCTAATCATGTACCAAATTTCAGAGTGATCTGCTCAGCACTTATTTGGATGTACTTCATTCAATTTCCGCATTTAGGCTTTTTTTAATAGTAATCACTGTATTATGTAATGAGATTTGATCCAAAGTTATTATGGTGTATTATCTAATCAACCCTATTATATTGGTCTATCTAGTTACCGCATTTAGGTTTTTTCATAGCAGCAGGTGGCTTGCCTTTGAAACTGGGCAATTGCTGGTGTTGAGTCCCAGGTTCAATTTACCGGCAACTGCCAGCAATTTTTTCGGTTGTGCGACACCACCACCTCCATCTACCAAGAGCCCAGGACAAGCCACCACACCCCAGTATAGACTGGGGTGTGGTGTTAAGGTATGTTATTGCATTTTAGCTACTCTAGTGCAAAAAGGGCTGCCTCTGGCTGCCCTTTTTGCACTACTATTGATTTTTTCAACTAACCCATCATTCCCCCATTATAGGATCCCCCTAAGTGCACACCCTGGGGCCCCCTTCCCCTCTGGTGGCCCCTCTAGCCCCTCCCCCACCCCTCTAGTTGGTCTGGGGCAGGGGTGCCCCCTCTTGCTGGTGTGGTGTTCACGCAACCTGGATTGTGTAATTAATTAGATAATAATTAATTAGGTAATTATGTATATTAAGTAACATGTATTACATAATACTATTATTGTTATGTATGATTATGTCACTGCTTTTTTGGATGGATTACATAATTACCTATTTAGGATATTAGGTAATTGACAGGTTGGCCAGTGCAGAATTCTACAAGTTCCAAAATTGATCTCAAATTGATCTCAACTTGAGCTCCAAACCCAACTCTTTGCTATCAAATACTCTTTTGATCACTTTTTGATATCAAACATAATACAAGCCTATCAGGCACTATACAGATATCAAAATGATATACCTTTTAAGGCCCCCAAGAGTGTCTGACCAGCCTGGAATCCTGAGAGATTGAAACTGGTGATCCCCCAACTGCAAGGGCTATAAGTACTACTTCCTGCACACAGCCACCACAGCCCATCAAGATGACATATCTCCATCATGGACACAGCCCATCAGTCAGCCTCCACAGCCACCATCACTAAGCTTCACTAAGCTGACACAGCCATGTTACAAATCCTGTGCACACCTCCACATGGCTATGCCCCAACTTCCATATGCATCCCCCTTAGTGCTGTGGAAGATAAAAACATCCAGTATCAGAAAATGCGAATATCCATTGATCCCAGCCTATGGAACAATCATGTGACCAATCAGGAAATTAATTACAGCTATGCATGAAAACAGAATTCATTCAATTACTCCACCAGTTTTGACCGGAGAGGTACGCCCATATAACTATTGGAAAGCCATGATTCACACCTTTTGAATGGTACCAAACACAAGTCAAACAGACCAAAACTGCACTCTCCAGACCAATATTACTATCAAAATCCAGAATTTCCAGTAAAAAACAAATTTCTCTGTCAGTTCACATCCAATCCTCTCAGAACAACTGCGCCTAAAAAGACATAAAAATTCTGCATCCAACTGTACCAAGCACGCAAAGAACAGATCAAAACTGAACTCTACCTACAGAACAATATTACTATCAGAATCAACACCCATCAGTATTTTACAAATTTCTCTGTCAGTTTGCATCCAATCTGCTTGGAACCACCACGCCCAGAAAGCTGTTAAAATCCCACATCAAATGATACCAAGAACATCTATTACAGATGCAAATTGTTGTTTCTGCATTGAATCCCACCCCATGCACTTGTCTCCATTATCAACCAGCAACAAAAACATCTTAACCACTGAATGACAAACAAATTACTCTCCAAGAACTTGGAAATATCCTTTGATTTCATCTCCCATTGCCACAAATAACTCCTAGAACTTCACAGATAAGAAAGATAACACCTCCTTAGCAACCCTTTTGTTCTGTTTATGAATGACTCACCTTCCTTGCAACCACTTCATGAAAGATAACACCTTCTTCACAACCCTTTTGTTCTGTTTATGAATGACTCACCTTCCTTGCAACCACTTCATGAAAGATAACACCTTCTTCGCAACCCTTTTGTTCTGTTTATGAATGACTCACCTTCCTTGCAACCACTTTATGAATGACTCAGCCTCCTTGACAACCCTATTGTTCTCACCTATGACTCACATATGACTCACCTAGGAGTGAGTCATATTCTTTAAACACAGCCACTTTCAGAAAGGTATAAAAGCTGGTGGATTTTCCTGTATCCCCCCCATCTCCTCACTACTGGAATATACTACTGTCTACAAATCTGCTTGCATCTGAAGTGAGTACTGATCTAAAGCCATCTGGAGCTAAGTCATATACAAGGTTGTTAAGACTAAAGTCACTGGAAGCGCTCTATTCAAAATACTAAGCCAAGGAAAGGTGAGTAATAACAAAGTCAAGTCAGAAGAAGAAAGAAACATGTTGACACACTGAATCAAGCTTAAACTAGTCTAGAACCCTCATTAGAATCTGCATTTTGACCAGGAGGACACAAATAGGTACACACAAATAGCAGTAAACAGTTCAATACAACATGTTGTAAGCAGGATGGTTAAAAACCAATCCAACTACTGTCCATGTCATTGAGGATAGGACAAATGAAGGGAGCCACAGGGACAATTCGAATATTCAGGTCTGGGGAAACAAAGGTCTTTCTGGTTAATAGAAAATTCCAATGAACAGTGGTTGCTCAAGGGAATAAATCAGTGTCACAAAATAAGATGTCAAGGCCACACCCTGAAGTTGTCCTCCTGACTATTCAGTCTTAATGCAGCTGTACACAGTCTTGACAAGTGGGAAATCTCCTCCAGACAGCAGCAATACTTCAGTGCCTCAGACTGTGATAGGGGAAAAACCAACTATTTACATGCTCCCTCCCCTTTATATACATTCCAGACCACAATTCAAAATTCTGGAAGAAAAGCGGAGTTAAGGGAAGCATAATGAAAAAGAAATGAAGCTAAAAGCTTCAAAACTGGTGGAGATATTCAAGAATCAAGTGAAAAAGAGACAAAAAACACTTTACAAGGCATTCCCCCCTTGAAACTGGATACATTCCCTTAAGGAATGGTGGAATAGGTTTCCCTGAGTGTCCTTTGCATCGGAATTAAGAGGGCCAGAACCAATTTGTCATTTGTGTTGGTGGAGCAAGGGGGGAGTCATGAGGAAGGGGTTGTCTTGTGAAAAATGGAGTTCGCGTCCGCTCGTTTTGCCCTTGGTACCATTCGATGCGCATGTTTAACAGCTTTTAGGGAGTGGTACTCGCGAACGAATCCGATAATAATTGGCTTTGAAAATCAAGAAATACTCCTTCAGAGTATGAATCATGGAAAGATATTGGTACAGGGACCGCATTTTTGATCCATTTGTTTCGTGTTTGGTACCGTTCGATAGGTACGATTCGTATCTTTCTGGGAGCAGTCGCTCCAAGTCGATCCGATCAAAAATGACAGAGAAATTCGAAAAATACTCCTTTAGAGTGACATAATCCCTTTTTGGATCATGTGACAGGTCCACAGGTCCAGAATGAAGGCTAGGCACACTCCGCATCATTACATAATCACAATTCTTCACCCTTAAGGCAAAGGAACAATGTGGAATGAGGGGTTTCAGATGTGTAGAATTTGGACTGTTTCTCCAATGAATGAACAGTTTAAAAATTGAGGACGGGATGGACATTCAGTCTGTTTGTTTGTTTGTAAAATTGGCCTTGGATGGGGTTTCTATAGTGTAGGGATTTGTCCCTCCAACAATGTATAAGCCTTTCACAAGCATCCCATGATATATCATTGACTATAGCTAGTCCATATCACAACCTTATCCTCCACTGAATATCATACACAACTTGTTAGAGAGTGATCAACCATCAGAGCAAACCAGCCCATTGAATGAAAACAGAAATACAGTCTCCCATCTACACACTGGCTGAACCAGAGTTTGATTTGACAGTCATTGGAGCTCCCAATCCTTCTTCTATAGCACATATCCTTCCAAGGCAGTGTATGCCTGGGTACCCCAAAGGTGTCAATGGAGTCAAAGGACCATAGTGATGCTGAGGGAGCCAGGATTGGGAGGGGTGGCAAGGATTCAGGGAATGGGGGAAGAGTAGGAGGAAGAGGAGGAGGAGTCTGGATTGGCAACTGCATTGACTCACATGGGGAGCAAGGGGACAAGAGGTGCTGACGAGGCTGCCAATGCTGCCACTGGTTGATTACCCAGCCCATAGCCTGCCAGTCAAGGCCCAGTAGTATGAGGGCAATGACAAGAAGAGAAATGCCAATAATGGCAAGGATGACAATAACACCCTGACTGAATGGAGGGAGAGAGGAGACAAAAGCATTCAAAGAAGTAGGCACCATATGATAGAGTCAATGAAGAATGATACTCTGACAGGTAAGTCCACAAGCATAAGCAAATGTCAATTTGATCCTGACAAATATGACTCTAGGTCAAGTCAAGGAAGGATGAGACAAACTGGAAATGTATTGGTCTAGTGTTCTAAGAGAGTAATGGCTTGTAGTGCTATGTCAATTGTGTTAATGTGTGTGTATTATGTAATCAAAGTTCCAGCTACTTGGAGTCCAGGTGAGAGGTTGTATCAGGTCACTATGCCTGTATTGGATATGCAGTATTTACCAGATCACTATGCCTGGGTTTAGATTCAGATTCAGATGCAAGTGAACTTTAACTATAGTGGGTGATTCTACAACTAGTGGGACTACACACATTCCATTCACTAGCTGGACCACACCAGAGGTACTTAATTGCACTGGCAAGGTGAATTTACAAGGCTTGATACCAGGGAACAGTCAATCACTATGAGACAGACTTCTACTAGCTAGTCCTAGTGTTGGATTTGTTGTTCTGCCATGCTGGATTGCAGGGATATTTATACCTTTAAGGACCCATTCTAGAACATTCTATCATCCCCCATCTAACTTCCTTACTATTCTAGAGGTGTCTATTGAGATCTAACATTCCATTCCTTGTTCGTTCCAGGACCTTCTCCACTTTTCTGATCATGTGATTCTTTTCACAGCTGCATTTCCCAGGCCCCTAAATGCATAAATCAGATCCTCTCTTTTACTTTATCCTTCTACACCACTACAAAAGCCAGAAAGCCCAAACAAAGACCAGTTATTACAGACCACATGGAAGATACAGTGACCCCTTAGATGAACCAGAAGCCCCAGAGAGTGTGGAGGATGATGGCAGCTCAGAAAGCGAAAGTGAGGATGAACCAGTAGTGTTACAAGTCATACTTGTAACTTCATCATGTGACCTCTCCTTCTCACTGCCCATATTGCTCACCATTATCAATCCTCTCATTCAGCCTTCTTAATAATCTGATTACCAATCTCTCCTTGATCTACTAGTAGATAAGTAGATACTCCTGTATTCTCAATCCCTTAGAAGATCAAGAATATATGTCAGTGATTGTCCTTCTCCTCATCACCCTTCTCATATCCTTGTGTTAAGCCTCCCTGAGAAATCAGTCCCTCTTGCTCCACTTCTCTCATGTACTTGTCCTTCATGACCTTATGTAATCCTCATGCCATGAACTCAATCATATTAGGGGCTACTCTTTGTACTCAACATTGATTACATAATCTCTTCCTCATACTACAAACAACCCCTAACAAGTAGGAATATCACCTATATCCATTAAGAAAGTATCCACCAAACCAAAACCTACAATAATTCCATCACTTCACAATGTGACAGCAAATCAGTGACCTCACACAGTCCTTCAATGACATGAAAATACATATGGCACAGTCACAGCACAAGGGGCAAGCTCCAAGTCCTTATACATGACTTCATCACCCAGAAATGCAGGATCTAATCATCCCCAGGTCCCAATGCATCAGCTGGTGCAACCCTTTGCTGGTTCTGTGATAAAACAGGCAGGAGCACATAATGTTGGAATGAAGAACTGCCCAGATGCTACAGCTATGGTTTGTCATGGAATTTGATGTTTAATGAAGGCACATATTACACCAGGCTTGTGTGATAATACAGACCACATCCATTTCTTCTGCCACACAGATTGTGTCCATTCTGTAGCCACCATGTCTGGCATGCAAGACACACTGCATGGATAGTCTCTTGCATAAAGGCTGTCCACCTCCTGACTCAGTCATACTTGAGGTGGCAGAGTCACTCTACTATGAGGGACCCTGAGCCAGGTTACCACAGGATGCAAAGACTGTGGGGATATAAGTACAGGGTCTCCTTGCTACTTTCTCCCTATTCTTTTTTCTGCATCCTGTCCAATCTTTCTCTCATGCACCTTCCCACCACCATCCCCTGTTCACCTCCATGTGGGTCTTCCCCTGTTTACAAGCTCATTTCTTTCACACTTTTGCTTCTTGTGATATTCTGTACAACAATGTAATCACAGTTGGGATTTATAATGGTTTTCCCTGGGGTTGCCAGGTTTTACAATTATAAATCCAGATTGAGCACAACCAAACCCTTATTGGAGGGCAATATTTGCTAGAGGTACAAGTGTACTGCTGTCTGATCCTTCAAACACACAAACATCTAATACTCTATCAAAGGAAGACTTGTGAAGATGGATGACACACAACTGCCATGAGGAATAGCTGGAAAAAGGGGAATCCAACAAGCCATTGTGGATGACATCAAATGAATTAGGGAGGGATCTTCTCATCAATGAACCACAGGAGCAATCAGTATTGTCAATGAAAATGGACTCTCCCCCTTTAGAACACACTCATATGCAATAGCAGCAGGTCCATTTATATCTGCACCAGCCACCAAAACTAACAAACCAGACAATTGCCACAACCCAATGGGAGATAAAACCACACAACATCTAAACATTGAGTGTATGGTGATGTGCCTCCACCTGGCCAAACACAAGTTAAACCTCCAGTTAATCAGCCAAAACCTCCAGAACCAGTACAATCAGCCCCTGAAAATTCTCCACAGTCAAGTTATCCTCCAGGAATATTGCCTTCTTCAGTAATGAAAGAGCCTATGACAGAAAAGCCTGCTCATAAAAGGCTGGACCATTTCCAGAGGAAACCATAGACATAGAAATGGCTCATCCTGAGAAATGAATTCCAAAGAATCCTCCAACCTATCACTTTACCACAGAATTTCAAGATGCCTGTGAAGATGAGGAAATAGCAAAGTACTTAACCAAAAAGTTAAAATAACTCTTGGAGACTTCCTTGGATTGGCACATGGAGCTGCCAAAATATTTGCAGCTGAACTCAAACTAAAACACAACTATAATCCCAAACTTTGAGAACCACTTACAGTTAATCATGCCACCATTAAACCACATTTTCCAACAACCAAGGCCCCTTATTATGACCCCAATGATGAGGCAGAACAAGATGACTACTATGACCTTATACAAACCATGATGGCCAGAGACTTGGATGAAAATTCATACCCACAAACACAAGTGAATCTTGTTGGTTCTCTTGAACCAAATCCCTTGTTTGCCATGGATACAGGAAAAATTGGGGCCAAGGCCACAGGTCAGAATGGAACCAATGATGCAGTGCTTGTGATCAACACAGGGTCTGAATTGAACCTCATCTCCAGGAAGTCCAACAAATATTAAACATCCCAATAGACTATAATGGACAAAACTGGTCATTGCAAGGAATCAATAGCAGACCAGAACCCCCTGTAGGATGCTATCAAAATGCTCCAATTGAAATAGGAGGGATAAGATTTGATCATTACTTCTTTGTTAAAATGGGAAGCTTCAACAGCCATAACATACTTCTTGGACAACCATGGCTAGTAGGAGTTGGTGCTCAAATCAAATATGAAGGAGCAACAGATGGAAACCATGGAATGGATATTCAAGTCTATGAAAAAGGAAACCCATCAGGTGTCAGGGCCATGCTGCGACAAGAGCACCAAACAAATATAAACACAGATAATTCCGGCTAAGTCTGGTGTAAGTCCAGCTAAGTCTGGGAGAATCTGGGCAAGAATGAGATAACAAGGATAGGAGGGGACAGAGAGGCAGTCCAGCAGCCCAGAGGGGACTAGGCAGAAATGAGCACAGTGGCCCTTAAGCTCATGGAGTCAACTGGAAAGTACTCGGACCTGTAGTCTGGAGTAACAGTGGAAATCCTGAGATTATGTAATATGAATACAGAATACATGAAGGCTGACCTGTAGTCCAGAGTAACAGCAGAAATCCTGAGAGACCAAAGCTGGGGTCTCTGGACTTCGCTCTCAGACTACTTATATGTGATGACTATACTACAGGGGAGTGATCACTAAACTGGGGGTGGTTACAAGGGGGACAGGAACAGGAACAGGAACTTGGCCAGGGGCAAACCGGAAGCAATGGGAAATGAAAGGGAAATGAAAAGGAAATGAAACCAAGATAGGGTTGGACCAGAGTCAAACTGGAATCAAGCCGGAAGCAAAGTGGACTTGGGCAAAGGAAATAAGTGGAGAACCAGACTGGAGGTGGGTGGACAAGGACCGGAGTGATCCGGAGTTGACTGGAGTAAGGGGCAGACCCTGACATCACCCCCCTCTTAGGGCCAATCATCCCAATTGGCCAGGGGAGCAGGGATCAATGGGTTGACCAGTCCGGGAGGTCTGCAGGGGGTTCAGTTAGGAGTGGACATGTCTGGAACCCAACGGAGGAGAAGTCAATGGTGCTGATCCATCATGGAGCTTCTGGATGAGCAAGGTGGAACTCTGCGACAACTTCCAGGGCATTACCTAGATTGGTCTCCAGAAGCCATTGGTTCTCCGAGGGCGGGTAGCCTTTCCATTTCACCAAGTACTGGAGTTGGCCTTGGAAATAGCAGGAGTTTTCAATCCATTCCACCTCATACTCCTCCTCACCACCATGGAGGATAGGAGGAGGTGGAGGATGTGCAACACAATCCATAATTGGGTCAGGCCAGAAAGGGCAGAGTTTCGAGACATGGAACACCAGGTGGACTCGCATGGAGGAGGGAAGTTTGAGCTGGATAGCAGAGCAGGAGATCACCTTGTCTACTTTGTATGGGCCTAACCACTTGTCCAAGAGTTTCCAGGCTGGGCAGTCAATGGAAATGTTGTGAGTGTCCAGCCATACTGAGTCTCTGACTGCATACTCCAGGGCTTCTGTCCGGTGAGCATCATAGTGATGAGCCATGTCCTCGGCTGCTTGGCGGAGAGCAGACTGGGCTTCCTCAGAGGTTTTCTGCATCCATGTGACAAAGTCCGTGGCTGCTTCAACAACTCCAGGGCAGATTGGTTCAGTACTGAGGCAAGGATCTTGGCCAGAGTCAAGGCAGAATGGGGTTTCCCAGGTGGAGGAGTGAATCCGGTTATTGTATGCAAACTCCGCCATAGGGAGCCAGTCTGCCCAATCATTTTGTCTGTGGTTGACAAAGATCCAGAGGTACTGGCTCGATCTCCTGATTGACTCGCTCCATCTGTCCATCTGTCTGGGGGTGGAATGCTGTGGAGAAGTTGGTTTTAACTCCAAGGAGCAAATTGAGTTCCTTCATGAACTTCGAGGTGAATGTGGTGCCCTGATCGCTGATGATGGTCTCTGGAAGGCTGTGGTGCCTCCAGACATTGTCTTGGAAAAGGCGGGTGACTCCAGTGGAGTCCACTGTGGTCATTGTGGGCATCACATGAATCCGTTTGGAGAGTTGGTCAACAACGATCATCACACTGTCAAATCCATGTGACTCTGGGAGCTCCGTGATCATGTCCACTGATATAACTTGCCATCGGTGGTCTGGACCAGATTAGGGTGGAGAGTTCCAGACAGTTTGGATGGGAAGGTTTCGGTCCGATTGCAGGTGTCACAGGTGGAAACATAGGTTGCGACATACCATGACATCCCTGGCCACCAGTAGTGGTGAGACACAAGTTCATATGTCTTCCATTGTCCAGGGTGGCCTGTGGTTGGGGTGTCGTGGTGTTCATGGACTAGGTCGTGACAGAGTTTGGAGTCCAGTGGAACATAGACACATCCGCGGAAAAGGACCAGAGACCCTTGGAGTTCCCAATATTTCAGGTGAGCCTTCAGGCCATCTCCATTTAACTCCTTGATGATCTGGACTACTTTGTCATCAATCTCCATTGCCCTTTTGATCTGAGCTATCAAGCTCTGACTAGGTCCTTCTACTGCCACAACCTCTGTGGTGTCTAGGGCACTGGGACTGGAAAGCAGTCAGCTTCAGTAGGACTACATCGGAGTTATTGAGTCTCCTCTGCAGATGGTCTGGGCACCATGAAAGAGCATCTGGTTTCCCTGACTGTGATCCGGAGCAGTGCTGGAGGGTGAAGTTGAACTGGGAAAGGAAAATATTCCAGTGGGCTTGTCTCTGATTCAGCTTCTGTGCAGTCCGGAAGTACTGAAGGTTCTGGTGGTCTGTCAAGATCTCAATCAGATGTGGAGAGCCCTCTAGGTAATGTCTCCATGCCTCCAGAGCTCAGATAATGGCCATGAGCTCCTTGTCATAGATGTCATAATTCCTCTTGGCTTCTGACAGACTTTTCAATAGGAAACCTACATGGGTGCCACTTTCCATCCTCTTGGAGCTGTGAGAGTACTGCTCCAGTTGCATATCTGGAGGCATCAGCTTCCACTCAGAAGCATCTGGACTCGGAGGGAAAGACTAGGATCAGTGCGGAGGTGATAAGGGATTTCAGTTTGACAAAGGCATTACATTTGGCATCAGCCCATTGGAAGGGAGTGTCCTTCCAGGTGAGATCATTCAAAGGTCTGGCAACCTTAGCGAAATCCTGGATGAACCAGTGGTAGAAGTTGATGAATCCAAGGAATGACTGTGTCTCCTTCAGGTTCTTGGGTTCTGGCCACTCCATTACACCTGCAACCTTGATAGGGTCCATCTCCACATGATCTGGGGTGAACACCATCCCTAGATACTCAATCCGGTCCTGGAAGAACTCACACTTTTCAGGTTTCAAGAAGAGGTTGTTCTCCCAGAGTGTCTGCAGGATCCCTCGGACACCGCGGATGTACTCCTCCCGGGTCTTGGCAAAGCTTAGGATGTCATCCAGATACATGATGCACACTCCATTGTCAATCCATTCCTGGAGGACGTCATTGATCATGTTCTGGAAGGTGCCCAGGAGAGTTGCAAAGTCCAAAGAACATGACCAAGGGTTCAAACAGTCCTCGGTTAGTCCAGAAAGCTGCTTTCCATTCTTCTCCATCTGCCATCTGGATATTCTGGAAGCCCCACCACAAGTCCAGTTTCCCAAACACTTTGGCTCCTCGGAGTCAGTCAATGACATCAGAGATCAGAGGTAAGGGGTATGCATTCTTGACCGTGATGTCATTGAGTTTCTGGTAGTCCTGGACTAGCCGAAAACCTCCATCTTTTTTCTTCACGAAAGAACACTGGGGCAGCCATAGGGGATTTGGAAGGGCAGATCCAACCGGAGGCCAGGTTTTCCTTCAGGAAGTCATCGAGTTCCTTTTGCTCTGCTGGGGAGAGTGGGAAGAGTTTGGCTGGGGGAGGTAGCTGGGCTCCCTTGTTAAACTCAATGTGGTGATCCCACGGTTTCCAGCCAGGGAGCTGATCAAAGGAGTCCTTGGAAAACACATCTCGGAAGTCACAGAATTCCTCTGGGACAAGCTCCTCAAACGTCTTCACTGGCTCATTTGCTTTGGCTTTCGCAGCCTCTGCCAGTCTCTGAGAAGGGGTGCTCATTGCTCAGACAATCTTGGAGTGCTCAGTGTCACTGGGAAGTAAGCTGCAAAGATGGCATCTCCTTTTTCCAGTGTCAGGGACTCATTAATGTCGTCGGCATCATCCTCCATAGGAGTGGGAGGTGTCCAGGGTTCTTCCAGTGTCTTCCTGGAGGTTCTCCCTCGCTGATGCTCCACATTCCGCATCTTCCGGATCACTACATGACAGTCAGATGGACACCAGGTCAGTGTGACTTACCCCAGTTGTCCAGTCAATCTCCGGGTTGTGATGGTGAAGCCATGTGTGCCCTATGATCAGCTTGGTTTTCCCCAGTCTGATCATCGGAGAACACTACCTGCTCAGAGTGATCATTGATTCGGAGGATGACCTCAATCCTCTTCACTGGACAGACCCCATTTCATTCAGTGTTCCATCAACATTGTAGACAGGGATCAGGTGTGCAAGGGGTCATATGTCTAGACCATTTTCCTTTGCTGAAGGTCTGGGTCCATGAACATTCTGGTGGCTCCGGAGTCCAGTAGGGCCTTTCCAGCACAGATTGCTCCAGTCCACAGTGATTGGATTTTCACCTTGATCTCTGTGGCTCAGTAGATGAGATTTGTGTCCATATTTGCGATGCGGTGTTCACAGGTGGAGACATAGTTGCGACATACCGTGACATCCCTGCCCACCAGTAGTGGCAACACAAGTTCGTATGTCTTCCATCATTCCGGGTGGCCTGTTGGTGGTGTCGGTGTTGTTCACGGACTAGGTCATGACGGAGTTTGGAGTCCAGTGGAACATAGACACATCACGGAAAAGGACCAGAGACCCTTGGAGTTCCCAATCTTTCAGGTGAGCCTTCGGGCCATCTCCGTTTAACTCCTTGATGATCTGGACTACTTTGTCATCAATCTCCGTGGCCTTTTGATCCGAGCCATCAAGCTCCGACTAGGTTCCTCACTGCCACAACCTCTGTGGTGTCTAGGGCACGGGACTGGAAAGCAGTCGGCTTCAGTAAGGACTACATCGGAGTTATCGGAGTCTCCTCGCGGATGGTCTGGGCCGCCGTGAAAGAGCATCCAGTTTCCCCAGACTGTGATCCGGAGCGGTGCTGGAAGGGTGAAGTTGAACCGGGGAAAGGAAAATATTCCAGCGGGCTTGTCTCCGATTCAGCTTCTGTGCAGTCCGGAAGTACTGAAGGTTCTGGTGGTCCGTCAAGATCTCAATCGGATGTGGAGAGCCCTCTAGGTAATGTCTCCCATGCCTCCAGAGCTCGGATAATGGCCATGAGCTCCTTGTCATAGATGTCATAATTCCTCTCAGCCTCTGACAGACTTTTCGATAGGAAACCTACTGGGTGCCACTTTCCATCCTCTTGGAGCTGTGAGAGTACTGCTCCGGTTGCATATCCGGAGGCATCGGCTTCCACTCGGAAGCGTCCGGATTCAGAGGGAAAAGACTAGGATCGGTGCGGAGGTGACAAGGGATTTCAGTTTGACGAAGGCATTACGTTCGGCATCGGCCCATTGGAAGGGGGTGTCCTTCCGGGTGAGATCATTCAAAGGTCTGGCAACCTTAGCGAAATCCTGGATGAACCGGCGGTAGAAGTTGATGAATCCAAGGAATGACTGCGTCTCCTTCAGGTTCTTGGGTTCTGGCCATTCCATTACACCTGCAAACCTTGATAGGGTCCATTCCACATGATCCGGGTGAACACCATCCCTAGATACTCAATCCGTCCCGGAAGAACTCACACTTTTCGGGTTTCAAGAAGAGGTTGTTCTCCCGGAGTGTCTGCAGGATCCCTCGGACACCGCGGATGTACTCCTCCCGGGTCTTGGCAAAGCTTAGGATGTCATCCAGATACATGATGCACACTCCATTGTGATCCATTCCTGGAGGACATCATTGATCATGTTCTGGAAGGGCCT
>MU128942.1:212721-240033 GCA_014904985.1 Hydnum rufescens UP504 | reverse complement strand
CGTCTGGGGTCTTCGGAAAGGAGGCGGATAGAAGGGGGGGTTGTAGACAGGGTCAACCTCAGTTGATACGCTTTCAGATTCGTCACTCTCATCGTCGGAGAAAAACATGTCATTTCCAACTCGTATGTACAGTTTTCGAGAGAGGAGAATCTGTTGGTCAGGCAGGACGCATCCTTCACTGCTGACCATTGGGAAAATCCTGTGGAGGCGATCCCTGAGCTTCTGAGGCATTCTTCGGAGCTGGGAACAGTTTCCGTGAATTGCTCTCTTCCGGCGGATGAATTGTTGTGGCTTCCGCGGGTGGGGGCAGTTCAAGAGATGTGTCCCAACTCTTGACAGTTATAACACTGTCGTGCCTCTCGTTTCCGAGTTGAGTCTACATCCATGGGAGTGAATGAAGTCAATGAGGAGGGTGTCGGTGCAGGAGGGAGTGTGGTCGGTCTAGGAGTGACGGGTGCTGCTGTCCGGGTTTCTCCGTGGATGTCGGGGGTTTCTGGAGTGTATGGGGTTGTACCGGATGTGGCTTGTCGGAACCGGAGATATAGGTTATCCAGACGCCGTGCTGTGTCCTGCCATCCTCCGAGTGTCTCCGGCAGATCACTGAGGTGCATTTTTTCCAACAGTCTTTCGTTGAGGCCCCGCTGATACGCATCAATCAACGCTTCCTCTCCGAATCCGGTTCGTCCTGCCAAGGCGTCAAAGTGCGCGGTGTATTCTCTGCGGACATCTTCCCTTGTTTCAGATTCCGGAGTTGGGATCGTGCAGTGAACTCCCGGTCCGGTTCTCCGAAAGCACTTTCAAAGGCAACCAGGAACCCTTCAAAGGTCTCTATGGATTGTGGGTTTCCGGATCTAGGAAGGAGGTGGAGAGACTTTCCGCCCATGCTCCGGCAGTTCCATCTTCATCCAGGAGAGTGTGCCCGGAGAGTTGCAAAGTCCAAAGAACATGACCAAGGGTTCAAACAGTCCTCAGTTAGTCCGGAAAGCTGCTTTCCATTCTTCTCCATCTGCCATCCAGATATTCTGGAAGCCCACCACAAGTCCAGTTTCCCAAACACTTTGGCTCCTCGGAGTCGGTCAATGACATCAGAGATCAGAGGTAAGGGGTATGCATTCTTGACCGTGATGTCATTGAGTTTCCGGTAGTCCTGGACTAGCTGAAAACCTCCATCTTTTTTCTTCACAAAGAACACTGGGGCAGCCATAGGGGATTTGGAAGGGCAGATCCAACTGGAGGCCAGGTTTTCCTTCAGGAAGTCATCGAGTTCCTTTTGCTCTGCTGGGGAGAGTGGGAAGAGTTTGGCTGGGGGAGGCAGCTGGACTCCCTTGTTAAACTCGATGTGGTGATCCCATGGTTTCCGGCCAGGGAGCTGATCAAAGGAGTCCTTGGAAAACACATCTCAGAAGTCACGGAATTCCTCCGGGACAAGCTCCTCAAATGTCTTCACTGGCTCATTTGCTTTGGCTTTTGCAGCCTCTGCCAGCCTCTGGGAAGGGGTGCTCGTTGCTCGACAATCTCGGAGTGCTCAGTGTCACTGGGGAAGTAAGCTGCAAAGATGGCATCTCCTTTTTCCAGTGTCAGGGACTCATTAATGTTGTCAGCATCATCCTCCATAGGAGTGGGAGGTGTCCGGGGTTCTTCCAGTGTCTTCCTGGAGATTCTCCCTTGCCGACGCTCTGCATTCCGCATCTTCCGGATCACTACACGACAGTCAGATGGGCACTGGGTCAGTGTGACTACCCCAGTTGTCCAGTCAATCTCCGGGTTGTGATGGTGAAGCCATGTGTGCCCTATGATCAGCTTGGTTTTCCCCAGTCTGATCACAGAGAACACTACCCGCTCGGAGTGATCATTGATTCGGAGGATGACCTCAACCTCTTCACGGACAGACCCCATTTCATTCAGTGTTCCATCAACATTGTAGACATGGGATCGGGCATGCAAGGGGTCGTATGTCTAGACCATTTTCCTTTGCAAAGGTCAGGGTCCATGAACATTCTGGTGGCTCTGGAGTCCAGTAGGGCCTTTCCAGCACAGATCGCTCCAGTCCATGGTGATTGGATTTTCACCTTGATCTCTGTGGCTCGTCTGGGGTCTTCGGAAAGGAGGCGGATAGAAGGGGGAGGGTTGTAGACAGGGTCAACCTCAGTTGATACGCTTTCAGATTTGTCACTCTCATCATCAGGAGAAAAACATGTCATTTCCAACTCCATATGTACAGTTTTCAAGAGAGGAGAATCTGTTGGTCAGGCAGGACGCATCCTTTCACTGCTGACCATTGGGAAAATCCTGTGGAGGCGATCCCTGAGCTTCTGAGGCATTCTTCAGGAGCTGGGAATAGTTTCCATAACTCCTCATGGATGATTGCTCCAATGTCTTCCATGGTGCAGATGAATTGTTGTGGCTTCTGCAGGTGGGGACAGTCATGAGAGATGTGTCCCAACTCTTGACAGTTATAACACCATCATGCCTCTCGTTTCCGAGTTGAGTCTACATCCATGGGAGTGAATGAAGTTCGATGAGGAGGGTGTTGGTGCAGGAGGGAGTGTGGTCAGTCTAGGAGTGACGGGTGCTGCTGTCCGGGGTTTCTCCATGGATGTCGGGGGGTTTCTCAGAGTGTATGGGGTTGTACTGGATGTGGCTTGTTGGAACCGGAGATATAGGTTATCCAGACGCCATGCTGTGTCCTGCCATCCTCCAAGTGTCTCCAGCAGATCACTGAGGTGCATTTTTTCCAACAGTCTTTCGTTGAGGCCCCACTGATACGCATCAATCAGCGCTTCCTCTCCGAATCCGGTTCATCCTGCCAAGGCGTCAAAGTGCATGGTGTATTCCTCCACGGACATCTTCCCTTGTTTCAGATTCCGGAGTTGGGATCATGCAGTGAACTCCCAGTCCGGTTCTCCGAAAGTGCTTTCAAAGGCAACCAGGAACCCTTTAAAGGTCTCATATGGATTGTGGGTTTCCAGATCTAGGAAGGAGGTGGAGAGACTTTCTGCCCATGCTCCAGCAGTTCCATCCTTCATCCAGGAGAGTGTGTACAGGATTTTGTGCAACTCTGTCAGATAGACTCTAGGTTGGAGGGCGATGTTCAGCCAGACAGAGCGTAGGAAACTCTCTGTTTTCTTCCAATCGCCAGAGAATGGTTTGGGGTCAGCTCCCTTGGCCTCACGAGCAGACTGGGTAGGTGGAGGGTGCTGCTGGAGTGTCTGCTGGACTGCAGCTGACACAAAGCCAGCAATGTGCATCCCTTGGTTCTGCATGTCGTCCAGCTCCTCACGGAGGGCAGCATTTTGTTGTTGGAGTTGGGTGAGGAGGTGTTGGAGGTGGTCAGTGGTAATGGCTACTGGAGCACCATTGGACATTTCAGAATGAGGAGTGGGAGGGAAATTGGCAATACTAAGCAATCCAGATGGTGGGCTCATGAGAGAGCTTTGGTCTTCTGTCAGGGCCACACTGCGATGAGGGCACCAAACAAATGTAAACACAAATAATTCCGGCTAAGTCCGGTGTAAGTCTGGCTAAGTCCACAAGAATCCGGGCAAGAATGAGATAAGGAGGTTAGGGATGTTGGAGGAGCAGTCCAGCAGCCCAGAAGGGACTAGGCGGAAATGAGCACAGCGGTCCTTAAGCCCATGGAGTCGACTGGATAATACTCAGAGCTGTAGTCCAGAGTAACAGCGGAAATCCTGAGAGACCAAAGCTGGGGTCTCTGGACTTTGCTCTTGGACTACTTATACATGATGACTATACTACGGGGGAGTGATCGCTAAACTGTGGGTGGTTACAAGGGGGACAGGAACAGGAACAGGAACAGGAACTTGGCCAGGGGGCAAACCAGAAGCAATGGGAAATGAAAGGGAAATGAAACCAAGATAGGGTTGGATCGGAGTCAAACTGGAATCAAGCCAGAAGCAAAGTGGACTTGGGTGAAGGAACTAAGTGGAGAACTGGACTGGAGGTGGGTGGACAAGGACCGGAGTGATCCGGAGTGGACTGGAGTGGACTGGAGTGGACTGGAGTAAGGGACAAACCCTGACAGACCTGTAGTCTGGAGTAACAGCAGAAATCCTGAGATTATGTAATATGAATACGGAATACATGAAGGCTGACCTGTAGTCTGGAGTAACAGTGGAAATCCTGAGAGACCAAAGCTGGGGTCTCTGGACTTCACTCTTGGACTACTTATACATGATGACTATACTACAGGGGAGTGATCGCTAAACTGGGGGTGGTTACAAGGGGGACAGGAACAGGAACAGGAACTCGGCCAGGGGCAAACCAGAAGCAATGGGAAATGAAAGGGAAATGAAAAGGAAATGAAACCAAGATAGGGTTGGACCAGAGTCAAACCGGAAGCAAAGTGGACTTGGGCAAAGGAAATAAGTGGAGAACCAGACTGGAGGTGGGTGGACAAGGACCGGAGTGATCCAGAGTTGACTGGAGTAAGGGCAGACCCTGACATCAGGATCATTGGTTTCTCTCCATGCTCTTATGAATGAAGCCCAAGAACAGAATAAACTTGTCCTTAAAACATCAGTAATACCTCCAGAAGAACAGCCACCAGAAAGGAGAAATCCAGGTCCACCACAGCCACAATATTGATATAAAACAAATGGAGTATCATTAGTTCAAACAGCACCTGAAACCCCCCTACAAGACTACACAAACATTTTCTACTCCTCCAGCACTTGACATTGTGCCCACTCCCTGCCACACTTGAGGTGCTGAAAATCAATCCTGGTAGTGTTTGGGTTTCCTATGGCATGACAGTGAGGGTGTTCAAGGGATCCATGGTAGGCAGCAGGGACCCAAAGAATAAGCTCATCACCAGGTCCCAAAATCCACCCATGCTCAACTTGAAAGGGGGATTCTGGGAATGGAAATAGGGAAGTGGGGGATGAGGGGCTGCATCTGGGTTGTGCAGGCAGCAACCATGAAATTTTGGTATTGTGATATATAAAGCATGAAGCAATGTGGTTGCCATCAGGCAGGGAAGTAATGGACCAGATGCCATTTCCATAGCCCACCCTTTGCTGGCCAATACTTGCACCTGTCTCCCCATTCCAGAGTTGTATGGTCTTGTCTGAGGAACTGGAAGCAATCTGCTTGCCATCAGGTGAGAAAGCAATGGACCAGACAATATCTTGCCCCCTCATTGGCTGCCCAATGCTTGCACCTGTCTCCACATTCCAGAGTTGTGTGGTCCCATCCCAGGAGCCAGAAGCAATTTTCTTGCTATCAGGTGAGAAAGCAATGGACTCAATGGCACCAGCACCATTATACCCCTTCATTGGCTGGCCAATGCTCACACCTGTCTCTGCATTCCAGAGTTGTATGGTCTTATCCCATGAACCAGAAGCAATCTTCTTGCCATCAGGTGAGAAAGCAATGGAATAGATGGTATTATCATGGCCCTTCATTTCCCTACCAATGCTGGCACCTAGCTCCACATTCCAGAGCTGTATCATCCCATCCTTGTAGCCAGAAGCAATCTGCTTGCCATCAGGTGAGAAACCAATGGAGCAGATGTACCCATCATACCCCTCCATTGGCTGGCCAATGCTTGCACCAGTCTCCACATTCCAGAGTTGTATGGTTCTAGCTGAGGTGGAAGCAATTTTCTTGCCATCAGGTGAGAAAGCAATGCACTGGATGGAACCATCCTGCCCCTTCATTGGCTGACCAATTCTAGCACCTGTCTCCATATTCCAGAGTTGTATGGTTCCATCCCAGGCACCAGAAGCCAACCACTTGCCATCAGGTGAGAAAGCAACAGACCTGATGTCATGATGCCCTCTGATTGGCTCACCAATGCCTGTATCCATTGGCACATTCCAAAGTTGTATGGTTGCATCCCAGGAGCCAGAGGCAATCTTCTTTCCATCAGGTGAGAAAGCAACAAATGAGATGGCTTGCTTGTGCCCCTTCATTGGCTGACCAATGCTGGCACCTGTCTCCACCTTCCAGAGTCGTATGGTCTTATCTGAGGAACCAGAAGCAATCTGCTTGCCATCAGGTGAGAAAGCAATTGTCTTGATGAACCCCTCATGCCCCTTGATTGGCTGGCCAATGCTCACACCCATCTCCACATTCCAGAGTTGGATGGTCATGTCCCAGGAGCCAGAAGCAATCTGCTTCCCATCTGGTGAGAAAGCAATGGATGTGATAACTGTATCATGCCCCCTCATTGGCTGGCCAATGCTCACACCTGTCTCCACATTCCAGAGCTGGATGCTCTTGCCATTAGAGCCAGAAGCAATCTGCTTGCCATCAGGTGAGAAAGCAATGGACCAGGTGGCACTATCATACCCCCTCATTGGCTGACCAATGTCAGCACCTGTTTCCACATTCTGGAGTTGTATGGTCTTGTCCAAGGAGCCAGAAGCAATTTGCTTGCCATCAGGTGAGAAAGCAACAGACTCAATGACATCACACCCCTTCATTGGATGACCAATGCTAGCACCTGTCTCCAGATTCCAGAGTCGGATTGTCCTATCCCAAGAGCAAGAAGCAATCTGCTTGCCATCAGACAGGAAAGCAAGGGACTGGATGGCATCATCATGCCCCTTCATTGGCTGGCCCATGCTCACACCTGTCTCTGCATTCCAGAGTTGGACAGTCCCATCTGTAGAGCCAGAAGCAACCTGCTTGCCATCAGGTGAGAAAGCAACAGATCGGACAGGACCATGATGTCCTTCTAAGATCAGCACAATATTTGGCCAATCCTGAAGTTGTCCCTGAGTAAGTTTGGCAACTCTGGGAAATTGTCCCTTCCACCTCTGATATAGGAGGGATGATGTAGGAGCAAATGTCAGACCAGAGAGGTAGATGTGAGGTGTACTTGTTGAGATGACTGCTGCAAACATGGAGATGAATTGCACTGCATCATGATGCAGCTCAACAAGGTCCACAGCCATCTGAAAAATGTGTGTTAAGAATCAGCTCACAGTCTCAGCATCTGATGGAAGTGGAGTCATTCTTACTTGAGAGGTGCTAAGCAAGGCTAATGCAGTTTGAGGGGAGCTCTGTGTGAGACTCATCACTTCCAACCAGGGCAAGAAGTCCTTCTGAAAGAATGACATCATGTGTTTCTGAGCAACCTCGCCCATAGATGCTGCAGACACATGGAAAGCCCAGAATTGACAAGCATAAGACAGATGATGCGAGATGTGTTTCTCGCAAAGACCAGTAATCCCAGGGATGTCAACATTGCGAAGGAACGACGTCGGAAGTTGACAGATATTGAAGGTCAAGGTCTGGTCCATGACGCGGAAGCACGCCAGGGCCATGTCCTGATTTGCTTCATCTTGGTTGATCCAGAAATCTTTGTTATCCTCCAGGTTACATAAGAAATCCCGATAAGACGAGTGGAGGGGCACAATTGGCTCGTGGTCACTGTGTGTACCGCTAAGGAGCGAGCCAAGATGCTTCACAATTCGTCGCTGTATCTCCACGTCGTCCGGAGTGAGAATAGAGTCGGGCGGAACGAGGTGCACAAGGACACGCAATGATAAAGGCTCCTGAGTGCATATGATCCGGCCTAGGATTGACTTCACTTGGTTTACTGCTATCTTATCCGATGGATTGCACTGCTGTTTCATGACGGCACTATACAGCCCATACAACCCCTTATCAGCAACCAGCACCTTCCCGATCTGACGGCCGGGGTCAGCCCCAGCATAACGGCTGCAAATGAAGCCACAGGCAGTTGCAGCCCACTGGAAGGAAGTTTCGGCCATCCCAATGAGTGCGGCCAGCTGCTTCTGGTACTTCTCCCCATGGAATTCCTTCACATCACGGAGTTCATGCCGTATATATGCCGCAATATCGCGCGAAGTCTGAGATAGCGGGATGTCGTCCACACGTATGATGTCAACCCCGGGTGGCAATGGAGACTGCAATGCATCTTGAATATCGGGCTCATATCTCGAAGTCACTACGATTCGAAGACCCGGAGGGAGTTCCGACGCTCGCTTTGTTAAAATCGCGAGCACATTGGCACGAGCCCTATCGTCCCCAGATTCATCAAACGCATCGAGGAAAACAATGGTCTCCCCAAGGGCCTGATCATCCTCGAATGATTTCTTGATAAAGTGCTGGAACTGCACTTTGCAGTCAAGCGTTGTTCGTATCGCGGTGTCGTCCTTGACAGCATCGACAAGGCGCTGCTTCCGCGACTTGTCCAGGTCCGCGAGATTTCGAGCGATCGTACTGAATAGGCTGGTCAGGTTTGCGAGGGGCTGATTCCTGTCAAAGCCGTAGTACGACCCCATGCGTTCAAGCTCAGAAATGCGTTTTGCGCATGAGCGAAGGATCGACGATTTCCCAGCACCCGCCACCCCACACAACCAAAGCACACGAGACGAGTCGTTAGAGTTCAATCTTATCGAATCACTCGCATCAACCGACGGCGTATCTGCTCCAACAGCCCAACGCACTATAGCCTCGATGATCTCAGTACGTGTGCCTGGCAAGCACTCTTGATCTAGATCATGACGGGCCTCCGGGGCATATTTCAGTTCGCTCAGCACTTGCAAGTCCCCTGTAAATCATCTTAGAACCTAGGCTTTAGCCAAAAGCATACAAGAAGCACTTACGGACTTCAGTCACAACGTCCAAGACGCGATGGGTAACGACGGTGCATTGTATATTAGCATGATCAATCAGATTCCGCCGGAGACTCTCGAGGGTCCCCTTGTAGCTATCGATCCGTGCGTCCACGAGAGAGACCGTGTACTTCACAGTGCGATGGGCTGCGACTCACGGGGGTCAGCCTTGGAGCAAGCAGGACATCGGGGATTCCACATACCAAAGGACTTGTCCCTGCAATAGTCCCGAATGAAATATGCGCATTCCATTACTTGGCGCAGTATTTGGTTGATGATGACTTGATCTGGTTTTGAGCGTCCCTTCAACCCCTCGGCTTCGTCGGCAAAAGAGCAGCTATCCGCCATAGTCTGGACTAGACCCATCACTTTGGCGTCTCGATCACTCTGGGCCGAAGGGATCTAATCGAACACCAGTCAGAGAGTATACAGATGTAAAACTTTGATTCCAATCGTACTTTATATGCTGCCGAGACGACTCCCCATGCTAACTTGATCCAAGGGTGAACCTGTTTGTAAACGCTTCTTAGTGATCGGAGGGCTCAAGTAATTCGGGATGAAACGTGCCTCGGCGACCGCATCAGCAACTTTCACAAGTGCACTGAGGCGACTCAACAGGGGCTGCCAAGCATTGACCTGAGCCGTGACTTCTGTTGCAAGTAAGGTGGTAGCTTGAATGGCGTCGTTGACCACGGTCAGCCCAGGACCTAGCTGCTGAACAGCCGAATTGGCGCTCCCGACAGCATCACTAGGAGGTGGGACAGAGGATGTCACGCATATTGTCAACTCCCCGACTTTGTCGTTCGCGGCACCTTGAAGATCGAGGCGGATCTCTGTAAGGATAAAGACCGTGGGTGAGCACAGCCCTCTTATCGCAGAAATATGAGCGGGCTCACCATTACCTGTTGCAGAGGAGAGATCCAAAGCACACGATGCGACAATCTGCCCCTTACGCCCGAAACGGCGCTTGCACAAATCTATACCCACTCTGCAATCGATAGGTGTCGGAGTGACCATGCTGCCGAGAGAATATAAAGGGCGAGGAAGCACATGTGGGTGAAGGTGACCTACAACTCATCCCCGAAGGGATCCTTCCATGTCACGGCCTCACATGTTGCCTTGATGTACTCTGATTTTGGCGAACGAAGTCCAGTGACGGTAGAAGGAGGCTCGATGGTGAAGTGAAGGCGATATTTTTCCGACGTACGCAGAAGATGACCACTGCATCTGGCCTCTGTCGCGAGTGCCAAAGAGGTTTGTTAGATGCCAATTACTGGTCCGTAAGTAGATGGCATACCTGAAATATACACTCTGTGCATGTCTGCTGGTTTCAGTGGATCGTTAGATGCCATGGTGTGCGAGAGAGCGCTCCAACCAGCGGATTTCCTAGACGATTAAAGGTGGATGGTGCGATTGACCACGAATTGAATAGCGACGAGGCGGAAATTAATTTGCGACCACGAGGCAGAGGTCCCTGGCGCTTGAGGGTGTCCCGTTGAAATTTGCCAGGTACCATGTACGAAATGTGTTGCTCTCTCAGAAACGGCTAGTCAGTGCCACCAGTCGCTCAGACCTTGTCCCAACAGGTTTTCGCAGCGGTCTGACTTTTGGGACATTCAATCCCACGGTCACACGGTCATTAGGAAGTTGCTGACGTAATTCGTGGCCTTGGTGGCCCAACAGGCTGCAACGGCCTTCAGATCTGGCCTAGGCAAGTACGGCGTCGACAGAAATCTAGGGGGGTGTTGTTAAGCTCGGAATCTGTCCATATGGTCTTCTCTTTAAATTTGATATTTGCCTTTGCGCTCTCGTTGCCGCGGCTGTCGCTCTGGGTCCTGCCGTAATATTATGGAGGCTGCAGTTACCTGCATTGTAGACTGGCGGTTTGGCTACGCTCTTTCCTCTAATCGAGCAAGGGATGGATGGTGATCTCGCCCCATCTGCGGAAATTCCAGGGCAGTATAGAAATGGCTCCGATGAAAGGAAAAATCGGGTGCTCAGAGGGTGAACACGGAATGAGGCAGTGACTAATATAGTGCTTTGGATGACGTTTTCTCCTGCACTGTTTCTCAAGCCGTCCGATGTCTGACTTCAAGCGGTTGAATCGTGGACTGGGCCTTTCTCAGTTTGGCTTGGGCTCCGACGTCAGTCTTAGTATATCAGGCTCAATAAAAGATCCTCCGAGGTTGTGGGACACTGTAATATTGCACATACAAATTCTGAACGTGGAGTGGCAGGATGAAGAGATTAGACAAACAAGTAGTAAAAGAAGATAGCGTCAATTAGAACCGTACATAACGCCAACAGAAGAAATACCCCTAGTCAAGTTGTCGTCGATCGTCATGGTCTCATCATCAAACCACGACGGGAGATCATCCCGAAACCCCACTATGCAGCACCCCTCGCACACCACGCTCCCATCCACAAAACAAAGCACCATACTAATGAGGAAGCAGAATAAAAGGCCGAGAGGAGGTCGAGGAGACCCCATCGTGTGGGGTCGGGGACGTGCGCGCCCTGCTGGAGACACTGCATTGCGGGGTGCATAGGCGGGAGATGCGTCGCGATGGTCCAGTGTCTGCGGATTCCGATGGTGGTAGAGTGTTACGCGCTCTGGGTTGTTGTGTGAACTCGCTACTACGTGGGGTGCAAAGGGACACGAGGATGTCGGGAGGGGATGGAACTGTTGCGGCAATCCGGAGGGTGGTAGGGACTTGGAGGTGTCCATGTTCGCTGTGGAAGTTGGTTGCTGTTTCTTTGCATCCCCACTGTTCCTAGTGTTGGTAGCGGTATCCCTACTGTGGATGGGTAAAAGGATGATGTTCTTAGGGCACATACGCGTACGATGGAAAGTAGAACGATAGCTCACGTTGAGCGGTACCACTGACTGGGACGTCATGCGATGGGGGGTGTCCTTCGTCTAATAATCATATTCGAACCCGAGACCACCGTCCGATTCTCGAAATAAGGAGTTTTGGGTAGGGAACGACATTCGCGATGAGCTCCTGCGTCGGCAACTGCCGCCTGATTGTTTTCCCGCCCTTGCAGTCCCGGTGATTATTGCATAATCCAGGTGTTCCACGGACATCACCTTCTTCCTTCTTGGGACGAGACCAATGCTCATCGGAGGCCCTGCACTCATGCTTGGATTCGAATGACACCCTTTTTGGCTTGCTGTCATGCACGACTCTGCTCGAAACCATTATCAATCGATTGCTATGGACTTGGCCCGGTGCATGTTCTATTTGAATATTCCGAATTATCACCGCTTGCCTGCTTGGAATTTTTCCACCTTTGTTATTCGGGTGATTTCTCATTCTCGCACCAAACGCAATATTGATATACTGTATTATTAAACCTTCAAAATGTGTCTAACAGCCGAACGGCAATGTGGGGACAGTTGAATTTTGGGCTTCTTGAATTGTGTTGGCCCCTTCGGCTGTTTGGGGGTGCCAGTCGATCAGTACATGCTGTGGCCTAATAATATTAATATGCACCACCAGATTTGTTTCAGAATTCACATTCGCAAAGCGGGACTCGTCCTCGTGAACTAAAAATGCCGCCCTCCCTCCACATTAAATGTATACACAAGGCGTGCAACATGGCAATGAAGTTTTCATCCCTGACCTTAGGGGCCGACAAAGCATGGCGCCTCCAGAAAGATGATGGAACCTGGTCTATGAAGGGATTCATTCAGCAACCTCCGGGATCTGGTGGATCCTGGTCGTCGTCATGTAGTCCCACTCAGCAAGTGCGTCCATGTAAAAATCGCGCGTACTGGTCCTTTCCTTCAACCCGACACTGTCGATTGTCGCCTTATTTTTTTTTATTCTGAACAGAGGGGAAATTGTAAACTATCCACGGAATGGGTAACACCCTGACTGAAGAAGTGATCCCACCCCTCGACGGCACAAAGCACCAAGAGCTCCTCGCGAATATCTCTACTCTTCCCCAGACCGTCCCCGCCGGCAGTCTCTACAACGCAGCAGAGCTCTCCATCTCCCTACCCTCGGTACATTACCCAACGCCCTACCTCTTCGCGTCCAATCGCTCCTCCCCGCGCAGACTGACCCGCTCGGGGACACCATCGCCATCTTTGCAGTCGAAACCAAGTTGCATCTCCTCAGACATATCCACACAGGCTTGGAGCAGCTCCGCGGCGCGAATCTCAGAGGCGAGCACGGCCAATACGTCACCCCGAAACGCCTTGCAGGGGACGGAATCGCCGTGTTCGAGCGCGTCGATTGGGGTGCGGATCTGAAGCTCCTCGTGCGCTATAATGGAGTGGGCTCAGAGAAGGTCCCTAGCTTACATGGGCTTAGGCACGATACACAAACCAGGCTCGCTCCGTTGTCCGGATTGTTCGAATGATGAATACAATCCATGTTCATGTACATAACCTCCCCTGGATGGCTCTCGAAGCATGCTGGTCCCAGTTACTAATAGTACCGTAGGTTTTCCTATAAGAAGGTTCCCATTTGGCATCAAAGCAGGAACTGCCAGTGGGCGGAGGGAAGAGATATAGTACGCATTGTGACTGAGATGTACAGCATGCACTCACGATCCGACGATATTTCCGAACTGAGAAAATGAATTGATCAGGGCGAGAACCACCGCGCTGTTGGAGGGAAAAATCCCTACCACATAGAGTTCCATTTCAGCGTCGAATTTTCCGATGAACGAATTAAAAATGTACCAATATGTCGTTCCAATATCAAGCCTTTCGTCTGTTCATGGATGAGCATGAATTCCATATGCCTGAAAAGATGTAAATGGAATGCTCATTTCCTTGTACACGAGTCAATCTCCCGGGGTCTTCAACAGGCCACAGGGACTGTATTCATTTATGCCCTACCATAAGCCATGATATGGTGGACCCGGCAATTCAACTTGCCCTTCTGTATATCGTCTTGAATTCTCCTTCAATCTGCTCATATGGATCTTGCTGCCTTAAGGGCGATCCTAACGAATGGTGATTATGTAATACGATGGATTACACACCCAGGCCTTCATTCCTACTCGCGGATGCATTACATAATCAAATAGGGGCAAATGCGGCACTCTCAAGGAGTATTCGTTGAATTTCTCCGTCAGTTTTGATCGGATCGGCTCAGGAAAGTAGCGCCCAGAAAGATACGATTCATACCTATCCGACGATACCAAGTACGAGTCAATCCGATGAAAACTGCACGTTCTAGAACGATTTTACTATGGAATCCATGCTCTTAAGGAGTATTTTCCGCTTTTCGAAGTCAATTCATATCCGATCGACTCGTAAATATAGCGCCCTGAAAGCTGTGATCAATACCTATCGAATGATACCGATTACGTGTTCATCGGATCAGAACTGAGGCTTCTGGAACGATTTCACCTGCTCATTCATAATAAGAAGGTGTATTTTTCGAATTTCTCCGTCAGTTTTGATCGGATTTGCACGAAACGACCGCGCCTAGAAAGGTATTGAAAATGCCCATCCAGAGGTATGAAGGGCGCAGCGAACGAAGAAGAACTCGGTGTTCTACATACGAATTTCCCCCTTGTCTCAGGAGAACATCATTCCCCCTTCCAATTTTCAAATATCGAATATTGTTCGGCAGCCTTATATCCGAAGGATAGGACGTTCAGGACGACTCATTCCACCATTCCTCAAGGGAATCAGTCCAAAAGGGAAGGAGAAATAGTCATTTTATGCTCTATCCTGTCCCCAGACTTGTAAATTGAATATCTCTGTCAGTTTTGAAGCTTTTGACTTGATTCCTTTTTCTACATATTTCCCCTATCCCCCTGCTTCCATCGGATATTTGATATCATAGCCGGGTTGTATATTAAGCGAATTGTGTTGAAAATTCCATTGTCTTCCCCCTCCCCAGTCTGAAGCACTGAAGTATTGCTGCTGGATTCCCGGGCGAATTCCATCTGAGGACATTGCTACTACTACACTTTGTCTAAGGCCACAAGACTAGGACCTTGGAGTGTGGGATTTGTGGCATAATTTCCCCTTTATTCATCTGCTTGGGCAACTACTGCTGACAGCAGATTATCTTCTATCCTAAAGACCCTCCTACACTCGGACCTGAACATTCGGATTATTTTGGTGGCCCCCGTTCTTCGTTCTCGATTCCATATCGCAGACTGTGGCAGAGATTCCCCCATTTTCTCTTGCTTACAGCGCGTATAGCAGGAGGACGCGCGCCTAGAAAGATATAAAAAATCCGCATCCAACAGTACTGAGCACATGAAGAACAGATCAAAACTGAACTCTACAGAACAATATTACTATCAGAATCAATACCCATCAGTAAAAAAATGAATTTCTCTGTCAGTTTACACCAGATCTGCTCGGAACCACCGCACCCAGAAAGCTGTTAAAAATCCACATCTAATGATACCAAGAACATCTATTACAGATGCAAACTGCTGTTTCTGCATCAAATCCCATCCCATGCACTTGACCCCATTATCAACCAACAACAAAACACCTTAACCATTGGACTATGCTCAAATTAATCTCCAAAACCCAGAGATATCCTTTCATTTCACCTCCAGAATGCTCCACATGGTCAGTGACCTCATGCTCCAAGCATTCCACATGCTCAGCAAATTGGTGACATCACCCCCCCTCATGATTCCTTTTGTTCTCTTTATGAATGACATCACTATGACATCACCCCCTCATGATTCCTTTTGTTCTCCTTATGCATGACTCAGCTATGACCACATTATGACATCATCTTGTTATTTTTCTTTTGTTCTCACCTATGACTCACATATGACTCACCCATGAGGGAGTCATATTTCTTAAACACGGCCACCTTCAGAAAGGTATAAAAGCTGGTAGATTTTCCTGTATCCCCCCATCATCTCCTCTCTGGAAATCATCACTGTCAACCACTGTCAACTTTTCTGCTTGCCTCTAAAGAACAGTCTATCTATAAGCCATCTGGAGCTAAGTCATCTTCAAGGTTGTTGAGACAAAGCCACTGGTAGCCCTCTATGTGAATCACTAAAGCCAAGGATAGTTGCAGAACCTAAGGTTAGAGTTGCTGGACATCCAAGGAAAAGTAAGCATAACAAAATACATATCAGGTTTTGAAGAAAGAAGAAAGAAACATACTAACAAGACTAACCAAGCACTGACCAGTCTATAACCCACAGATATCCGCATTTTGACCAGGAGAATGTAAACAAG
The DNA here is from genome assembly GCA_014904985.1 of Hydnum rufescens UP504. Classification (NCBI taxonomy): domain Eukaryota; kingdom Fungi; phylum Basidiomycota; class Agaricomycetes; order Cantharellales; family Hydnaceae; genus Hydnum; species Hydnum rufescens. The sequence continues at coordinate 224,235 of MU128942.1, read as the reverse complement.
AATACACAAATATCAGTAAACAGACCAACACAACACAAACAATGTATAAGCCTTTCCACAAGCATCCCAGACATATAAGCCTTTCTATAAGCATCCCACATGATGTATAAGCCTTTCCACAAGCATCCCAGATGTATAAGCCTTTCTATAAGCATCCAACACAATGTATAAGCCTTTCTACAAGCATCCCACATGATGTATAAGCCTTTCTACAAGCATCCCAAATGATATATCATTGACTACAGCTAGTCCATATCCCTTCCTATTCTCCACTGAACACCATACATGTCTTGCAGAGTGTGATCAACCATTGAAGTGAACCAACCCAATGAATAACAACAGAAATACAGTCTCCCATCTACACACTGGCTGAACCAGATTTTGATTTGACAGTCATTGGAGCTCCCAACCCTTCTTCTATAATGGTCATCAACTGGAAATCATGAACTGGGGAGTGGCACCAGGATTTGTGGACTTAGATCACAATGCATCTAATTCTGTGGGTGGCTGGCACCCCTTGTGTTCTGAATTCCACAAAAAGCCTGCAGACATCACTATCACCATCTGTCGATGGAGTGCAGGTACGTCAATGAACGTGGACTTACATTTAATGCTCTTACATAATATACACAATAGTGGATGCCAATATGTCGCCCAAGGACAAGGGCATTGTTTCGATTATGAGTGATCATGATGGGCATGTCCTTATGCGCATCAGTTCATCTCAGCGATATCTGGAGGACCTCAAGGACTTGCAAAACCCTTCAGTGGTGACCACGAGGAAGACTAAATGCCCAATTCTGGGCAAGCCAGAGAATAAGAGCAAGAGGAAGCATGCGAAGGTGGCTGCTACTACCATATTCACACCTAGCATTGAGTCCTCAGTCATGACAGTAGCTGATGCAGCTGTCAACCCTCCCATTCCAACTGATATTAATACTGTTGCTGTACCACATGTATCAGCATTGATAAATGCTAGTGGTGGCAAAAATGTGCCCCTGGCACGAGCTTTTGACAACATGCCCCCAGTGCTAGTCTTCAATGATGTGCCCCTGGGACCAGCCTTCAACAATGTGCCCCCAAGACCAGCCTTCAACAATGTGCCCCGAGACCAGCCTTCAACAATGTCCCCCTGAGACCAGCCTTCAACAATGTCCCCCCGGGACCAGCCTTCAACAACATCCCCCCAGGACCAGCCTTCAACAACGTCCCCCCAGGACCAGCCTTCAACAACGTCCCCCCAGGACCAGCCTTCAACAACGTCCCCCCAGGACCAGCCTTCAATAATGTCCCCCCAGGACCAGCCTTCAACAACGTCCCCTCAGGACCAGCCTTCAACAATGTCCCCCTGAGACCAGCCTTCAACAATGTCCCCCCGGGACCAGCCTTCAACAACATCCCCCCAGGACCAGCCTTCAACAACGTCCCCCCAGGACCAGCCTTCAATAATGTCCCCCCAGGACCAGCCTTCAACAACGTCCCCTCAGGACCAGCCTTCAACAACATCCCCTCAGGACCAGCCTTCAATAACATGCCCCAAGCACCAGTCTGACCCCTTTGCCATGGTCAGAGGTGGCACTGGTACATCCTCTGCCCTTGTACATCCACATCATGTCCCACTATCATCCACTCCCAATGATTTTGGGGTGGATACCTCATTATATGCTCACACTAGCAGCAGCATTGATACCTTTGATTTTTCTCTTTTCCCTCCTGCCACTCATTACAATTTCCCTGGTGCTTCTCAGGCAGCTCAACATCCATCATTGTCTGCTCAACTTGGCTATGGAGAGCAAAACTCTGCATACCAAGGCACACAATTTGGCAATCCCTCCAGGTCGGCATCCTATGAGGGTCCACCCTTGGACCCCAATATGTATTTTGGAATGGGAAATTTCTCAAGGCAAGCTCCTACTGGTCCGAGGTTCTGGGGAGGACCCATGATGCCCACTTTTCAGAATTAATATATCTCACATTGTTCTTCTGTTTCCCACATTGTGCATAGGTTTCTTGCATTGTTCTTGCATCTCTCACCTTGTCCACCCATTTCTCATGCCATCCTCCCATTTTTTGCATCATTACATTTCTTGCACTGTCATCACATTTCTCGCATCACCCTTGCATATCTCGCATCATCATTGCATTCCTCGCATCATCATCACATTTCTTGGACTGTTGTCACATTTCTTGCATCGTCCTTGTGTTTCTTGCATTGTCCTTGCATTTCTCACATCATCCTCATGTTTCTTGCATCATCCTCACGTTTCTCACATCATCCCCACACTTCTTGCATTGTCCTTGGATTCCTCACATTGTCCTTGCGTGTGTCCTTGTGCTCTTTGCACTATCCCCATGTTTCTCATGTTATCCTCCAGTTTTTTGTGACATCCTTCAGTCTCTTGCATTGTCATCCTATTTCTTACATCATCCATACATTTTTTGCATCGTCCATCCATTTTATGTGTGGTCCATATGTTTTTTGCATCGTCCAGACATTTTTTGCATCATCCATATGTTTTTCATGTCATCTGTCCATTTTTCACATCATCCATCTGTTTTTCGGATTGTCCTTACTTTCTTCATACTATCCTTTCCATTTCAGCACCACCATTGCATTTTTTTTACATTGCCCTCATATTTCTCACATTGCCTTCATGTTTCCCATGCCCCCTTCCATTTCCTATCCCTACTGCTTTAGATCCCTGATGTCATGATATCTCTGTGATGACATGTTAGAAAAAAAAAAGAGCAAGTGTGTGTGGACTTAGAAAAAAAAAGTGTGCACGGAGATAAAGAAATCCGGGATTGCCGGTGTGGTGGACTCGGGGAAACTCACAGTACTATAGCCGGGGCAGGTGTTCATGGCCCCATGGCCTAAAAAAAATTCTGGCATGGGCCCATGCTAGGCTTGTAGAGTACATACCCACTTTGGATGATATCATTAGGGTGGAGGTCAAGAGCATCCATGGAGAAGGTTCGATGGGGCATAATTGTATTTTCTGGAATGTGGAGGAGAAGAGCAAATTCGATTTCAAGATCATGGCATATTGAGGGTTGATTGTTATGTGGTTCTCCAAACTCATACATTGTCCAGTTGACTCTTTTTGTCTTTATAACACCATTGAATGTGACTTGGGGATTTGGATAATAGCAGATAATCATGTGGGGTTTGAGATGGGTGAATGGTTCAGGGTATGGGTAATCAAATTGCCAATATATAATCATGTGAAGTTCCAATGGCATGGTGAACACTTTTTGATTCGTGCCTTGAGGATAGTTGTTTGATTTGCTTTTATGTCACTTTTGCATCCATAGACCAATTGATCATGTGTCCATTTTATTTCACTTAGGCTTTCCATGGATTTGGATTCCTTCATTGATTGGCAGGGTCACTTCCATTCATATTTTGCTGTCATCTTCTCATATGTCAATGTCATCAGGGTGCAGGCAGAGGTGGTGTTTTATTTTGTAAAGGATCAAACAGTGATGGGGATTGTGTGGGTGAAGTATGGGTCTGGGCACTCATTGTCCATTTCACCAAATACTACAAGGATGAGGTGGATTCAAACGAGAAGGTGACCATCTGAACTGAGGTCTTTGATTCGGATTTGGCTCAAGTAGGCATAGTAGAAGTGATTGGTGTTGTTTTCAATGTCACGATAGAATACACCAAATTCTCCTACATGCAGTGCCAGGTAGTGCAAATCACAGTTGGTCATGAAGGCTCCAAGGCTGATTTCAGTTTCTCCCAATGTTTGAAAGTCCTGACATGAGAGAGGAATTTGATCCATTGAATTCAAATTATTGCCTGAGTTCCTGAATGTTTAATGAACGTCCTTAATGATTGTGGTTTTTACATACTGGTTGAACTCATGGCTTTTTTGAGGTTGTAGTGGGAGTTTTTAGAATTGCAGATGAAGGTGTTTGGTCCATGTTTTTCAATGACTTTTGTATCCAGTTGTTTGGTTTTGACACATGACCAGACCCGCTGTTTATGTTCTCCTTTTCCATTTATGGTGTTTTTCATTCACCTGGTATTTTCATGATGGAGGGAGATTTTTATTTTTAGAGGGGATTCAATGATGATGATGATGGTTTATTCAGGAGGGTGATGGGTGAACGTAGGAAGGTGGACCGTGTCTGTGTCAACATTCCCATATATGGCTGTTCTTATCTGCACCTTCACATGAAAATTGGAGTCATCGGAGTATTCTCGAGTTATGCAATATGATTCAAGGTGGGCAATTGTATATGTTTGAACTGTGGTTGTCATGTTGGGGCAAAAGTAACCCCTTCATCCGATGTGGAGATTTAGAATTGGATCATTCCAGTCCCTGACGTGCTGCATGAAGAAAACCATGTATCCTGTCACATTGTCTGGGATGTATACATTGTCGAGGTTGGATGGGAGTTCTGTGTGAGTTTCGGAAATGCCATTGGTGAGTATGTTTGTAGGCATATTCGATGGTGTTCTACCCCTTTTTAGGTAAGCATTTATACAAGTCACGTTGTTTTTGACATATGTTCTTTTAGAGTCAGTGGATGGGATGAGGAAAGAGGATTTTTGTGTGAGAAGTGCTTTTATGAATGGATTTGAGATGGTCTAGACTTGAGAGGACCTTTGGATTTTCAGGGCACTCAGTTCAGGTTCAGTGAAATTTTGATTAATTTTTGTTTGCCGGTTAAGTCATGAGTCTTCTAATTAGTGTGTTTTGTTGTTACAGACTTGTGGAATTTTGTTTTATATGGGCTATGACTTTTTCTTTTGATTTTTCTTTTGACTTGTTGTTTTTCTTTTGACTTTGATTGATTTTTTTTTTTTTGATAAGTTCACATCACCAGGTGAGGTCAGTTTTAAGAAAAAGATTCAAGCAACATGAGGGCTTTCAGACTTTGAGAGAAATGAGAGTTAAGAGAAATGGACATTGTTTTGCCAACAGGCGACATAGTTTTTACATGGAGAGAAAGCAAGGCAAAGGAGGGGTTTTTCCTTCAGGCAAGAGAGATGGTACATTGGGGCGATCACATATTTCTTTTGACGATGAAGGATGAATGCTGTACTGTATATGGGGTGTCTAAGCAATGCTGCTGTTGCACAATATCTGCTGCTTGGATAAAGATTTTAGTGAGACGGTCGACTTGGGTAATATGGTGATATGTAGATGGATAGAGTAACCGATTGCACCAATTGGTTACACACTGCTTGTGTTGTAAGAGTTTGAGGTCATGTTTGTCAAGGTCCTTGGCTTTTGCCTTGAGGTCGGCTTCTTGTTGATGTAGGGTTGCTGAAAGAAGAGAGAGGGGTGGTGTGAGAGAATCCATTTGGAGGTTGTGATTGGTGATGGTATGACTTAACTGGTCAAGTAGTTCCGCATTGTCCTTTATATCCTCCTTTCACTTCTCTTCATACTCATGTTGGATCTCATCAAGTTTCTGCACTGCATTGTACTCATGATCTATAATCGCTTGTTGATAGGATGGCCATGTGCAGTAAGAGTTGGCATTTTTGCCGGGTCATGGTATACTGATTTTTCGAAGGCTGCGAGGTGTGTGAGGAGGCTGGGAAGGAGAATAGGACCGATGAGAAGGATGATACGAAGAATGAGTGCTTTTCGAGGTGAGAGACCCCATGGGAGAGTCTGAGGATTCATGCAACTGCTGCATGGTAGGGGTTGCTTGGTGACTGACAATGTCCTTCTGAGTCAATTCAGGTTCTTTCGAGGGCTGAGTGGGAAGAGGAATGAACAGAGGAAGTATGGTGTGTGGGTAAAGATTAATGGTCTGGGGACACAATGTGAGATGAGGGTTGATGGTTTGCTGGGTTTCAAGCCCTGCAAGTGGCTGCGCATTGGTAGAAGATTTGTTGATATTGTAATTCTTGACAATAGCATGTGAAGAGGAGATGGAGTCAGGCCAAAAGTCTGTTTTGTCATTAGTGATGTCTTTTGCAGATGTCCTGTGTTCCATACCTCGTTGGTTACATTTTGTTCCTTTTTAACTTGAGATGAAAGGAAGATGTCACTGTCCAGGTTGAGTTCTATGAGTGGTGTGGGTGGAGTCAGAGAGGGAGCAGGTGTGTGGATGTATTCGAACATGTAGCTTTGAACAGAGCTCACGGTTGAGTCAAAATGAGCGGAGTTGGACATGTTGAGATAGGATGGTTTTGATGGGGTATGATAGGATGTGAAAAATGGGCTTGGATATCATTGGTTAGCTGTTGTGTCGTTTTTATACTCGTTGGGCTTACTATACTTGTGTTTGACATTATTTAACCATTCCTTGCTGTAGATATTAGCTGTGATGATTTAGTCAACAGGTCGATGGAGTTGTTGTGTGTGGACAATAGATACCGAATGGAATGAGAATGAGAAGAGATGGAAGATGAAGGGTCGCCAGGGTTCATTATGCCATATTATTAAGTTAAGACTTCACGACAGTTGGTCAGGAGCGCAGAGGATCACATAGCCATATAGAGAAAGGAGCCAGAAGAAGAGGGGTGTCAATTTTTGATGTGGCTGCAGGTTTTTTAAGATGGTTGAAAAGAGTTTTCGTGGGTTTCGGCACATTCTGCAATTCAACATTCCATGGCCCTAGGGGTGTTAATTCGGGATTTTCTTTGCCTCATGTCTCTAGGGTCATCTTGAATTCATAGTTTTAGTCATGGTCTTGTGATGTGGCTTGTAGAAAATGTTTCAGGGATTTCCTTTTTGAGAATTGAATTTTCCTTTTATGGAGTCTCTTCAGGGGATTTTTAAGCAGATTCGGAGATCTGGGGCTCCTGCAAGGTGTTCCCTAGGAGTTCTTGTAGAAGGTTCCTTCATTTCCACTCCACAATTTTGTTTTCCCAATAGCCCCACAAATCTGTAGCTCTTGGTGGTGGCCAAAGATAGGTTCTCAATTGATTTTCTGGTCCAAGTGATACTGGGAAGTGCTGTTTCATCATAATTGTTGTTCCCCCATATTCCATAGCTTGGTCCATATTTTTCACATATTTTGCCATATTATTTTGATTTAATTCTTGGTCTGTGGCACTGTGGCTCTCATTCCTGGTGATGTCTGTTGTGGCTATTTGGTCATGCATATGGTATTTCTTTAAATGATTTCTGGCAAATATTCCATTGATTGGGGTCCCATCTAATTCTGCCAGTTGATAGGATCTGTGGGGGTGGTGATGCTGAACTTGGTATGGCCCAATCCACTGTATTTCCCCTTTTTGTCCATGTTGCATTTGTAATACCAAATTGTATACCAGTACAATTGTACCTGGTTGATAGTTTCCATCGACCAATGTATTTTCATTTTGTCTGGCATAATCCTGAGCACTTCAAATTCTTGCTTGAAGGATGGTATTTGAGGTGGCTTGAATATCTTCGTCTCTATGCACCAATTGGATTCTGTGGATTCCTAGTAATTCTTCTGTGGTTTGGATAGTTCCCCATTTTAATGTGTACCATGATGCATCTGTGATATCAAATGGAAACACGTGATTTATTCCGTAGAGTAGGTAATAGGGGTGTAGCTGGTCATTCATTTTACTGTCACTCGGTCTGCCCACATGCATGAATAAAAATAGTTTGACCATTTGCTCAGGTTCCCTTTGCATGCAATGAATAGCGAGTTTATCCAGGTCCTGTGCCTGTGTTCTATCATTCCATTTGCTTCTGGGTGATAAGGGGCGGCTCAGACAATAGGGACATTATATTCATCCACCATTGTTTGAACTAGTCCATTGAATTCCGTTCTGTTATCCATTGTGATTTGTAATATGCAGCCAAACCAGCACATGACATCCTTGAATAGAAACCGGGTAATGTGCTTACTCAAGGCCTTATGTAACATTTTTGCTTCCAGCCATCCAGAGAGATCATCCCAAAGATCCATGATATATTTGAATCCATTTGATACCGGCATATGGACCATGTCCATATTAAATTTACATAATATGGTATTAATGTAGGTCGGGCTTAAAGTGATTTTTGGTCAGGTTGTGGACCTCAATTGACATTCATGGCATGTCCAGCAATACCAGGCCACATAGGATAGCATATTTGGCCAGAAGAATCTATCAGATAATTTCTTGAAAGTCGGGTCTCATCTGTGGTGGCCTGATTTGTTGTGTGCAGCCTTACATAAGCAAGCTCAATCATCCAGGTTCTTGATAACTCTTAATGGCAATTGACCATTTCTAGGCCTTCTCCACAGGGTTCCTTGACACATAAAATAGTGTTTGGTGACCTGAATGAATGTCTTGGTGTTCTTGACTCCTGGGGGTATTTTTATGTGTTCCAGGTAGTATTGAATCCTTTCCCAGTAGTCTTTTCCATCAGAATCCTTGAGTTTGTGAGGGTGTTCTTTAATTTCTGAATCAGTTTCTGGGTGTTGGGACTGTGAATGTTGGGAGAGTGCTTTGGGATGGTTTTGAACAGATGAGTGGGCTTGATAGGAGAGAGCCACAAATCCACCACTTCTTGTTGTATTTTCCTGTGGCTTGATTGAGAGTACTGTGTGATTTTGCCTGAATTCAATGATGTCTTCATAGGGTTCCCTTTTGATTCTTGTTGCTGATAGTCTGGATGCTGAGGAACTATGCATGACCCAGTGTTCATATTCTTCAAGAAATCATGGCCCAGTGATGAAATGGCCTGGTTCATCTGGTTCCAGTTCATCTTCTGAATTGGCTGAGTCATTTTTGTGTGCTGGGCACCTGGATAATCTATCTGGACCTTGGTGTTTTGTTGCAGGGACATGGACCAATTCAAAATCGAATAGCTGGATATAGGAAATCCATCGTGACATAGCTGCATTTGGTAATCCTGGTGTGTTGATAGTTTGTTTTAGGAATTTGGCATCCACTTCCACTCTAAAATGGATTCCCCAGAGGTCATTTCTTTGGGCTTTGAGTGCTTTGAATAGCCCTTTTAATTCGATTTGTGGCTGGGAATACTTGGTTTCAGCTTTGTTGTTGGTTACTGATCCAAAGACAATGGGTGATGTCCATCTTCCAAGGTTTGATATTCGATCCAGCCTACTGCAATGATGGAGCTGTCCACTGCAAGTGTTACAAGGCCATAATCCAAGGTGCGTTCGTCTTCTTTTAATACTCTGGCTATGTCAATGTTCAAGGATTTTCAAGCAGGAAGATTTGTGGAGGCTTCTTTTAGCTGATTCATGGCTTCTTCAGCTTGATCGTTCCATTCGAATTCATTGGAAGTCTTCTTGGTGAGTAATGTGAGAGGTTTGGTTATCTTGGAAAATTGCCAAATCCAATTTTGAGCAACTCCAACCATTCCCAGGAATCCACAAACTTGTGTTACATTCGTTGGGCATGGCCAGTTCTTTATTTTTGTGATGATTCCATGGTGGGGTCTTCTTCCTTCCATAGAACAAACATTTCCCACAATGTGTATGAGAGGTGTCACGAGTATGAGTTTTGATCCAGAGGCTGTACACCCAGCTTTGATGAAGGTAGTGAATAATTTGTCAATGACCTGAGCAAATTCCCATATGTAACATTGAATCTTTGGATTTTCAGAGATAGGTTCATCATTGTACCACATTTTTGGTCCTTTTCCTGCTACATCATCCACAAAGGCTTTGGCTCTGTCTGGGATCATAGGCCTGATCATGTGTATGACCATTTTCATAAATTCTTGCATGGAGTTCATGTATCCTTGGGGCAGTGTTGTGAGCTTTACAGGACCCAATGGTGAATTGCTTGTTGTGAGTTCTTGGGATTCTTCTGCTAGTCGTCGTCCATCATATCCTGCATAGAGATCTGTGACAATATAGACCAAGTGTCCCACAAAGCTGTCTGCAAGGTCATTGATGTTTGGTGGCAATCCTGAGTCTTTAACTGAGACTGTGTTTAGGGGTTGTAAATTGTGGACAATTTGAATGCCTCCTTTAGGTTTTGCTACTGAGAACATTTGGGAACGATAGGAGGACCATGATGTTTTGTATTTTCCAGCCACCAATTGATCCTTAATCATCTTGATGAGTGTGGCAATAATAGCTTTTGGTCGACAAATTGGAGGCAGTTCCCATGGAATGTGAGGGACTGTTTCCATAACATAATCAGGGAAGTATTCTGTCTTGAAGATTCCTCATTGTCAGGGCGACACTGCCATCGAAGCCACAAACAGAAAGAGGAAAGAGATTAATTAACCACATGCTATCGCAGTGGGAATCCTGAGTATACACCACACAACAAGGGACACACAAGTCTCGCACCTATCGCAGTGGGAATCCTGAGAGATCGAAACTGGTGATCCCCCAACTGCGAAGGGCTATAAATACTATTTCCTGCACACAGCCTCCAACCTTCCAGAGCCTTCCGCCGTCTTCCATAACCTTCCGGATCCTCCTAGAATGCCGGCTCTGCAGCCCATCAGTCAGCCTCCACAGCCACCATCACTAAGCCTCACTAAGCTGATGCAGCCGTGTTACGAATCCTGTGTGCACCTCCACATGGCTATGCCCCAACTTCCATATGTATCCCCCTTAGCGTATGTACTTCCAAGATAGTGTATGCCTGGGTACTCCAAAGGTGTCCAAAGTGTCAAAGGACCGTAATGATGTGGATGGAGTACGGATTGGGACAGGTGATGTGGATTCAGGGACTGGGGGTAGAGGAGGAGGAGGGGGAGTCTGGATTGGCAACTCCATGGACTCACATGGGGAGCGAGGGAACGACAGGTGCTGACAAGGGCGCCAATGCTGCCACTGGTTGACTACCCAGCCCATAGCCCGCTGGCCGAGGCCTGATAGAATGAGGGCAATAATAATAAGAGAAATGCCAATAATGGCAAGGATGACAATAACCCCCGTAGTGAATGGAGGGAGAGAGGAGACAAGAGCATTTGAGGAAGTAGGCGCCATATGATAGGGTTGATGAAGAATGATACTTCTGATGGTAAGTCCGTTTTTTTTTTTTTTTTTTTTTTTTTTTTTTTTTTGTTTTTTTTTTTTTTTTTTTTTTTTTTTTTTTTTTTTTTTTTTTTTTTTTTTTTTTTTTTTTTTTTTTTTTTTTTTTTTTTTTTTTTTTTTTTTTTTTTTTTTTTTTTTTTTTTTTTTTTTTTTTTTTTTTTTTTTTTTTTTTTTTTTTTTTTTTTTTTTTTTTTTTTTTTTTTTTTTTTTGTTTTTTTTTTTTTTTTAGGCGGAAGCACAATGTCAACTTTTGATCTCTGACAACATCACCCCCCTTTAAGGACTCGGGTCCAATGAGTTTCCTTGAGTCCAGTCAAAATAAAGTATGGCTGGGGGACCTCAGGAAAATTTCGAAGCAGGTGAAAGGTTAGGAGTATCCCAGATAGCAGTTCAATACGATGTGAGAGTTTTGATAGGTCATGGAAGGTTCATCAGGAGCCGTGTTTAGAGTTGCCGAGGTTTGATTCCTGGTTCCCAACTGTTTTCTCCAGGCCATAGCTTTCTCAATTAACGAGGTACATTGCAGTTTGTACAAATAAAGGAACTGTCCATAGATTGTCTCAAACTCATACTTGGTGTCACCTTTGC